>OY974083.1:33033612-33510563 GCA_963854165.1 Sylvicola cinctus | reverse complement strand
ACCAGGCTACAAGGAATTCACAGAATCTAGAAGGACAACCACTTTTTTTAAATAAGGAAATTATTGCTAAATTTCACCCAAAAAAAAGCCAATTTCAAGCTAAAAAAAAGCCGAATTTCAGCGTAAAATAATCGAAAAACAAGTGAGTTTTTGCTGAATTTATTGTGAGTATGTGAGTATCTTGCAGATATTCTACCAGGCTACCAGGAATTCACAGAATCTAGAAGGACAACCACTTTTTTTAAATGAGGAAATTTTTGCTAAATTTCACAAAAAAAAAGCCAATTTCAAGCTAAAAAAAAAGCCGAATTTCAGCGTAAAATAATCGAAAAACAAGTGAGTTTTTGCTGAATTTATTGTGAGTATGTGAGTATCTTGCAAATATTCTACCAGACTACCAGGAATCTACAAAATCTAGAAGGACAACCACTTTTTTTAAATAAGGAAATTATTGCTAAATTTCACCCAAAAAAAAGCCAATTTCAAGCTAAAAAAAAGCCGAATTTCAGCGTAAAATAATCGAAAAACAAGTGAGTTTTTGCTGAATTTATTGTGAGTATGTGAGTATCTTGCAGATATTCTACCAGGCTACCAGGAATTTACAGAATCTAGAAGGACAACCACTTTTTTTAAATGAGGAAATTTTTGCTAAATTTCACAAAAAAAAAAGCCAATTTCAAGCTAAAAAAAAAGCCGAATTTCAGCGTAAAATAATCGAAAAACAAGTGAGTTTTTGCTGAATTTATTGTGAGTATGTGAGTATCTTGCAGATATTCTACCAGGCTACCAGGAATTCACAGAATCTAGAAGGACAACCACTTTTTTTAAATAAGGAAATTATTGCTAAATTTCACCCAAAAAGAAGTCAATTTCAAGCTAAAAAAAAGCCGAATTTCAGCGTAAAATAATCGAAAAACAAGTGAGTTTTTGCTGAATTTATTGTGAGTATGTGAGTATCTTGCAGATATTCTACCAGGCTACCAGGAATTCACAGAATCTAGAAGGACAACCACTTTTTTTAAATGAGGAAATTTTTGCTAAATTTCACAAAAAAAAAGCCAATTTCAAGCTAAAAAAAAGCCGAATTTCAGCGTAAAATAATCGAAAAACAAGTGAGTTTTTGCTGAATTTATTGTGAGTATGTGAGTATCTTGCAGATATTCTACCAGGCTACCAGGAATTCACAGAATCTAGAAGGACAACCACTTTTTTTAAATAAGGAAATTATTGCTAAATTTCACAAAAAAAAAAGCCAATTTCAAGCTAAAAAAAAGCCGAATTTCAGCGTAAAATAATCGAAAAACGAGTGAGTTTTTGCTGAATTTATTGTGAGTATGTGAGTATCTTGCAGATATTCTACCAGGCTACCAGGAATTTACAGAATCTAGAAGGACAACCACTTTTTTTAAATGAGGAAATTTTTGCTAAATTTCACAAAAAAAAAGCCAATTTCAAGCTAAAAAAAAGCCGAATTTCAGCGTAAAATAATCGAAAAACAAGTGAGTTTTTGCTGAATTTATTGTGAGTATGTGAGTATCTTGCAAATATTCTACCAGACTACCAGGAATCTACAAAATCTAGAAGGACAACCACTTTTTTTAAATAAGGAAATTATTGCTAAATTTCACCCAAAAAAAAAACCAATTTCAAGCTAAAAAAAAGCCGAATTTCAGCGTAAAATAATCGAAAAACAAGTGAGTTTTTGCTGAATTTATTGTGAGTATGTGAGTATCTTGCAGATATTCTACCAGGCTACCAGGAATTCACAGAATCTAGAAGGACAACCACTTTTTTTAAATAAGGAAATTATTGCTAAATTTCACCCAAAAAAAAAGTCAATTTCAAGCTAAAAAAAAGCCGAATTTCAGCGTAAAATAATCGAAAAACAAGTGAGTTTTTGCTGAATTTATTGTGAGTATGTGAGTATCTTGCAGATATTCTACCAGGCTACCAGGAATTCACAGAATCTAGAAGGACAACCACTTTTTTTAAATGAGGAAATTTTTGCTAAATTTCACAAAAAAAAAGCCAATTTCAAGCTAAAAAAAAGCCGAATTTCAGCGTAAAATAATCGAAAAACAAGTGAGTTTTTGCTGAATTTATTGTGAGTATGTGAGTATCTTGCAGATATTCTACCAGGCTACCAGGAATTCACAGAATCTAGAAGGACAACCACTTTTTTTAAATGAGGAAATTTTTGCTAAATTTCACAAAAAAAAAAGCCAATTTCAAGCTAAAAAAAAGCCGAATTTCAGCGTAAAATAATCGAAAAACAAGTGAGTTTTTGCTGAATTTATTGTGAGTATGTGAGTATCTAGCAGATATTCTACCAGGCTACCAGGAATTCACAGAATCTAGAAGGACAACCACTTTTTTTAAATAAGGAAATTATTGCTAAATTTCACCCAAAAAAAAGTCAATTTCAAGCTAAAAAAAAGCCGAATTTCAGCGTAAAATAATCGAAAAACAAGTGAGTTTTTGCTGAATTTATTGTGAGTATGTGAGTATCTTGCAGATATTCTACCAGGCTACCAGGAATTCACAGAATCTAGAAGGACAACCACTTTTTTTAAATGAGGAAATTTTTGCTAAATTTCACAAAAAAAAAGCCAATTTCAAGCTAAAAAAAAGCCGAATTTCAGCGTAAAATAATCGAAAAACAAGTGAGTTTTTGCTGAATTTATTGTGAGTATGTGAGTATCTTGCAGATATTCTACCAGGCTACCAGGAATTCACAGAATCTAGAAGGACAACCACTTTTTTTAAATAAGGAAATTATTGCTAAATTTCACCCAAAAAAAAGTCAATTTCAAGCTAAAAAAAAGCCGAATTTCAGCGTAAAATAATCGAAAAACAAGTGAGTTTTTGCTGAATTTATTGTGAGTATGTGAGTATCTTGCAGATATTCTACCAGGCTACCAGGAATTCACAGAATCTAGAAGGACAACCACTTTTTTTAAATAAGGAAATTATTGCTAAATTTCACCCAAAAAAAAGCCAATTTCAAGCTAAAAAAAAGCCGAATTTCAGCGTAAAATAATCGAAAAACAAGTGAGTTTTTGCTGAATTTATTGTGAGTATGTGAGTATCTTGCAGATATTCTACCAGGCTACCAGGAATTCACAGAATCTAGAAGGACAACCACTTTTTTTTAAATAAGGAAATTATTGCTAAATTTCACCCAAAAAAAAAGTCAATTTCAAGCTAAAAAAAAGCCGAATTTCAGCGTAAAATAATCGAAAAACAAGTGAGTTTTTGCTGAATTTATTGTGAGTATGTGAGTATCTTGCAGATATTCTACCAGGCTACCAGGAATTCACAGAATCTAGAAGGACAACCACTTTTTTTAAATGAGGAAATTTTTGCTAAATTTCTCAAAAAAAAAGCCAATTTCAAGCTAAAAAAAAGCCGAATTTCAGCGTAAAATAATCGAAAAAACAAGTGAGTTTTTGCTGAATTTATTGTGAGTATGTGAGTATCTTGCAGATATTCTACCAGGCTACCAGGAATTCACAGAATCTAGAAGGACAACCACTTTTTTTAAATAAGGAAATTATTGCTAAATTTCACCCAAAAAAAAGTCAATTTCAAGCTAAAAAAAAGCCGAATTTCAGCGTAAAATAATCGAAAAACAAGTGAGTTTTTGCTGAATTTATTGTGAGTATGTGAGTATCTTGCAGATATTCTACCAGGCTACCAGGAATTCACAGAATCTAGAAGGACAACCACTTTTTTTAAATAAGGAAATTATTGCTAAATTTCACCCAAAAAAAAGCCAATTTCAAGCTAAAAAAAAGCCGAATTTCAGCGTAAAATAATCGAAAAACAAGTGAGTTTTTGCTGAATTTATTGTGAGTATGTGAGTATCTTGCAGATATTCTACCAGGCTACCAGGAATTCACAGAATCTAGAAGGACAACCACTTTTTTTAAATGAGGAAATTTTTGCTAAATTTCACAAAAAAAAAGCCAATTTCAAGCTAAAAAAAGACGAATTTCAGCGTAAAATAATCGAAAAACAAGTGAGTTTTTGCTGAATTTATTGTGAGTATGTGAGTATCTTGCAGATATTCTACCAGGCTACCAGGAATTCACAGAATCTAGAAGGACAACCACTTTTTTTAAATGAGGAAATTTTTGCTAAATTTCTCAAAAAAAAAGCCAATTTCAAGCTAAAAAAAAGCCGAATTTCAGCGTAAAATAATCGAAAAACAAGTGAGTTTTTGCTGAATTTATTGTAAGTATGTGAGTATCTTGCAGATATTCTACCAGGCTACCAGGAATTCACAGAATCTAGAAGGACAACCACTTTTTTTAAATAAGGAAATTATTGCTAAATTTCACCCAAAAAAAAGCCAATTTCAAGCTAAAAAAAAGCCGAATTTCAGCGTAAAATAATCGAAAAACAAGTGAGTTTTTGCTGAATTTATTGTGAGTATGTGAGTATCTTGCAGATATTCTACCAGGCTACCAGGAATTCACAGAATCTAGAAGGACAACCACTTTTTTTAAATAAGGAAATTATTGCTAAATTTCACCCAAAAAAAAGCCAATTTCAAGCTAAAAAAAAGCCGAATTTCAGCGTAAAATAATCGAAAAACAAGTGAGTTTTTGCTGAATTTATTGTGAGTATGTGAGTATCTTGCAGATATTCTACCAGGCTACCAGGAATTCACAGAATCTAGAAGGACAACCACTTTTTTTAAATGAGGAAATTTTTGCTAAATTTCACAAAAAAAAAGCCAATTTCAAGCTAAAAAAAAGACGAATTTCAGCGTAAAATAATCGAAAAACAAGTGAGTTTTTGCTGAATTTATTGTGAGTATGTGAGTATCTTGCAGATATTCTACCAGGCTACCAGGAATTCACAGAATCTAGAAGGACAACCACTTTTTTTAAATGAGGAAATTTTTGCTAAATTTCTCAAAAAAAAAGCCAATTTCAAGCTAAAAAAAAGCCGAATTTCAGCGTAAAATAATCGAAAAACAAGTGAGTTTTTGCTGAATTTATTGTGAGTATGTGAGTATCTTGCAGATATTCTACCAGGCTACCAGGAATTCACAGAATCTAGAAGGACAACCACTTTTTTAAATGAGGAAATTTTTGCTAAATTTCTCAAAAAAAAAGCCAATTTCAAGCTAAAAAAAAAGCCGAATTTCAGCGTAAAATAATCGAAAAACAAGTGAGTTTTTGCTGAATTTATTGTGAGTATGTGAGTATCTTGCAGATATTCTACCAGGCTACCAGGAATTCACAGAATCTAGAAGGACAACCACTTTTTTTAAATGAGGAAATTTTTGCTAAATTTCACAAAAAAAAAAGCCAATTTCAAGCTAAAAAAAAGCCGAATTTCAGCGTAAAATAATCGAAAAACAAGTGAGTTTTTGCTGAATTTATTGTGAGTATGTGAGTATCTTGCAGATATTCTACCAGGCTACCAGGAATTCACAGAATCTAGAAGGACAACCACTTTTTTTAAATGAAGAAATTATTGCTAAATTTCACCCAAAAAAAAACCAATTTCAAGCTAAAAAAAAGCCGAATTTCAGCGTAAAATAATCGAAAAACAAGTGAGTTTTTGCTGAATTTATTGTGAGTATGTGAGTATCTTGCAAATATTCTACCAGACTACCAGGAATCTACAAAATCTAGAAGGACAACCACTTTTTTTAAATAAGGAAATTATTGCTAAATTTCACCCAAAAAAAAAACAATTTCAAGCTAAAAAAAAGCCGAATTTCAGCGTAAAATAATCGAAAAACAAGTGAGTTTTTGCTGAATTTATTGTGAGTATGTGAGTATCTTGCAGATATTTTACCAGGCTACCAGGAATTCACAGAATCTAGAAGGACAACCACTTTTTTTAAATAAGGAAATTATTGCTAAATTTCACCCAAAAAAAAAACCAATTTCAAGCTAAAAAAAAGCCGAATTTCAGCGTAAAATAATCGAAAAACAAGTGAGTTTTTGCTGAATTTATTGTGAGTATGTGAGTATCTTGCAGATATTCTACCAGGCTACCAGGAATTCACAGAATCTAGAAGGACAACCACTTTTTTTAAATAAGGAAATTATTGCTAATTTCACCCCAAAAAAAAACCAATTTCAAGCTAAAAAAAAGCCGAATTTCAGCGTAAAATTATCGAAAAACAAGTGAGTTTTTGCTGAATTTATTGTGAGTATGTGAGTATCTTGCAGATATTCTACCAGGCTACCAGGAATTCACAGAATCTAGAAGGACAACCACTTTTTTTAAATGAGGAAATTTTTGCTAAATTTCACCCAAAAAAAAACCAATTTCAAGCTAAAAAAAAGCCGAATTTCAGCGTAAAATAATCGAAAAACAAGTGAGTTTTTGCTGAATTTATTGTGAGTATGTGAGTATCTTGCAGATATTCTACCAGGCTACCAGGAATTCACAGAATCTAGAAGGACAACCACTTTTTTTAAATAAAGAAATTATTGCTAAATTTCACCCAAAAAAAAAACCAATTTCAAGCTAAAAAAAAGCCGAATTTCAGCGTAAAATAATCGAAAAACAAGTGAGTTTTTGCTGAATTTATTGTGAGTATGTGAGTATCTTGCAAATATTCTACCAGACTACCAGGAATCTACAAAATCTAGAAGGACAACCACTTTTTTTAAATAAGGAAATTATTGCTAAATTTCACCCAAAAAAAAGCCAATTTCAAGCTAAAAAAAAGCCGAATTTCAGCGTAAAATAATCGAAAAACAAGTGAGTTTTTGCTGAATTTATTGTGAGTATGTGAGCATCTTGCAGATATTCTACCAGGCTACCAGGAATTCACAGAATCTAGAAGGACAACCACTTTTTTTAAATGAGGAAATTTTTGCTAAATTTCACAAAAAAAAAGCCAATTTCAAGCTAAAAAAAAGCCGAATTTCAGCGTAAAATAATCGAAAAACAAGTGAGTTTTTGCTGAATTTATTGTGAGTATGTGAGTATCTTGCAGATATTTTACCAGGCTACCAGGAATTCACAGAATCTAGAAGGACAACCACTTTTTTTAAATAAGGAAATTATTGCTAAATTTCACCCAAAAAAAAACCAATTTCAAGCTAAAAAAAAGCCGAATTTCAGCGTAAAATAATCGAAAAACGAGTGAGTTTTTGCTAAATTTATTATGAAGATTTGAGTATCTTGCAAATATTCTACCAGGCTACCAGGAATCCACAGAATCTAGAAGGACAACCTCTTATTTTAAATGAGGAAATTTTTGCTAAATTTTACAAAAAACAAGCCAATTTCAAGCTAAAAAAAAGCCGAATTTCAGCGTAAAATAATCGAAAAACGAGTGAGTTTTTGCTAAATTTATTATGAAGATTTGAGTATCTTGCAAATATTCTACCAGGCTACCAGAAATCCACAGAATCTAGAAGGACAACCTCTTATTTTAAATGAGGAAATTTTTGCTAAATTTTACAAAAAACAAGCCAATTTCAAGCTAAAAAAAAGCCGAATTTCAGCGTAAAATAATCGAAAAACGAGTGAGTTTTTGCTAAATTTATTATGAAGATTTGAGTATCTTGCAAACATTCTACCAGGCTACCAGGAATCCACAGAATCTAGAAGGACAACCTCTTATTTTAAATGAGAAAATTTTTGCTAAATTTTACCCAAAAACAAGCCAATTTCAAGCTAAAAGAAAGCCCAATTTCAGCGTAAAATAATCGAAAACGAGTGAGTCTTTGCTAAATTTATTATGAAGATTTGAGTATCTTGCAAATATTCTACCAGGCTACCAGAAATCCACAGAATCTAGAAGGACAACCTCTTATTTTAAATGAGGAAATTTTTGCTAAATTTTACAAAAAACAAGCCAATTTCAAGCTAAAAAAAAGCCGAATTTCAGCGTAAAATAATCGAAAAACGAGTGAGTTTTTGCTAAATTTATTATGAAGATTTGAGTATCTTGCAAATATTCTACCAGGCTACCAGGAATCCACAGAATCTAGAAGGACAACCTCTTATTTTAAATGAGAAAATTTTTGCTAAATTTTACCCAAAAACAAGCCAATTTCAAGCTAAAAGAAAGCCGAATTTCAGCGTAAAATAATCGAAAAACGAGTGAGTTTTTGCTAAATTTATTATGAAGATTTGAGTATCTTGCAAATATTCTACCAGGCTACCAGAAATCCACAGAATCTAGAAGGACAACCTCTTATTTTAAATGAGGAAATTTTTGCTAAATTTTACAAAAAACAAGCCAATTTCAAGCTAAAAAAAAGCCGAATTTCAGCGTAAAATAATCGAAAAACGAGTGAGTTTTTGCTAAATTTATTATGAAGATTTGAGTATCTTGCAAATATTCTACCAGGCTACCAGAAATCCACAGAATCTAGAAGGACAACCTCTTATTTTAAATGAGGAAATTTTTGCTAAATTTTACAAAAAACAAGCCAATTTCAAGCTAAAAAAAAGCCGAATTTCAGCGTAAAATAATCGAAAAACGAGTGAGTTTTTGCTAAATTTATTATGAAGATTTGAGTATCTTGCAAACATTCTACCAGGCTACCAGGAATCCACAGAATCTAGAAGGACAACCTCTTATTTTAAATGAGAAAATTTTTGCTAAATTTTACCCAAAAACAAGCCAATTTCAAGCTAAAAGAAAGCCCAATTTCAGCGTAAAATAATCGAAAAACGAGTGAGTCTTTGCTAAATTTATTATGAAGATTTGAGTATCTTGCAAATATTCTACCAGGCTACCAGAAATCCACAGAATCTAGAAGGACAACCTCTTATTTTAAATGAGGAAATTTTTGCTAAATTTTACAAAAAACAAGCCAATTTCAAGCTAAAAAAAAGCCGAATTTCAGCGTAAAATAATCGAAAAACGAGTGAGTTTTTGCTAAATTTATTATGAAGATTTGAGTATCTTGCAAATATTCTACCAGGCTACCAGGAATCCACAGAATCTAGAAGGACAACCTCTTATTTTAAATGAGAAAATTTTTGCTAAATTTTACCCAAAAACAAGCCAATTTCAAGCTAAAAGAAAGCCGAATTTCAGCGTAAAATAATCGAAAAACGAGTGAGTTTTTGCTAAATTTATTATGAAGATTTGAGTATCTTGCAAATATTCTACCAGGCTACCAGAAATCCACAGAATCTAGAAGGACAACCTCTTATTTTAAATGAGGAAATTTTTGCTAAATTTTACCCAAAAACAAGCCAATTTCAAGCTAAAAGAAAGCCCAATTTCAGCGTAAAATAATCGAAAAACGAGTGAGTTTTTGCTAAATTTATTATGAAGATTTGAGTATCTTGCAAATATTCTACCAGGCTACCAGGAATCCACAGAATCTAGAAGGACAACCTCTTATTTTAAATGAGGAAATTTTTGCTAAATTTTACAAAAAACAAGCCAATTTCAAGCTAAAAAAAAGCCGAATTTCAGCGTAAAATAATCGAAAAACGAGTGAGTTTTTGCTAAATTTATTATGAAGATTTGAGTATCTTGCAAATATTCTACCAGGCTACCAGGAATCCACAGAATCTAGAAGAACAACCTCTTATTTTAAATGACGAAATTTTTGCTAAATTTTACCCAAAAACAAGCCAATTTCAAGCTAAAAAAAGCCGAATTTCAGCGTAAAATAATCGAAAAACCAGTGAGTTTTTGCTAAATTTATTATGAAGATTTGAGTATCTTGCAAATATTCTACCAGGGTACCAGGAATCCACAAAATCTAGAAGGACAACCTCTTATTTTAAATGACGAAATTTTTGCTAAATTTTACCCAAAAATAAGCCAATTTCAAGCTAAAAAAAAACCGAATTTCAGCCTAAAATAATCGAAAAACGAGTGAGTTTTTGCTAAATTTATTATGAAGACTTGAGTATCTTGCAAATATTCTATCAGGCTACCAGGAATCCACAGAATCTAGAAGGACAACCTCTTATTTTAAATGAGGAAATTTTTGCTAAATTTTACCCAAAAACAAGCCAATTTCAAGCTAAAAAAAAAGGCGAATTTCAGCGTAAAATAATCGAAAAACGAGTGAGTTTTTGCAAAATTTATTATGAAGATTTGAGTATCTTGCAAATATTCTACCAGGGTACCAGGAATCCACAAAATCTAGAAGGACAATCTCTTATTTTAAATGAGGAAATTTTTGCTAAATTTTACCCAAAAACAAGCCAATTTCAAGCTAAAAAAAAAGCCGAATTTCAGCGTAAAATAACCGAAAAACGATTGAGTTTTTGCTAAATTTATTATGAAGATTTAAGTATCTTGCAAATATTCTACCAGGCTACCAGGAATCCACAGAATCTAGAAGAACAACCTCTTATTTTAAATGAGGAAATTTTTGCTAAATTTTACCCAAAAACAAGCCAATTTCAAGCTAAAAAAGAGCCGAATTTCAGCGTAAAATAATCAAAAAACGAGTGAGTTTTTGCTAAATTTATTATGAAGATTTGAGTATCTTGCAAATATTTTACCAGGCTACCAGGAATCCACAAAATGTAGAAGGACAACCTCTTATTTTAAATGAGGAAATTTTTGCTAAATTTTACCCAAAAACAAGCCAATTTCAAGCTAAAAAAAAAACGAATTTCTGCGTAAAATAATCGAAAAACGAGTGAGTTTTTGATAAATTTATTTTTAGTATTTGAGTATCATGCAAATATTCTACCAGGCTATCAGGAATCCACAGAATCTAGAAGGACAACCTCTTATTTTAAATGAGGTAATTTTTGCTAAATTTTAACCAAAAACAAGCCAATTTCAAGCTAAAAAAAGCCGAATTTCAGCGTAAAATAATCGAAAAACGAGTGAGTTTTTGCTAAATTTATTATGAAGATTTGAGTATCTTGCAAATATTCTACCAGGCTGCCAGGAATCCACAAAATGTAGAAGGACAACCTCTTATTTAAATGAGGAAATTTTTGCTAAATTTTACCCAAAAACAAGCCAATTTCAAGCTAAAAAAGAGCCGAATTTCAGCGTAAAATAATCGAAAAACGAGTGAGTTTTTGCTAAATTTATTATGAAGATTTGAGTATCTTGCAAATATTCTACCAGGCTGCCAGGAATCCACAAAATGTAGAAGGACAACCTCTTATTTTAAATGAGGAAATTTTTGCTAAATTTTACCCAAAAACAAGCCAATTTCAAGCTAAAAAAAAACCGAATTTCAGCGTAAAATAATCGAAAAACGAGTGAGTTTTTGATAAATTTATTTTTAGTATTTGAGTATCATGCAAATATTCTACCAGGCTATCAGGAATCCACAAAATGTAGAAGGACAACCTCTTATTTTAAATGAGGAAATTTTTGCTAAATTTTACCCAAAAACAAGCCAATTTCAAGCTAAAAAAAAACCGAATTTCAGCGTAAAATAATCGAAAAACGAGTGAGTTTTTGCTAAATTTATTATGAAGATTTGAGTATCTTGCAAATATTCTACCAGGCTACCAGGAATCAGCAGAATCTAGAAGAACAACCTCTTATTTTAAATGAGGAAATTATTGCTAAATTTTACCCAAAAACAAGCCAATTTCAAGCTAAAAAAAAGCCGAATTTCAGCGTAAAATAACCGAAAAAACGATTGAGTTTTTGCTAAATTTATTATGAAGATTTAAGTATCTTGCAAATATTCTACCAGGCTACCAGGAATCCACAGAATCTAGAAGAACAACCTCTTATTTTAAATGAAGAAATTTTTGCTAAATTTTACCCAAAAACAAGCCAATTTCAAGCTAAAAAAAAAACGAATTTCTGCGTAAAATAATCGAAAAAACGAGTGAGTTTTTGATAAATTTATTTTTAGTATTTGAGTATCATGCAAATATTCTACCAGGCTATCAGGAATCCACAGAATCTAGAAGGACAACCTCTTATTTTAAATGAGGTAATTTTTGCTAAATTTTACCCAAAAACAAGCCAATTTCAAGCTAAAAAAAAGCCGAATTTCAGCGTAAAATAACCGAAAAACGATTGAGTTTTTGCTAAATTTATTATGAAGATTTGAGTATCTTGCAAATATTTTACCAGGCTACCAGGAATCCACAAAATGTAGAAGGACAACCTCTTATTTTAAATGAGGAAATTTTTGCTAAATTTTACCCAAAAACAAGCCAATTTCAAGCTAAAAAAAAAACGAATTTCTGCGTAAAATAATCGAAAAACGAGTGAGTTTTTGATAAATTTATTTTTAGTATTTGAGTATCATGCAAATATTCTACCAGGCTATCAGGAATCCACAGAATCTAGAAGGACAACCTCTTATTTTAAATAAGGTAATTTTTGCTAAATTTTAACCAAAAACAAGCCAATTTCAAGCTAAAAAAAGCCGAATTTCAGCGTAAAATAATCGAAAAACGAGTGAGTTTTTGCTAAATTTATTATGAAGATTTGAGTATCTTGCAAATATTCTACCAGGCTGCCAGGAATCCACAAAATGTAGAAGGACAACCTCTTATTTTAAATGAGGAAATTTTTGCTAAATTTTACCCAAAAACAAGCCAATTTCAAGCTAAAAAAGAGCCGAATTTCAGCGTAAAATAATCGAAAAAACGAGTGAGTTTTTGCTAAATTTATTATGAAGATTTGAGTATCTTGCAAATATTCTACCAGGCTGCCAGGAATCCACAAAATGTAGAAGGACAACCTCTTATTTTAAATGAGGAAATTTTTGCTAAATTTTACCCAAAAACAAGCCAATTTCAAGCTAAAAAAAAACCGAATTTCAGCGTAAAATAATCGAAAAACGAGTGAGTTTTTGATAAATTTATTTTTAGTATTTGAGTATCATGCAAATATTCTACCAGGCTATCAGGAATCCACAAAATGTAGAAGGACAACCTCTTATTTTAAATGAGGAAATTTTTGCTAAATTTTACCCAAAAACAAGCCAATTTCAAGCTAAAAAAAAACCGAATTTCAGCGTAAAATAATCGAAAAACGAGTGAGTTTTTGCTAAATTTATTATGAAGATTTGAGTATCTTGCAAATATTCTACCAGGCTGCCAGGAATCCACAAAATGTAGAAGGACAACCTCTTATTTTAAATGAGGAAATTTTTGCTAAATTTTACCCAAAAACAAGCCAATTTCAAGCTAAAAAAAAACCGAATTTCAGCGTAAAATAATCGAAAAACGAGTGAGTTTTTGATAAATTTATTTTTAGTATTTGAGTATCATGCAAATATTCTACCAGGCTATCAGGAATCCACAGAATCTAGAAGGACAACCTCTTATTTTAAATGAGGTAATTTTTGCTAAATTTTAACCAAAAACAAGCCAATTTCAAGCTAAAAAAAAGCCGAATTTCAGCGTAAAATAATCGAAAAACGAGTGAGTTTTTGCTAAATTTATTATGAAGATTTGAGTATCTTGCAAATATTCTACCAGGCTGCTAGGAATCCACAAAATGTAGAAGGACAACCACTTATTTTAAATGAGGAAATTTTTGCTAAATTTTACCCAAAAACAAGCCAATTTCAAGCTAAAAAAAAACCGAATTTCAGCGTAAAATAATCGAAAAACGATTGAGTTTTTGATAAATTTATTTTTAGTATTTGAGTATCATGCAAATATTCTACCAGGCTATCAGGAATCCACAGAATCTAGAAGGACAACCTCTTATTTTAAATGAGGTAATTTTTGCTAAATTTTAACCAAAAACAAGCCAATTTCAAGCTAAAAAAGAGCCGAATTTCAGCGTAAAATAATCGAAAAACGAGTGAGTTTTTGCTAAATTTATTATGAAGATTTGAGTATCTTGCAAATATTTTACCAGGCTACCAGGAATCCACAAAATGTAGAAGGACAACCTCTTATTTTAAATGAGGAAATTTTTGCTAAATTTAACCCAAAAACAAGCCAATTTCAAGCTTTAAAAAAACCGAATTTCAGCGTAAAATAATCGAAAAACGAGTGAGTTTTTGATAAATTTATTTTTAGTATTTGAGTATCATGCAAATATTCTACCAGGCTATCAGGAATCCACAGAATCTAGAAGGACAACCTCTTATTTTAAATGAGGTAATTTTTGCTAAATTTTAACCAAAAACAAGCCAATTTCAAGCTAAAAAAGAGCCGAATTTCAGCGTAAAATAATCGAAAAACGAGTGAGTTTTTGCTAAATTTATTATGAAGATTTGAGTATCTTGCAAATATTTTACCAGGCTACCAGGAATCCACAAAATGTAGAAGGACAACCTCTTATTTTAAATGAGGAAATTTTTGCTAAATTTACCCAAAAACAAGCCAATTTCAAGCTAAAAAAAAACCGAATTTCAGCGTAAAATAATCGAAAAACGAGTGAGTTTTTGATAAATTTATTTTTAGTATTTGAGTATCATGCAAATATTCTACCAGGCTATCAGGAATCCACAGAATCTAGAAGGACAACCTCTTATTTTAAATGAGGTAATTTTTGCTAAATTTTAACCAAAAACAAGCCAATTTCAAGCTAAAAAAGAGCCGAATTTCAGCGTAAAATAATCGAAAAACGAGTGAGTTTTTGCTAAATTTATTTTTAGTATTTGAGTATCATGCAAATATTCTACCAGGCTATCAGGAATCCACAGAATCTAGAAGGACAACCTCTTATTTTAAATGAGGTAATTTTTGCTAAATTTTAACCAAAAACAAGCCAATTTCAAGCTAAAAAAGAGCCGAATTTCAGCGTAAAATAATCGAAAAACGAGTGAGTTTTTGCTAAATTTATTACGAAGATTTGAGTATCTTGCAAATATTTTACCAGGCTACCAGGAATCCACAAAATGTAGAAGGACAACCTCTTATTTTAAATGAGGAAATTTTTGCTAAATTTTACCCAAAAACAAGCCAATTTCAAGCTTTAAAAAAAAACGAATTTCAGCGTAAAATAATCGAAAAACGAGTGAGTTTTTGATAAATTTATTTTTAAGTATTTGAGTATCATGCAAATATTCTACCAGGCTATCAGGAATCCACAGAATCTAGAAGGCCAACCTCTTATTTTAAATGAGGTAATTTTTGCTAAATTTTAACCAAAAACAAGCCAATTTCAAGCTAAAAAAGAGCCGAATTTCAGCGTAAAATAATCGAAAAAACGAGTGAGTTTTTGCTAAATTTATTATGAAGATTTGAGTATCTTGCAAATATTTTACCAGGCTACCAGGAATCCACAAAATGTAGAAGGACAACCTCTTATTTTAAATGAGGAAATTTTTGCTAAATTTTACCCAAAAACAAGCCAATTTCAAGCTAAAAAAAAACCGAATTTCAGCGTAAAATAATCGAAAAACGAGTGAGTTTTTGATAAATTTATTTTTAGTATTTGAGTATCATGCAAATATTCTACCAGGCTATCAGGAATCCACAGAATCTAGAAGGACAACCTCTTATTTTAAATGAGGTAATTTTGCTAAATTTTAACCAAAAACAAGCCAACTTCAAGCTAAAAAAAAGCCGAATTTCAGCGTAAAATAATCGAAAAACGAGTGAGTTTTTGCTAAATTTATTATGAAGATTTGAGTATCTTGCAAATATTCTACCAGGCTGCCAGGAATCCACAAAATGTAGAAGGACAACCTCTTATTTTAAATGAGGAAATTTTTGCTAAATTTTACCCAAAAACAAGCCAATTTCAAGCTAAAAAAAAACCGAATTTCAGCGTAAAATAATCGAAAAACGAGTGAGTTTTTGATAAATTTATTTTTAGTATTTGAGTATCATGCAAATATTCTACCAGGCTATCAGGAATCCACAGAATCTAGAAGGACAACCTCTTATTTTAAATGAGGTAATTTTTGCTAAATTTTAACCAAAAACAAGCCAATTTCAAGCTAAAAAAAAGCCGAATTTCAGCGTAAAATAATCGAAAAACGAGTGATTTTTTGCTAAATTTATTATGAAGATTTGAGTATCTTGCAAATATTCTACCAGGCTGCCAGGAATCCACAAAATGTAGAAGGACAACCTCTTATTTTAAATGAGGAAATTTTTGCTAAATTTTACCCAAAAACAAGCCAATTTCAAGCTTAAAAAAAGCCGAATTTCAGCGTAAAATAATCGAAAAACGAGTGAGTTTTTGCAAAATTTATTATGAAGATCTGAGTATCTTGCAAATATTCTACCAGGCTACCAGGAATCCACAGAATCTATAAGAACAACCTCTTATTTTAAATGAGGAAATTTTTGCTAAATTTTACCCAAAAACAAGCCAATTTCAAGCTAAAAAAAAGCCGAATTTCAGCGTTAAATAATCGAAAAACGAGTGAGATTTTGCTAAATTTATTATGAAGATTTGAGTATCTTGCAAATATTCTACCAGGCTACCAGGAATCCACAGAATCTAGAAGGACAACCTCTTATTTTAAATGAGGAAATTTTTGCTAAATTTTACCCAAAAACAAGCCAATTTCAAGCTAAAAAAAAGCCGAATTTCAGCGTAAAATAATCGAAAAACGAGTGAGTTTTTGCTATATTTATTATGAAGATTTGAGTATCTTGCAAATATTCTACCAGGCTACCAGGAATCCACAGAATCTAGAAGGACAACCTCTTATTTTAAATGAGGGAATTTTTGCTAAATTTTACCCAAAAACAAGCCAATTTCAAGCTAAAAAAAAGCCGAATTTCAGCGTAAAATAATCGAAAAACGAATGAGTTTTTGCTAAATTTATTATGAAGACTTGAGTATCTTGCAAATATTCTACCAGGCTACCAGGAATCCACCGAATCTAGAAGGACAACCTCTTATTTTAAATGAGGAAATTTTTGCTAAATTTTACCCAAAAACAAGCCAATTTCAAACTAAAAAAAAGCCGAATTTCAGCGTAAAATAATCGAAAAACGAGTGAGTTTTTGCTAAATTTATTATGAAGATTTGAGTATCTTGCAAATATTCTACCAGGCTACCAGGAATCCACAGAATCTAGAAGGACAACCTCTTATTTAAAATGAGGAAATTTTTGCTAAATTTTACCCAAAAACAAGCCACTTTCAAGCTAAAAAAAAGCCGAATTTCAGCGTAAAATAATCGAAAAACGAGTGAGTTTTTGCTAAATTTATTATGAAGATTTGAGTATCTTGCAAATATTCTACCAGGCTACCAGGAATCCACAGAATCTAGAAGGACAACCTCTTATTTTAAATGAGGAAATTTTTGCTAAATTTTACCCAAAAACAAGCCAATTTCAAGCTAAAAAAAAGCCGAATTTCAGCGTAAAATAATCGAAAAACGAGTGAGTTTTTGCAAAATTTATTATGAAGATTTGAGTATCTTGCAAATATTCTACCGGCTACCAGGAATCCACAGAATCTAGAAGGACAACCTCTTATTTTAAATGAGGAAATTTTTGCTAAATTTTACCCAAAAACAAGCCAATTTCAACCTAAAAAAAAAGCCGAATTTCAGCGTAAAATAATCGAAAAACGAGTGAGTTTTTGCTAAATTTATTATGAAGATTTAAGTATCTTGCAAATATTCTACCAGGCTACCAGAAATCCATAGAATCTAGAAGGAAAACCTCTTACTTTAAATGAGGAAATTTTTGCTAAATTTTACCCAAAAACAAGCCAATTTCAAGCTAAAAAAAAAGGTGAATTTCAGCGTAAAATAATCGAAAAATGAGTGAGTTTTTGCTAAATTTATTTTTAGTATTTGAGTATCTTGCAAATATTCTACCAGGCTACCAGGAATCCACAGAATCTAGAAGGAAAACCTCTTATTTTAAATGAGGAAATTTTTGCCTAAATTTTACCCAAAAACAAGCCAATTTCAAGCTAAAAAAAAGGTGAATTTCAGCGTAAAATAATCGAAAAACGAGTGAGTTTTTGCTAAATTTATTATGAAGATTTGAGTATCTTGCAAATATTCTACCAGGCTACCAGGAATCCACAGAATCTAGAAGGACAACCTCTTATTTTAAATGAGGAAATTTTTGCTAAATTTTACCCAAAAACAAGCCAATTTCAAAATAAAAAAAAGCCGAATTTCAGCGTAAAATAATCGAAAAACGAGTGAGTTTTTGCTAAATTTATTATGAAGATTTAAGTATCTTGCAAATATTCTACCAGGCTACCAGAAATCCATAGAATCTAGAAGGAAAACCTCTTATTTTAAATGAGGAAATTTTTGCTAAATTTTACCCAAAAACAAGCCAATTTCAAGCTAAAAAAAAGCCTAATTTCAGCGTAAAATAATCGAAAAACGAGTGAGTTTTTGCTAAATTTATTATGAAGATTTGAGTATCTTGCAAATATTCTACCAGGCTACCAGGAATCCACAGAATCTAGAAGGACAACCTCTTATTTTAAATGAGGAAATTTTTGCTAAATTTTACCCAAAAACAAGCCAATTTCAAAATAAAAAAAAGCCGAATTTCAGCGTAAAATAATCGAAAAACGAGTGAGTTTTTGCTAAATTTATTATGAAGATTTAAGTATCTTGCAAATATTCTACCAGGCTACCAGAAATCCATAGAATCTAGAAGGAAAACCTCTTATTTTAAATGAGGAAATTTTTGCTAAATTTTACCCAAAAACAAGCCAATTTCAAGCTAAAAAAAAAGGTGAATTTCAGCGTAAAATAATCGAAAAATGAGTGAGTTTTTGCTAAATTTATTTTTAGTATTTGAGTATCTTGCAAATATTCTACCAGGCTACCAGGAATCCACAGAATCTAGAAGGAAAATCTCTTATTTTAAATGAGGAAATTTTTGCTAAATTTTACCCAAAAACAAGCCAATTTCAAGCTAAAAAAAAGCCTAATTTCAGCGTAAAATAATCGAAAAACGAGTGAGTTTTTGCTAAATTTATTATGAAGATTTGAGTATCTTGCAAATATTCTACCAGGCTACCAGGAATCCACAGAATCTAGAAGGACAACCTCTTATTTTAAATGAGGAAATTTTTGCTAAATTTTACCCAAAAACAAGCCAATTTCAAAATAAAAAACAAGCCAATTTCAAGCTAAAAAAAAAAGGTGAATTTCAGCGTAAAATAATCGAAAAATGAGTGAGTTTTAGCTAAATTTATTTTTAGTATTTGAGTATCTTGCAAATATTCTACCAGGCTACCAGGAATCCACAGAATTTAGAAGGAAAATCTCTTATTTTAAATGAGGAAATTTTTGCTAAATTTTACCCAAAAACAAGCCAATTTCAAGCTAAAAAAGAGCCGAATTTCAGCGTAAAATAAAATCGAAAAACGAGAGTTTTTGCTAAATTTATTATGAAGATTTGAGTATCTTGCAAATATTTTACCAGGCTACCAGGAATTTACAAAATGTAGAAGGACAACCTCTTATTTTAAATGAGGAAATTTTTGCTTAATTTTACCCAAAAACAAGCCAAATTCAAGCTAAAAAAAAACCGAATTTCAGCGTAAAATAATCGAAAAACGAGTGAGTTTTTGATAAATTTATTTTTAGTATTTGAGTATCATGCAAATATTCTACCAGGCTATCAGGAATCCACAGAATCTAGAAGGACAACCTCTTATTTTAAATGAGGAAATTTTTGCTAAATTTTACCCAAAAACAAGCCAATTTCAAGCTTACAAAAAGACGAATTTCAGCGTAAAATAATCGAAAAACGAGTGAGTTTTTGCAAAATTTATTATGAAGATCTGAGTATCTTGCAAATATTCTACCAGGCTACCAGGAATCCACAGAATCTAGAAGGACAACCTCTTATTTTAAATGAGGAAATTTTTGCTAAATTTTACCCAAAAACAAGCCAATTTCAAGCTAAAAAAAGCTGAATTTCAGCGTAAAATGATCGAAAAACGAGTGAGTTTTTGATAAATTTATTTTTGGTATTTGAGTACCATGCAAATATTCTACCAGGCTACCAGGAATCCACAGAATCTAGAAGGAAAACCTCTTATTTTAAATGAGGAAATTTTTGCTAAGTTTTACCCAAAAACAAGCCAATTTCAAGCTAAAAAAAAACCGAATTTCAGCGTAAAATAATCGAAAAACGAGTGAGTTTTTGCAAAATTTATTATGAAGATTTGAGTATCCTGAAAATATTCTACCAGGCTACCAGGAATCCACAGAATCTTGAAGGAAAACCTCTTATTTTAAATGAGGAAATTTTTGCTAAATTTTACCCAAAAACAAGCCAATTTCAAGCTTAAAAAAAGACGAATATCAGCGTAAAATAATCGAAAAACGAGTGAGTTTTTGCAAAATTTATTATGAAGATCTGAGTATCTTGCAAATATTCTACCAGGCTACCAGGAATCCACAGAATCTAGAAGGACAACCTCTTATTTTAAATGAGGAAATTTTTGCTAAATTTTACCCAAAAACAAGCCAATTTCAAGCTAAAAAAAAACCGAATTTCAGCGTAAAATAATCGAAAAACGAGTGAGTTTTTGCAAAATTTATTATGAAGATTTGAGTATCCTGAAAATATTCTACCAGGCTACCAGGAATCCACAGAATCTTGAAGGAAAACCTCTTATTTTAAATGAGGAAATTTTTGCTAAATTTTACCCAAAAACAAGCCAATTTCAAGCTTAAAAAAAGACGAATTTCAGCGTAAAATAATCGAAAAACGAGTGAGTTTTTGCAAAATTTATTATGAAGATCTGAGTATCTTGCAAATATTCTACCAGGCTACCAGGAATCCACAGAATCTAGAAGGACAACCTCTTATTTTAAATGAGGAAATTGTTGCTAAATTTTACCCAAAAACAAGCCTATTTCAAGCTAAAAAAAAGACGAATTTCAGCGTAAAATAATCGAAAAACAAGTGAGTTTTTGCTAAATTTATTATGACTATTTGAGTATCTTGCAAATATTCTACCAGGCTACCAGGAATCCAGAGAATCTAGAAGGACAACTTCTTATTTTAAATGAGGAAATTTTTGCTAAATTTTACCCAAAAACAAGCCAATTTCAAGCTAAAAAAAAGCCGAATTTCAGCGTAAAATAATGGAAAAACGAGTGAGTTTTTGCTAAATTTATTATGACTATTTGAGTATCTTGCAAATATTCTACCAGGCTACCAGGAATCCACAGAATCTAGAAGGACAACCTCTTATTTTAAATGAGGAAATTTTTGCTAAATTTTACTCAAAAACAAGCCAATTTCAAGCTAAAAAAAAACCGAATTTCAGCGTAAAATGATCGAAAAACGAGTGAGTTTTTGATAAATTTATTTTTAGTATTTGAGTATCATGCAAATATTCTACCAGGCTACCAGGAATCCACAGAATCTAGAAGGACAACCTCTTATTTTAAATGAGGAAATTTTTGCTAAATTTTACCCAAAAACAAGCCAATTTCAAGCTAAAAAAAAACCGAATTTCAGCGTAAAATAATCGAAAAACGAGTGAGTTTTTGCTAAATTTATTATAATCTTGAGTATCTTGCAAATATTCTACCAGGCTACCAGGAATCCACAGAATCTAGAAGAACAACTTCTTATTTTAAATGAGGAAATTTTTGCTAAATTTTACCCAAATCAAGCCAATTTCAAGCTAAAAAAAAGCCGAATTTCAGCGTAAAATAATCGAAAAACGAGTGAGTTTTTGATAAATTTATTTTTAGTATTTGATTATCATGCGAATATTCTATCAAGGTACCAGGAATCCACAGAATTTAGAAGGACAACATCTTATTTTAAATGAGGAAATTTTTGCTAAATTTTACCCAAAAACAAGCCAATTTCAAGCTAAAAAAAAGCCGAATTTCAGCGTAAAATAATCGAAAAACAAGTGAGTTTTTGATAAATTTATTTTTAGTATTTGAGTATCATGCGAATATTCTACCAGGGTACCAGGAATCCACAGAATCAAGAAGGACAACCTCTTATTTTAAATGAGGAAATTTTTGCTAAATTTTACCCAAAAACAAGCCAATTTCAAGCTAAAAAAAAAACCGAATTTCAGCGTAAAATAATCGAAAAACGAGAGAGTTTTTGCTAAATTTATTATGAAGATTTGAGTATCTTGCAAATATTCTACCAGGCTACCAGAAATCCACAGAATTTAGAAGGACAACCTCTTATTTTAAATGAGGAAATTTTTGCTAAATTTTACCCAAAAACAAGCCAATTTCAAGCTAAAAAAAGCCGAATTTCAGCGTAAAATAATCGAAAAACGAGTGAGTTTTTGCTAAATTTATTATGAAGATTTGAGTATCTTGCAAATATTCTACCAGGCTACCAGAAATCCACAGAATCTAGAAGGACAACCTCTTATTTTAAATGAGGAAATTTTTGCTAAATTTTACCCAAAAACAAGCCAATTTCAAGCTAAAAAAAAGCCGAATTTCAGCGTAAAATAATCGAAAAACGAGTGAGTTTTTGCTAAATTTATTATGAAGATTTAAGTATCTTGCAAATATTCTACCAGGCTACCAGGAATCCACAGAATCTAGAAGGACAACCTCTTATTTTAAATGGGGAAATTTTTGCTAAATTTTACCCAAAAACAAGCCAATTTCAAGCTAAAAAAAGCCGAATTTCAGCGTAAAATAATCGAAAAACTAGTGAGTTTCTGCTAAATTTATTATGAAGATTTGAGTATCTTGCAAATATTCTACCAGGCTACCAGGAATCCACAGAATCTAGAAGGACAACCTCTTATTTTAAATGAGGAAATTTTTGCTAAATTTTACCCGAAAACAAGCCAATTTCAAGCTAAAAAAAAGCCGAATTTCAGCGTAAAATAATCGAAAAACGAGAGAGTTTTTGATAAATTTATTTTTAGTATTTGAGTATCATGCGAATATTCTACCAGGGTACCAGGAATCCACAGAATCTAGAAGGACAACCTCTTATTTTAAATGAGGAAATTTTTGCTAAATTTTACCCAAAAACAAGCCAATTTCAAGCTAAAAAAAAACCGAATTTCAGCGTAAAATAATCGAAAAACGAGTGAGTTTTTGCTAAATTTATTATGAAGATTTGAGTATATTGCAAATATTCTACCAGGTTACCAGGAATCCACAGAATTTAGAAGGACAACATCTTATTTTAAATGAGGAAATTTTTGCTAAATTTTACCCAAAAACAAGCCAATTTCAAGCTAAAAAAAAGCCGAATTTCAGCGTAAAATAATCGAAAAACAAGTGAGTTTTTGATAAATTTAATTTTAGTATTTGAGTATCATGCGAATATTCTACCAGGGTACCAGGAATCCACAGAATCTAGAAGGACAACCTCTTATTTTAAAGAGAGAGAGTTTTTGCTAAATTTATTATGAAGATTTGAGTATCTTGCAAATATTTTACCAGGCTACCAGGAATCCACAAAATCAAGAAGGACCACTTCTTATTTTAAATGAGGAAATTTTTGCTAAATTTTACCCAAAAACAAGCCTATTTCAAGCTAAAAAAAAGACGAATTTCAGCGTAAAATAATCGAAAAACAAGTGAGTTTTTGCTAAATTTATTATGACTATTTGAGTATCTTGCAAATATTCTACCAGGCTACCAGGAATCCAGAGAATCTAGAAGGACAACTTCTTATTTTAAATGAGGAAATTTTTGCTAAATTTTACCCAAAAACAAGCCAATTTCAAGCTAAAAGAAAGCCCAATTTCAGCGTAAAATAATCGAAAAACGAGTGAGTTTTTGCTAAATTTATTATGAAGATTTGAGTATATTGCAAATATTCTACCAGGTTACCAGGAATCCACAGAATCTAGAAGAACAACTTCTTATTTTAAATGAGGAAATTTTTGCTAAATTTTACCCAAAAACAAGCCAATTTCAAGCTAAAAAAAAACCGAATTTCAGCGTAAAATAATCGAAAAACGAGTGAGTTTTTGCAAAATTTATTATGAAGATTTGAGTATCCTGAAAATATTCTACCAGGCTACCAGGAATCCACAGAATCTTGAAGGAAAACCTCTTATTTTAAATGAGGAAATTTTTGCTAAATTTTACCCAAAAACAAGCCAATTTCAAGCTTAAAAAAAGACGAATTTCAGCGTAAAATAATCGAAAAACGAGTGAGTTTTTGAAAAATTTATTATGAAGATCTGAGTATCTTGCAAATATTCTACCAGGCTACCAGGAATCCACAGAATCTAGAAGGACAACCTCTTATTTTAAATGAGGAAATTGTTGCTAAATTTTACCCAAAAACAAGCCTATTTCAAGCTAAAAAAAAGACGAATTTCAGCGTAAAATAATCGAAAAACAAGTGAGTTTTTGCTAAATTTATTATGACTATTTGAGTATCTTGCAAATATTCTACCAGGCTACCAGGAATCCAGAGAATCTAGAAGGACAACTTCTTATTTTAAATGAGGAAATTTTTGCTAAATTTTACCCAAAAACAAGCCAATTTCAAGCTAAAAAAAAGCCGAATTTCAGCGTAAAATAATGGAAAAACGAGTGAGTTTTTGCTAAATTTATTATGACTATTTGAGTATCTTGCAAATATTCTACCAGGCTACCAGGAATCCACAGAATCTAGAAGGACAACCTCTTATTTTAAATGAGGAAATTTTTGCTAAATTTTACCCAAAAACAAGCCAATTTCAAGCTAAAAAAAAACCGAATTTCAGCGTAAAATGATCGAAAAACGAGTGAGTTTTTGATAAATTTATTTTTAGTATTTGAGTATCATGCAAATATTCTACCAGGCTACCAGGAATCCACAGAATCTAGAAGGACAACCTCTTATTTTAAATGAGGAAATTTTTGCTAAATTTTACCCAAAAACAAGCCAATTTCAAGCTAAAAAAAAACCGAATTTCAGCGTAAAATAATCGAAAAACGAGTGAGTTTTTGCTAAATTTATTATAATCTTGAGTATCTTGCAAATATTCTACCAGGCTACCAGGAATCCACAGAATCTAGAAGAACAACTTCTTATTTTAAATGAGGAAATTTTTGCTAAATTTTACCCAAATCAAGCCAATTTCAAGCTAAAAAAAAGCCGAATTTCAGCGTAAAATAATCGAAAAACGAGTGAGTTTTTGATAAATTTATTTTTAGTATTTGATTATCATGCGAATATTCTATCAGGGTACCAGGAATCCACAGAATTTAGAAGGACAACATCTTATTTTAAATGAGGAAATTTTTGCTAAATTTTACCCAAAAACAAGCCAATTTCAAGCTAAAAAAAAGCCGAATTTCAGCGTAAAATAATCGAAAAACAAGTGAGTTTTTGATAAATTTATTTTTAGTATTTGAGTATCATGCGAATATTCTACCAGGGTACCAGGAATCCACAGAATCAAGAAGGACAACCTCTTATTTTAAATGAGGAAATTTTTGCTAAATTTTACCCAAAAACAAGCCAATTTCAAGCTAAAAAAAAACCGAATTTCAGCGTAAAATAATCGAAAAACGAGAGAGTTTTTGCTAAATTTATTATGAAGATTTGAGTATCTTGCAAATATTCTACCAGGCTACCAGAAATCCACAGAATTTAGAAGGACAACCTCTTATTTTAAATGAGGAAATTTTTGCTAAATTTTACCCAAAAACAAGCCAATTTCAAGCTAAAAAAAGCCGAATTTCAGCGTAAAATAATCGAAAAACGAGTGAGTTTTTGCTAAATTTATTATGAAGATTTGAGTATCTTGCAAATATTCTACCAGGCTACCAGAAATCCACAGAATCTAGAAGGACAACCTCTTATTTTAAATGAGGAAATTTTTGCTAAATTTTACCCAAAAACAAGCCAATTTCAAGCTAAAAAAAAGCCGAATTTCAGCGTAAAATAATCGAAAAACGAGTGAGTTTTTGCTAAATTTATTATGAAGATTTAAGTATCTTGCAAATATTCTACCAGGCTACCAGGAATCCACAGAATCTAGAAGGACAACCTCTTATTTTAAATGGGGAAATTTTTGCTAAATTTTACCCAAAAACAAGCCAATTTCAAGCTAAAAAAAGCCGAATTTCAGCGTAAAATAATCGAAAAACTAGTGAGTTTTTGCTAAATTTATTATGAAGATTTGAGTATCTTGCAAATATTCTACCAGGCTACCAGGAATCCACAGAATCTAGAAGGACAACCTCTTATTTTAAATGAGGAAATTTTTGCTAAATTTTACCCGAAAACAAGCCAATTTCAAGCTAAAAAAAAGCCGAATTTCAGCGTAAAATAATCGAAAAACGAGAGAGTTTTTGATAAATTTATTTTTAGTATTTGAGTATCATGCGAATATTCTACCAGGGTACCAGGAATCCACAGAATCTAGAAGGACAACCTCTTATTTTAAATGAGGAAATTTTTGCTAAATTTTACCCAAAAACAAGCCAATTTCAAGCTAAAAAAAAACCGAATTTCAGCGTAAAATAATCGAAAAACGAGTGAGTTTTTGCTAAATTTATTATGAAGATTTGAGTATATTGCAAATATTCTACCAGGTTACCAGGAATCCACAGAATTTAGAAGGACAACATCTTATTTTAAATGAGGAAATTTTTGCTAAATTTTACCCAAAAACAAGCCAATTTCAAGCTAAAAAAAAGCCGAATTTCAGCGTAAAATAATCGAAAAACAAGTGAGTTTTTGATAAATTTAATTTTAGTATTTGAGTATCATGCGAATATTCTACCAGGGTACCAGGAATCCACAGAATCTAGAAGGACAACCTCTTATTTTAAAGAGAGAGAGTTTTTGCTAAATTTATTATGAAGATTTGAGTATCTTGCAAATATTTTACCAGGCTACCAGGAATCCACAAAATCAAGAAGGACAACTTCTTATTTTAAATGAGGAAATTTTTGCTAAATTTTACCCAAAAACAAGCCTATTTCAAGCTAAAAAAAAGACGAATTTCAGCGTAAAATAATCGAAAAACAAGTGAGTTTTTGCTAAATTTATTATGACTATTTGAGTATCTTGCAAATATTCTACCAGGCTACCAGGAATCCAGAGAATCTAGAAGGACAACTTCTTATTTTAAATGAGGAAATTTTTGCTAAATTTTACCCAAAAACAAGCCAATTTCAAGCTAAAAGAAAGCCCAATTTCAGCGTAAAATAATCGAAAAACGAGTGAGTTTTTGCTAAATTTATTATGAAGATTTGAGTATATTGCAAATATTCTACCAGGTTACCAGGAATCCACAGAATCTAGAAGAACAACTTCTTATTTTAAATGAGGAAATTTTTGCTAAATTTTACCCAAAAACAAGCCAATTTCAAGCTAAAAAAAAACCGAATTTCAGCGTAAAATAATCGAAAAACGAGTGAGTTTTTGCAAAATTTATTATGAAGATTTGAGTATCCTGAAAATATTCTACCAGGCTACCAGGAATCCACAGAATCTTGAAGGAAAACCTCTTATTTTAAATGAGGAAATTTTTGCTAAATTTTACCCAAAAACAAGCCAATTTCAAGCTTAAAAAAAGACGAATTTCAGCGTAAAATAATCGAAAAACGAGTGAGTTTTTGCAAAATTTATTATGAAGATCTGAGTATCTTGCAAATATTCTACCAGGCTACCAGGAATCCACAGAATCTAGAAGGACAACCTCTTATTTTAAATGAGGAAATTGTTGCTAAATTTTACCCAAAAACAAGCCAATTTCAAGCTAAAAAAAAGCCGAATTTCAGCGTAAAATAATCGAAAAACAAGTGAGTTTTTGATAAATTTAATTTTAGTATTTGAGTATCATGCGAATATTCTACCAGGGTACCAGGAATCCACAGAATCTAGAAGGACAACCTCTTATTTTAAAGAGAGAGAGTTTTTGCTAAATTTATTATGAAGATTTGAGTATCTTGCAAATATTTTACCAGGCTACCAGGAATCCACAAAATCAAGAAGGACAACTTCTTATTTTAAATGAGGAAATTTTTGCTAAATTTTACCCAAAAACAAGCCTATTTCAAGCTAAAAAAAAGACGAATTTCAGCGTAAAATAATCGAAAAACAAGTGAGTTTTTGCTAAATTTATTATGACTATTTGAGTATCTTGCAAATATTCTACCAGGCTACCAGGAATCCAGAGAATCTAGAAGGACAACTTCTTATTTTAAATGAGGAAATTTTTGCTAAATTTTACCCAAAAACAAGCCAATTTCAAGCTAAAAGAAAGCCCAATTTCAGCGTAAAATAATCGAAAAACGAGTGAGTTTTTGCTAAATTTATTATGAAGATTTGAGTATATTGCAAATATTCTACCAGGTTACCAGGAATCCACAGAATCTAGAAGAACAACTTCTTATTTTAAATGAGGAAATTTTTGCTAAATTTTACCCAAAAACAAGCCAATTTCAAGCTAAAAAAAAACCGAATTTCAGCGTAAAATAATCGAAAAACGAGTGAGTTTTTGCAAAATTTATTATGAAGATTTGAGTATCCTGAAAATATTCTACCAGGCTACCAGGAATCCACAGAATCTTGAAGGAAAACCTCTTATTTTAAATGAGGAAATTTTTGCTAAATTTTACCCAAAAACAAGCCAATTTCAAGCTTAAAAAAAGACGAATTTCAGCGTAAAATAATCGAAAAACGAGTGAGTTTTTGCAAAATTTATTATGAAGATCTGAGTATCTTGCAAATATTCTACCAGGCTACCAGGAATCCACAGAATCTAGAAGGACAACCTCTTATTTTAAATGAGGAAATTGTTGCTAAATTTTACCCAAAAACAAGCCTATTTCAAGCTAAAAAAAAGACGAATTTCAGCGTAAAATAATCGAAAAACAAGTGAGTTTTTGCTAAATTTATTATGACTATTTGAGTATCTTGCAAATATTCTACCATGCTACCAGGAATCCAGAGAATCTAGAAGGACAACTTCTTATTTTAAATGAGGAAATTTTTGCTAAATTTTACCCAAAAACAAGCCAATTTCAAGCTAAAAAAAAGCCGAATTTCAGCGTAAAATAATCGAAAAACGAGTGAGTTTTTGCTAAATTTATTATAATCTTGAGTATCTTGCAAATATTCTACCAGGCTACCAGGAATCCACAGAATCTAGAAGAACAACTTCTTATTTTAAATGAGGAAATTTTTGCTAAATTTTACCCAAATCAAGCCAATTTCAAGCTAAAAAAAAGCCGAATTTCAGCGTAAAATAATCGAAAAACGAGTGAGTTTTTGATAAATTTATTTTTAGTATTTGATTATCATGCGAATATTCTATCAGGGTACCAGGAATCCACAGAATTTAGAAGGACAACATCTTATTTTAAATGAGGAAATTTTTGCTAAATTTTACCCAAAAACAAGCCAATTTCAAGCTAAAAAAAAGCCGAATTTCAGCGTAAAATAATCGAAAAACAAGTGAGTTTTTGATAAATTTATTTTTAGTATTTGAGTATCATGCGAATATTCTACCAGGGTACCAGGAATCCACAGAATCAAGAAGGACAACCTCTTATTTTAAATGAGGAAATTTTTGCTAAATTTTACCCAAAAACAAGCCAATTTCAAGCTAAAAAAAAACCGAATTTCAGCGTAAAATAATCGAAAAACGAGAGAGTTTTTGCTAAATTTATTATGAAGATTTGAGTATCTTGCAAATATTCTACCAGGCTACCAGAAATCCACAGAATTTAGAAGGACAACCTCTTATTTTAAATGAGGAAATTTTTGCTAAATTTTACCCAAAAACAAGCCAATTTCAAGCTAAAAAAAGCCGAATTTCAGCGTAAAATAATCGAAAAACGAGTGAGTTTTTGCTAAATTTATTATGAAGATTTGAGTATCTTGCAAATATTCTACCAGGCTACCAGAAATCCACAGAATCTAGAAGGACAACCTCTTATTTTAAATGAGGAAATTTTTGCTAAATTTTACCCAAAAACAAGCCAATTTCAAGCTAAAAAAAAGCCGAATTTCAGCGTAAAATAATCGAAAAACGAGTGAGTTTTTGCTAAATTTATTATGAAGATTTAAGTATCTTGCAAATATTCTACCAGGCTACCAGGAATCCACAGAATCTAGAAGGACAACCTCTTATTTTAAATGAGGAAATTTTTGCTAAATTTTTCCCAAAAACAAGCCTATTTCAAGCTAAAAAAAAGACGAATTTCAGCGTAAAATAATCGAAAAACAAGTGAGTTTTTGCTAAATTTATTATGACTATTTGAGTATCTTGCAAATATTCTACCAGGCTACCAGGAATCCAGAGAATCTAGAAGGACAACTTCTTATTTTAAATGAGGAAATTTTTGCTAAATTTTACCCAAAAACAAGCCAATTTCAAGCTAAAAGAAAGCCCAATTTCAGCGTAAAATAATCGAAAAACGAGTGAGTTTTTGCTAAATTTATTATGAAGATTTGAGTATATTGCAAATATTCTACCAGGTTACCAGGAATCCACAGAATCTAGAAGAACAACTTCTTATTTTAAATGAGGAAATTTTTGCTAAATTTTACCCAAAAACAAGCCAATTTCAAGCTAAAAAAAAGACGAATTTCAGCGTAAAATAATCGAAAAACGAGTGAGTTTTTGCTAAATTTATTATGAAGATTTAAGTATCTTGCAAATATTCTACCAGGCTACCAGGAATCCACAAAATCAAGAAGGACAACTTCTTATTTTAAATGAGGAAATTTTTGCTAAATTTTACCCAAAAACAAGCCTATTTCAAGCTAAAAAAAAACCGAATTTCAGCGTAAAATAATCGAAAAACGAGTGATTTTTTGCTAAATTTATTATGAAGATTTGAGTATCTTGCAAATATTCTACCAGGCTGCCAGGAATCCACAAAATGTAGAAGGACAACCTCTTATTTTAAATGAGGAAATTTTTGCTAAATTTTACCCAAAAACAAGCCAATTTCAAGCTAAAAAAAAACCGAATTTCAGCGTAAAATAATCGAAAAACGAGTGAGTTTTTGCTAAATTTATTATGAAGATTTAAGTATCTTGCAAATATTCTACCAGGCTACCAGGAATCCACAAAATCAAGAAGGACAACTTCTTATTTTAAATGAGGAAATTTTTGCTAAATTTTACCCAAAAACAAGCCAATTTCAAGCTAAAAGAAAGCCCAATTTCAGCGTAAAATAATCGAAAAACGAGTGAGTTTTTGCTAAATTTATTATGAAGATTTGAGTATATTGCAAATATTCTACCAGGTTACCAGGAATCCACAGAATCTAGAAGAACAACTTCTTATTTTAAATGAGGAAATTTTTGCTAAATTTTACCCAAAAACAAGCCAATTTCAAGCTAAAAAAAAGACGAATTTCAGCGTAAAATAATCGAAAAACGAGTGAGTTTTTGCTAAATTTATTATGAAGATTTAAGTATCTTGCAAATATTCTACCAGGCTACCAGGAATCCACAAAATCAAGAAGGACAACTTCTTATTTTAAATGAGGAAATTTTTGCTAAATTTTACCCAAAAACAAGCCTATTTCAAGCTAAAAAAAAACCGAATTTCAGCGTAAAATAATCGAAAAACGAGTGATTTTTTGCTAAATTTATTATGAAGATTTGAGTATCTTGCAAATATTCTACCAGGCTGCCAGGAATCCACAAAATGTAGAAGGACAACCTCTTATTTTAAATGAGGAAATTTTTGCTAAATTTTACCCAAAAACAAGCCAATTTCAAGCTAAAAAAAAACCGAATTTCAGCGTAAAATAATCGAAAAACGAGTGAGTTTTTGCTAAATTTATTATGAAGATTTAAGTATCTTGCAAATATTCTACCAGGCTACCAGGAATCCACAAAATCAAGAAGGACAACTTCTTATTTTAAATGAGGAAATTTTTGCTAAATTTTACCCAAAAACAAGCCAATTTCAAGCTAAAAGAAAGCCCAATTTCAGCGTAAAATAATCGAAAAACGAGTGAGTTTTTGCTAAATTTATTATGAAGATTTGAGTATATTGCAAATATTCTACCAGGTTACCAGGAATCCACAGAATCTAGAAGAACAACTTCTTATTTTAAATGAGGAAATTTTTGCTAAATTTTACCCAAAAACAAGCCAATTTCAAGCTAAAAAAAAGACGAATTTCAGCGTAAAATAATCGAAAAACGAGTGAGTTTTTGCTAAATTTATTATGAAGATTTAAGTATCTTGCAAATATTCTACCAGGCTACCAGGAATCCACAAAATCAAGAAGGACAACTTCTTATTTTAAATGAGGAAATTTTTGCTAAATTTTACCCAAAAACAAGCCTATTTCAAGCTAAAAAAAAACCGAATTTCAGCGTAAAATAATCGAAAAACGAGTGATTTTTTGCTAAATTTATTATGAAGATTTGAGTATCTTGCAAATATTCTACCAGGCTGCCAGGAATCCACAAAATGTAGAAGGACAACCTCTTATTTTAAATGAGGAAATTTTTGCTAAATTTTACCCAAAAACAAGCCAATTTCAAGCTAAAAAAAAACCGAATTTCAGCGTAAAATAATCGAAAAACGAGTGAGTTTTTGCTAAATTTATTATGAAGATTTAAGTATCTTGCAAATATTCTACCAGGCTACCAGGAATCCACAAAATCAAGAAGGACAACTTCTTATTTTAAATGAGGAAATTTTTGCTAAATTTTACCCAAAAACAAGCCAATTTCAAGCTAAAAGAAAGCCCAATTTCAGCGTAAAATAATCGAAAAACGAGTGAGTTTTTGCTAAATTTATTATGAAGATTTGAGTATATTGCAAATATTCTACCAGGTTACCAGGAATCCACAGAATCTAGAAGAACAACTTCTTATTTTAAATGAGGAAATTTTTGCTAAATTTTACCCAAAAACAAGCCAATTTCAAGCTAAAAAAAAGACGAATTTCAGCGTAAAATAATCGAAAAACGAGTGAGTTTTTGCTAAATTTATTATGAAGATTTAAGTATCTTGCAAATATTCTACCAGGCTACCAGGAATCCACAAAATCAAGAAGGACAACTTCTTATTTTAAATGAGGAAATTTTTGCTAAATTTTACCCAAAAACAAGCCAATTTCAAGCTAAAAGAAAGCCCAATTTCAGCGTAAAATAATCGAAAAACGAGTGAGTTTTTGCTAAATTTATTATGAAGATTTGAGTATATTGCAAATATTCTACCAGGTTACCAGGAATCCACAGAATCTAGAAGAACAACTTCTTATTTTAAATGAGGAAATTTTTGCTAAATTTTACCCAAAAACAAGCCAATTTCAAGCTAAAAAAAAGACGAATTTCAGCGTAAAATAATCGAAAAACGAGTGAGTTTTTGCTAAATTTATTATGAAGATTTAAGTATCTTGCAAATATTCTACCAGGCTACCAGGAATCCACAAAATCAAGAAGGACAACTTCTTATTTTAAATGAGGAAATTTTTGCTAAATTTTACCCAAAAACAAGCCAATTTCAAGCTAAAAGAAAGCCCAATTTCAGCGTAAAATAATCGAAAAACGAGTGAGTTTTTGCTAAATTTATTATGAAGATTTGAGTATCTTGCAAATATTCTACCAGGCTACCAGGAATCCACAAAATCAAGAAGGACAACTTCTTATTTTAAATGAGGAAATTTTTGTTAAATTTTACCGGAAAACAAGCCAATTTAAAGTTAACCTACATCGCAGGGAGAGCGAGGTGTGAATTTATATACGACTGTTGCTTAACTTCATTTTAATAAAGCTTTTCGGAGATATAAAAAGTTTGACCTTGAAATTTCTTATCTTATTTTATCCTACAATAATCTGCAAGAATTTTTTTGATATTGTGCAAGGTGGCTGAGATAGAAAAGTGGGGTTTGTCCTTGTCCACCCCCTTTTTCGCCAGAAGGAGCATCTCGCGGGATATAGGATATATGCAGTTTTGTTTAAGACACCTTGAAGATTAATTGTTGTGGAAATGAAAAAAATCGTAGGACCCATTTTTGAGCCCCTATACGAAAAAAAATTCTTTTGTCAATAACTTGACCTTGAAGGATCTGACCTCGAAAAATCGAAGATGCTATTCTTATATTTTTGGTTAATAGTTTACAAAAAAATTTCATACAAATCGGTTCAGTAGTTTAGAAGTTTTTTTTTTCGACCATTTTTCCATAGTACGGCACACGGCGTACGGCGTACGGACGTACTTTTGCACATTTTTTCTAGACCACTTTTTTGGACTCAGGGGGTGTCAAAACGAGTTTCTGCATCATCAACTTTTTTTCCGAAAAAAGTCGGATTACAAATATTTCTATATGCCCTTGGGGTCGTATATAAATTAAATATATGCCCTTGGGGTCGTATATAAATTAAATTATCTTTAATTTGAGATAACATTTTTAAATACTTTTGTTGTTATAATTTTGTAATGGTTGATGAAAGTAATAGATTTGAAATTTGAATTCTAATTCTTCAAGTTAAGATCTAATCATCTCCCCGATTATTTTCATCCGCTGAAATACTGCAGTCATCTATAAAAATGAATTAATTGCCACAAAATGCATTCAATTGCAAAATCTGTGCAAAATCTTAAACCGGATGACCATATTGTGGAGCCAGCAGTACCCAAACACAGTCATGTGTCCTTGGCAACATTTTAGGTAATTAATATCACTAAATGGTATTTACAAAACACGCACAACATAATGAAGCACGATGTGAAAGGCAAAGCGAGCCACCCCGAGAACACAATCCGGCTCGCACAAGACTTCCTTCAAAGCGACGAGACGATGCCTAACTATACGAATCGATATAATGGAAATTCCATCACGTCTGATTGCCTCCTACACATATTTACTGTACAAGAATGTCGCCTTTATTGGCTGAATGTGGCGCAGTTGCACGTAGTTTTGTCCAACATGCGGCAGTATATGCACGTTCATCTCTTCTCGAGATAATGCATGAGCTGGATATTTAATCTGAGTGGCAGACTTGTGATGTACAATCTGAGTGCATTTTGTCCTCTTTCAAGCGTCCGGAAGTGAAGGGTGACTGGGCAATTATTATATTGCGACAAGCACCACTTAAACGCTCATCATTTTGTGGCATGTCAACCTGTGTAGCCTGGAGGTAGTTTTGTTTCAATTAACAGCTTATAATGTTTTAAGTTAAGTGCCTAAGGGATGGCAAAATTGGCTTTAAAATTGTAACAGGCATCTCTTATCTGTGCAGTGATTGCGTTTTCTCTCTAAAATGAGGTGCATTTAAATTTTAAATGCAAAAATTGTGTTTTGATGCATTTCATTGCAATCACATAAAGTATCTATTGTCTAGGGTTTCCTGTTTTTGGCGACCACCGGGTTATCTGCGCACTATTCAGGCGCCCATTCACTTTAAGTCAGCATTGATTGAGAACGTGCACAACTGCTAGTTAGTCTGCCGTTATTTTACAGTTTAAGTGCATCGCATTTGTTTCCGAACACATGAACAAACATTATGCTGAGTTTGGGAATTTTACTTTTGTGCGCACAAACATCTCCGCGCCACAGGGATGGGGTACTACGGCAAAGTGCAAATATTTGTGAGAGATAAGTAGCTAAAAGTCATTTGGCTTTGGTGTGTGCCAACACACAATAGGTGGGCAGGAAGTGCCTGAATGGGCGAATGGCACTTTTCTGGTCCAGCACAAGTGTACAAAGCCTGAAAATTTCAAGTGTAACAAAAGAATTAATTTTTGAAGAACCCCTTCCAGTAGAGAGCTGCGTGTTGAATGTTTTGTTGTCGTGCTAATGAAGGCATGTCTATTGTGTGGATTAGCTCAAGCACGTGTTTATTTTTTATGTGCATTATGTGCATAATGCACAATGCCCAATGCACATGTACAAAGTGAATGCATTTTGGGAAATAATAAACACTCCATTTTATGTTGTTACTTTAAGGAATTGCGGGGAATTGAAAATAACACCAATAGCAGTAATTTGTATGCTTTTAATTCACACTACTTCTTGAATTCTCGACTTTTTGACATCCACTGAATTTAACTTAACTTTACCGATTCCTTCAAAATTTTGAAATTAAATATTACAAAAAAAAAATGTATTAGGGATCATTTTTAAATCGTTCCAGTTAGGATGATTCAAGGTCAAATTAATGCCAAAAATAGTTTAATACTAAAAACTAAATAAACTTATTTAGTTAGTTAAAGGATATTTTTGGACTTCCCAATTTAAATTGTTTTTTAATCACCCCATAAGGACATAATCTTAAATGTGAGTTGCAGAATGATTAGACATATTGGAAGACTTAATGAGCAATAATCCAGATTGCAAATAAATACATAATATTCTCTCCCTTCCTTAATTTTGATTTTAACTTTTAAACCCAGTCAAGTAAGAGTTTTAATAATCGAATAATAATCGGAGACTGAAAATTTGCAAAACCATTTTTTCTTACAATTCATAAGTGGGTTAAAATTCACAATAAGTCCTGTGTCCCCAAGATGATATTCAAGGTCAACGGACGCAAGAATCGTTTTTTGTAAATGTCGTGTTTTCTTTGCTATTAATGACGAATTAATTTTTGTGTAAAGAGTAGTGAATAAAGTGCTTTACAAATATGTTCTTACATAATTTTTTCTAATCGTTCTTGAGATAGAGGGATACAATTTATTGGAAGTGATCAAGTAGCAATGTAAGAATGACTTTGTATTATAGAACAACTGTGGCTTTAAGAACAGTGGTGAGTTAACTTAAGAAATCGGGCTTGAGTGTGGGCATTCGCTGAAGAAAGCTGCGTTATTCCTACCTAATGTTTCAACCTTTATAAGCAAAGACAAGATCCAATGGAAGGCGTATAACAGTTAATTTTAAGTAAGAAGCTTTTGTTCTGTTATAATTATATTGTATTAATTCAGTAAAGGGTGTTTTTTGTCAAAAATTGAATAAATTCAAATAACGGCATTTTTCAATAGTTAATTGTAAAATGAAGATGAAAGGATGTACTAAGTGTATTTAAATAAATTTCTGTGGCAAGAAGAATCGCTAAGAGCTACTGATGAATTCAAAAATATGTTTTAAAAAATTTGCCGAACATTTCAAGGTCATAATATAAAAATTCAAGGCTATCCATATCTCAGAAACCTTTAATATTTTTAAAAATTCTTTCACATTACTTTAGATTCCAAAAATATAAAAACTTAGCTGAACATTTCAAGACCAAGATCTGAACATTCAAGGTCTATATCTCAGAAACCATAATTTTTATAACCCTTTCTACATTTATTATGTTCAACATTATTAATATGTAATTTCCTTTAATTCACACTTTATTCTTTATGCGATGTTTTTTTTTGAAAATGTGCATGTAAAAATTAATTATTTTCCTTTAATTTTTTAGTAAATCATTTTAATGCAACTCGTCACACTATTGTAATTATTTGATAAGAGAAAATTAATTTTGTGTACGATTATTGTTAAGTACGTTCATTATTTGTACGTAAAGTTCTATTGATTGCCAAATTATAACAGTCCATTAGTCATAAAAAAAATGTTTAAAAAAATAATACTCTTGCAAATTTATAAACGAAAACAAAAACTTTGCAAAAGAAAAGTGTCATAAGCTATTAAATACAATTTGAAAATGCAATATTGACTAAACAAATTTAGACAGAATGATGACATGCGAATATTTTCAGAGCATTTCGCGACGATGTGATCAGCGTCGTCCTTCTCACCGTCTTGCCAAAACGTGAATCACTGCAGAAATTATTGCAAAAGATTGACTGACTGACTGACTGTTGATGAATGAGCAATTACGAGTGAATACCTATTTATTTTTTTTATGAAAATTTAAATCCGTATTTATTTATTTAGAGATTTCATTACACAATTTTTATGTGAACAAAAGAATTCTGTAAAATATAAATAAATCCTCCAATTAAAAAAATTGGGACTAAATTAGTTTTAATTCTGTTGCATAAAAGGAAAACATTTTTTTTTTTGATGATAAAATACAGAGAATTGTCAATTGGTAGCTTGCAAATTCTAAATTGAATATAAAGTGGGTAAAGCTGAACCAACACGACTCAATCATTGAAAATGTATGACGCTCTAATGCGAGAAACTCATCGATTGAAGTGACACAATAAAGGATGATACTGCAAATATACAAAAACGTATAATATGTATGTAGCCGACCGTATTATATATCGCACACTTCCCGCCCGTCGCACTTTGTCTTCTCATGTAGGCCAGAGGACATTCAGAGGTTTCCGATGCTGCATTATAATAGCATGTATGTTTTGCATTGGTGACCCAGAAATCCACATTCTAACTGAAATCTGCCGCAGGTAAGCTGCCATCAATACAACTATATAATAATATACATATAATTCATGATGGGTGGGGGACGGTGGGGGGTGGTTCCGTAGTGGCGGATATATTTGGTTGGATGAATGTGGTATTTGGGGGCGGATTGCGGGTGGATGGAGGTTTTGTGTTGGTTGATGGAAATGATTTGGTCTCGGTGATATGGTCATCCAATTAAGATAAAATCAATCTGATTGCTGGCAAATTGGCTATGTAGCCGTATCAGGATGAGAAATGCACACAGCCCTAATATGCATGTGTGATGTGATGATGAATTTCGTTATTTACATTATAGAAACGAGAATTCATGCATTGTACTATTCGGTACGTCGAAATGATAAGTAAGACGGCAATATTTGCATAAACAATCAATGCATAATCGCAGCTGTGTAATAATTTAAACAAATGGAACAAGCGACCATTTCTCATCAGAATAGACAAAACAATAGAAATTTCTTTTGCCACAATCTAAGTACAAGTTTATTTTGTGAAAAAACACATGTAGAAAAATGAATAAAGCGATGGGAATGAGGTTCTCCATAACAAACTGTACACCCGTAGTGACATTATCACCCATTTCCGGTACAGTTTAACAAAACGTTGGCTCTTTAAATTTGTGCCACAGCAAAAATATTGGACTCGACTTAAATAATTCATGCTTTTTAAATTAAGATAAACATAAAATAGAGAAACCCTAACTTAACATATTTGTAGAAAGAAATTCTTCAAGAGTTTGTGCTTGAATGCGTTTTATTTTGAAAAAAAAAAAAATTACAACTACAACGTCAGCGCTGCACTCCGCCAGCCATTAACATGATTCGCAACGATGCGTTTGACTTTGACAGGTCGCGGTCTTCTTCATTTTTTTGTAACAAAATTCACACACGCATTGCACCATGCACATTGCACACCCAACGGCTAAGGTCGTTCGGCACCACTTAACATCCCGCGTCTATAACTTCACTTAAATAAAAATGCACACAATTTCGTTACACTTGGCGGCGCCGCATCTATTGTCCATTGCGCGTCGTCAAATTCCTTCTTTATGCATTTGCAGCCATATTCCTTGTGATATCCAATTCAATGTACAATATACATTTTATGCAAAGAAAAAGGGCTCCTTACGTTCCCTCACCTTTTGTTGCACCATCTGTGTAAGGTGCAACGTTTGTGTTTATAGCGTGCGGTGCTGCTTTTTGAACATGACGCGTTATTAATGCAGAGTCATTTGTGTGTGCGAGCGCATCGTTGCTGCTTTGCAGGACGTGTACATCATTAAAATTCACTTATGTCATATTACAAAAATGCGACTTTGTAATCTGTATGAGAAATGCTTTTTTATTGAAAATAAACATATTTTTTAAACTTTGATTTTAATTAAAATTGAAAAGCAAATTTGTGTAAACATTTTAGTTGCAAAGATATTCATGATTTTTTTGTTTCCCTTCCTCCTTTTTTGTGTTTTAAAAAAACTTTATATTATGCGGGTGCTCTTTATGAAATGTTAAATGTCGCCTCATTTCTTTAATAGCAGAATCATTTACTCTGACTTATGATTTATGTGTGATGACAAATAGATTTGAATGTTTTTTGAATTTTTTTGACAATTTTTTCTTAACATTTGTGGCCCTAAATACTCTGAACGATTTTTCTTTCAAATATAGCATTAAAGGAAATGTTTCTGTGTATTCAGTGTCCACGTCACTGAGAAGTAAGAGAGAACTGGCAGGATCATAGTACTGCAATGTGAGCTGGTACAACTAAGCATGGGTTACATAAAATCAGTAAGACACAAGTAGGAGAGATCCCTTCAACGCATCAACACGAAGTCATACGAATTCCGATCAGGCGCAAAAATTACGGAAATGTTCTATTTAAATTTTTAAATTCTAATATTTGACCTAATAGTCTCAATAAAATTAAAATGAAAGCGCAGTATTAAATTTCAAGGTCAAAATAGAAAATTTTCAAGGTAAAATATTGAATATTTCAGCAACGAAGCATATTTTCCAAACAAGGAATTCGCAGTAGAAAAGAGATTTAAAATTTTGTTTGAAAATTCAAGATCCTTTGTTTATTTCAAGGTCAAAACAATTTTATTTAAAGCTCAAATTTAATTCCATATTAAGTGATTAAGTTTTGTTGGAGTCGTACATAAATTCTTGCACGGTTCTCCCTGCCATGTTTTCCTCAAAATTTAAATATTCGTCTTATACTCCCTCATTCGAATTGACAGAAGAACATAATTTAAATTTGTGTTATGGCCATTCAACTAAATTCTGTTTGAACTCTTTGAACTGACATAACAGTAAAGCGACTTTGATAAAGGATTTAAAGGTGACTTCCACATAAATTTAAACATCCTTTTAACGGCTTACCCATGCGCTGCTTCTATCAAAGGGTAAGCAGAGTTTTCAATAACACCAATACTTGCCATGTTGCCACAAAGAAACAGCACAATATGTCGAATAGAATTTGGGTTTCCAACCCTCGGAAAACCCTCCTAATCGATCATCTATGGTTTTATTTTTGCATATTAACTATTTACTCTTTCTTGTCTATTTCTTTTAACATTTTATCATACACACACCCAAACACAAGTCACATTCTTCCAAGACTTTTTAAATACGACCGAATGCTATATTTACAAAACAGTTGATCCCAAAAACACGGTCAAGAAACTCTCGAATTAAATTTCTTCGTGTTTTTTGGGCACATTGGAATTTTCATTTAAAACAGATTTTTTCTGATTTCATTTTTCCATCCTGCACTTCCTCGATAAATAAATTTCTTCACGATTTATTGAAGGAGCGTGTACTCTCTCGTCTATATAATATAACTTTATGGTCATTGAGACAATAGACAAGATGCTTTTGCCAAAATTTCAATCACTAATATGTCTTAAAGTTTCAACACAAAGCAAGTACCTAACAGTACAACATTCTGTTGACTGCTGTTATTGCTTTTGCCAATTCCTACTGTTTTCAATTGATTTCCGAAACCGTTTTTGAAACATTGCCATTTTCTTTGAATTTTGAATGCATGTCCGTTTGATGGTTGGAAGAGTTTCATCTTGCTATCGCAGCATCAAGGCATCAGGTAATTGTTTCAACAACTTAAGTGTGTGTATAAATCTACTGGATGACAAAGGGTAATCATGATGAACGGTCTTGACTCTCATGAATTTATACCTTTGTAGTCTGACACGCTAATGATTCTGAATGGATTTTCGTTTTATTTGCTCATCCGTTTGTGTCGGTAGTTCACATGGAGTGTGTCGAAATTGTTGTGGGTACTTAATGGGGAAGATGTAGTTTACTCAAAGCCAGGCAAGTGGGATTCACTGCAAGACACGACAAGTAAATAAAATGAGAAAATTTGTGAGTTTTTTTTTTTACAACGGAAGTGTGTTATTATAATCTGTTTAATGAAAAGACAATTGTTTGTTGATTTTTAAATTCACAGATTGATGGAGTAGCTATGAATTCATCCAAGGAGGGATCAAGAAATTTGTAAAATAAGTTGGCGTAAAAATTTTATGTTCTTAATACCTAAAGAAGACTTTACAATAATTTTCGTTGATTTAAGATTTGCACAAAGAATGTTTATTGTAAATATTACTCAAAATTGAGATATTAGATATTTTATTGATAGTACAATGTTAAACTTTTAAAAACTAAATTTCGTATTAAAGGATGAGGTGTCCTTAATATTTTGTTAATAGTGTAAAATTTTAAATTCCTTAAAAAAAAACAACTTTGACTTTAAAAAAGCCACAAATCTCAAATAAAAATTATATCAAAGCTGTTATTTTATCCTTGAAGAATTATTCAAAAATAAACGCTCATATTAAACACTAAAATAACATCCTTGCTGGCATTACATGCATTGGCAAATCAACAGATGAACGATTACAATATATTTATTACAAAAATAACCAGAAAAAAAAAACAACGTTAATCCATTTGCAATCGACAATAACCATCATTATTCCGTTGAACTCTTGCAAACCACACAATCTACTTCCACTTCATCTTGGTCAAACACGAACGACACAACACACACATAAGGATCACCCGATATTGACACTGTTTACTTTACCACAAACAAGAACGTAAAAAGAAAACCAACCCCATAGCAGAAGTGACGATGATTGCCAACTCTCACAACAAATATAGCGCAAGGAACTGCATGAATGGACGAGAAGAAGCGCCTGTTGACAATCAACGTTACTTGCAGCATATCCGTGCGGCTTACATAATATAGGTGTCGATTTATACTCGCATGTAATCATTTTATGTTACTATATACAAGGATAACACATATATATAGAGTCCTTATTGTTTCAGGATATTCGCTGCACAAGCGCATAATATGTGTGTTGGATGCCGCAACACTTTAAATGCATGGAATGCTCTAATTTAAATGGAGCACGGTTAAATATTAAAAGGGGCATCAAACTCGAAGGAGTAAAATCAGATGTTGAGGTCGGTACGGTATTTAATGTAAAGGATCGTGTACTAAAAACTCTACACAAAACCAGTGAGCGAGCTTTTTGTCCCCTGCGCATTGTAACAAGATATATTGTGAGGACTGAGGAATGTGCGCGAATGATATTATAAATAAAATTCTCACAAGAGATAGCTGGTGTCTATTGTTGCGCGCATGAACGCAATTGTTGGGCTTCCCCCCATCGAATTTGTTGTGCTCGTGCAGTGTACAACACTGAGTGTGAACATGTACGGCTGCAGGAGTACAACATTATTCTCTTTTGCATCAAATTGAAATACACAACGCACTTATATTCGACGGTTACAATTTTTTGCTTAACGGCGTGCAGAGCGCCTGCCAGTTGCCACCGACTCCGCCGTGGAATTTTGAATCAGCTGCCAGTTATAGCGCGACCGTTGATGAGAAAAGTGATTCGTAAAGTGTGGCGGCAATTAAAGCGTTTTGAGTTGAAGTTGGAAATTGGCCACTGTGTAACAAATTGTTACCTGCAACAGTACATTACGTTGTTGCAACTTTTTAAGGGTGCAATTAAAGTGTGGGTGGTTTTTGCACAATAAAAAAAAACAACGAATAGTGCTTTAACAAAAAAAAAGAAAAGAAGAAAAACAAGAACCAAAGAAAACATAGAAAGGATGAAATAGCAAACCCAGTTTATTGTGTTTTTAATTGTATACGTGCGTTTGTGTTGTGCTGAGTAGGTCCTGAATGATATTGAAGCATGCAGCATAAAGTGCGTGGCCAGGACGACAACATCCCCCGCACGACATATATATAAAATACAGCCTCGTGCAGTAACAAATATAGAACGGGAATACGCACAAACCGGGGGGTGTGTTGCAGACAGTGCAAAATAATGAAAATTGTTAATTATTTATAAATGTTGTGGGTTGTGCACGGTCTAACGCATCACATGCTGACGCGATAATATAAACGGCATGCAAGAGAGTGCCGCATAAAATATTTATTATAGTTTAACAATTTATTTAATTGCTACATATTATGTGAAACTGAACTCTCACACAAACACAACATCCCATTGTCATTGTGTACATAAATAATTCCGCGCGTGTACATTAAATTGGTGCACTGTTAACGGGGGAAATTTTTGTGTGTTTCCGGTGTAGTGTATCCTGGCCGATGGCCGATTTATACACAAGCTGCTGAGCATCATACAACTGGTTTAGCAAATTGTACATCCGGTATGTCCTTGATGTCCTAGATATTTCGCGTGTGTGTACCCTTCGGAGTTTAGTGAGTGTTTGTGCTTGTGTGTGCGTTTGCTTTTCATGTTTTTACGTGTGCCAAAACAAACCAAAACAAACACAAATAAAACAAAAAAAAATTGGAAATAAAAAATACAACAACATGCTGTGCTAAGAGCAAAAAAGGATGTCCTTTGGGTCAATGCTTTTTATTGTGTGCGACCCGGTATGGATCCACACATAGTCGTGCATGCATAAATCATTCAACGACCATCATACAAAAAAAAAAAACGACAAAGTGCAACAGTGACAAGAGGCGCGCGGTGCTTCCAGCTTCATACAGCAAAAGATTGCAGTGTCCGCAATATATAGTGAATCAGCGGAAGTAGCATCAACAGCATCCATGTGAAACACGCAGCGTTTTATACAAGACAGCATGTGGCATAAGTGGATTATCAATTAACGGAAGCGAATTGTGCATCCCTGCAGCCGTGTGTTTTCCCTGCACTTGTGTTGCGATTGTCGTGTTTATCGACATCGGTGGGGTTATGAGGTAATTACATATAACAATTATGATATGTGGTGGTTAACTGTCAATAGGTATAAGAAGTATGCAGCTTGAAAGCACAGGGTTGGTAACCAGTCTTAGGGAACGTCCGAATAATATTATTATATTATGTGAATTTGCACGCAAAGCGGTTGCCAGAACTTCTTTTCTGTTGTTTTTTTTTTTGCGGTACATAAAATTGGTATAACGGCCCCACTCACATATTAAAGCATATTATGTGAACGCAATAAGGATATATGAATATACGCGGCCGGCCAAAGCAATTCCGTAAATAGACAAATTGTATATAACACTGCGATGGGTTATGTGGATAATAATAATAATAATAATAATGCATATATATGTGTACGATGTGCACTCATAAAGTACATGTGAGTATCGTTATATTTTGGGGATATTATGGTGAAAGTACTGCGGTCAATGCTGCGGCAAGATACTCGATTCCGTTTTTACCCCACAACCTGAGGACTCGAGCCTCACTGTATAAATACACTAGCACAGTCGACACACTTGACTGCACACAAACGACACATATGCCTCGTGTTCGCCGCCTTTTGGCCGCATATAACATTATGATCATAATATACCTAGGTCCTACAGAGTAATAGGACATTTGAGCGCAATGTACAGTGAACGAAATTCAATTGATTTCACTCTGTTTTACTTTAATACATACTACACGAAAATCGTTAACTGTTAATGAGTCGAACTTATCAGTAAAAAAACAAGGCACTACAGTTAAATTAAAATGTAGAAACATTTGTTGTAATTAATAATAACGGTAAAAATAATTGAATAAAGTTTGTTTTTTCAAACCCCTTTTTTGACGGTGATAAAATTTGTTGTACGCGTTTAACAAAGTAAATTCAATTAATCTAGGCTTATTTCATTAAAATAAATTTTATTTCGAGAACTTAAAAATTAAAACTTTAATTTTTCCATTATTCTCATCTCAATGTAAATGATTTATAAATAATGTCTTTCTATTTGTTTTTGCAAATTTGGCGACTATAGTGTCTTAATTTTTAATATTACTAATTTTTTTCTTTTTCCTCTGATGGGATTATTATGTCCTTCCCATATTTTTGTCATGTTCAACTTAAATACATTTTTTGAATTAAATGAAACATAAAAAAAAAAAATAAATCCTGAAAAAAAATTATTAAAAAAAGAACTTTACCTGTTGTAGTAGTCATTTTAAACTTAAAAAGTAATTGGACATTAAAAAATCATTATTTAACCCGTTATGACAGCTATAACATTCATTTTCTTATTTTTAATTTAATAATTAATAAATAAAAATAAAAATTTGTAGTTAACCAAATTATTACAAAAAAAAAAAACAAAGTGAAATTAAATGAATTCCCCTCACTGTATTTGTATACACAATTTATATTTGCGTTTTCACGTTCACCATATACCCAAAGTTTCGTATTCCCTTTTAGGGTATGCTTGTCACCCTGGTAGGTATGTTATATTCAACATAGGCGATATTATGCACACACTAAATAATAATCTATGTGTCGTGCAGATGCGGCAAAGCGGTTATTATTTTTATATTTAATGCCACACCACGATCAGGCTCAACTATCTGAACATAACTACATGAAAGTACTTCAACTTCATACAGGGAAAAGTGTAACTAACTCAACACCCAACCCACTAAAAAAAAAACTGATTGAAGTAACGCGACCTCACTACGTCATGTGTAACGACCCACACCCCGCACCTCCCCACATGCTTATGCACTTGTAATTACTATGTTTGTGCGGTCTCCTTGTGTTTCGCCCCCTTTTTTATCCCACCACCTCAAAAACAATCTTATTAAGGCAGCTCTTGCTTTGTGTGTGAGCTCATTACTATTTAAGTTGAGCCTTTCATGCAACTACATGCAGTCTACAACGATCTATAATACCAGTAACAATATGATATTCATTGCACATCATTCGACGCAATTGCATTAAAAAGGAAACTTTTCCAACTGCACGTTTAAGTATTATAGTATGAGGATGAGCATCACAGACGAGCACTGCACAGCAGGATATACACCAGCGCACACACATCCTTGCCACATATGCGAGTATGAAAAGCTCTTCATACCCATTGTGTTGGCATTATCTTTAATCTTATAAAAACAAACTTTTGTTTCATGTGTATGTTTCTGGATACAACATAAACACGTATTATAGTGACCCACCAGACTGTGCAGTGTGCTCATGCTTTGAGTGCAGTTATTTCTATACATCCGGGTGTGTAACTGTAGTGTGGACAAACCTACGAATGCAACTGCACTACAGTTATCTAGTTATAATATACACAAAAGTATTCACCAACTTTCTGTGAACAAACATCCTCATTCAGCAACAGCAGCAGAGGGAAACTGGACTGTGAAGTAGTACACACCGAAGTATACACACTCGAAGGGAAAAAAAAAGTAAACTGTTTGGAAATGAATAGCACATGAAGGGTTAGATTTTGTGTTGTTGTGTTTATTCTTTACAAGCTCCAGCCCGATACAATATGAATGCGTATATGGTTAATACTAGTTTATAGTTCTGGACGAATCAGTTGGACATCGGAGAGCTTTCTCACACAATAGAAAACTCACGGACAATAGACAAACTTTGAGTCAAAATAATGCATATTATGTTTTATGCTATACTTGGGCATTAAAGTTTTGCATTGTCATTGAGCATATTGTCGGCATTATAACACTGTAATTGTGTTGATGGAACCCACTCCTCTCGAACGGCAACTGCATCCACTTAACGGAGTTTTCATTTGGTCAATTAGGGTGCAACCTTACCTTCTTCCCTTCAATGTTGTCCCGCTTTGGGATGCTTGCGAAAATACGGGAAATGCGAGTGAATTATTGTTGGCGTTTTCTTGCAAACTTATTGCATTTCAATGGGGAAACTTATTGAATTATTATTGTTAATGAATGATTGGGAAAGGAAATTTTTTTTAGCATTATTTTGAAGAGTTTTAATTTGAAATTCATTGTTTTTATTTATTACCAAAAACAATTTTACTTCAATTCTTTAAATCTGCGACAAATGTTTTGTTAAAAACTATTTGTTTTATTTTACAAGTTATTTGTGATTTTATTACGCTAAAATACTAAATTTTAAACCACGAATGTGTTTTAATAATTTTTAAAAATTTGCACAAAATATACAGGACACACAAATCAAATTTTATGAAACAAATTCATAAATGTAGACAAAATTTTGTGCGACTGTTTTCGTCCTCTACAATTACAAACCGCACATTGTGACCACGGAAATAACTTTTACCATTGTTCATTATCCTTAAGTAGGAATGCTGAAAGCGGTGATAAAAAATTGTTTATTTTATAAAATTTGGCATAACGCAATTTCTCCACTTATATCATTATACAAAATTAAATAAATTATTCACCGAATGCATAATTGTAGGCATGAAAAAACATAGACTGTGGTTTGTTAAAAATCCGGTGATTCTTCAATGGCTGAAAACAGTATGCAAAATCGTAGGCTAAAAATATAAATAAAATTTGTATGAGATATCATTTCAAATTTTCAAGAATGCACAACAATACTTTATTTGAAGCACAAGATGATTTTAAATTTTTTTAGACCTAACTTTAGACTAAAATAGGAACAAAGAGCAAAAGTCTTTCGGGAAATTTATAGCGATAATCTCGATAAATTTGATAAATTCGATGTTTTTCAGTAAGCTGACAAACCATAAAATTTTAACCGATTCATTCCGATAATTCAATAAAGATATTATTCAAAAAAAATACAATACCAAAAGCACGCATGCAATTATAAAAGTTAATCTTTTTGTTAAGAAAAAGTATGGTCCGATTTAAAATTTTTGTCCAGGTAATAACCTAGGATATGATTGTTTCCCTGGTTAGATTTTTTTAAACTATAACTATGCATTTGAGCCTTAATCATAAAATGTTTTAACTGCATGTAATTAAGTACAGTTTTGACACCTACGTTAACTAAACTTAATGAAAATCCTCAAAAACCGGTAGACTGCAACAATATTAAATACAAAACCAATTAAATTGTCTGCATTCAAGTTAAATGATAGGAACAATAATTTTCACACAGTTACCATTATAAACATCTGTTGTGTAAACTCGTACGAATAAAACAACCCTCGTTTAAATTGCCTGCGTTTAATATTACTTACGATTATAGTGTAGACTTTTGATATTGCTCACATTTATTATACAAAATAATCATACACCTGAATGAAATGAAATTGGAAATTGGGCCACTAAAAAAAAAGGGGGAAACACCAAATATCACAAGGAAATTGGAATTCTTTTGGTTTATGGTTTCAAAATGTGCAATAACATTGAACACTTGAGAGCACACAACAAGAGTCCCTTGAAATGCACACACAGTGTGCAAACGATAAACGAAATTATGGTAAATGAATGAAGGGTATGGTGGCATCGTTGTTATACGAGTAAGTATAAAATTTTTGGGAGTAGAAAAAAAATGTATGAGTGGTTAGCAGCTTGACATTGTTAACGATGCTAATTTTATTCATCTATGCAGTGAAGCTGCACTCGACAAACATAGACTCTGATTTCCATCTTATGTATCTTTATTCTTGAATCGCTTTTTCTCGAGGCGGTTACACTTCATTCGATTTGAGTACATTCGGTTTAGCCTTTACGTGAATTAACAAAACATCCTTTGAAAATTGAGAGATTTCACAGCAGAAATAAATTATTTATTTAAGGTCTGTACAATATATTGTTTTATATAATTCTTTTGTTTATAAATTAAAACATAAAAGCGGTTTTTTATCCAAACAAAAATAACATAAAATGTGTTTATTTTTATTTTAAAGAGGAAATAAATTATTCCATGAATTATATGCCAGATAATTTTTTTTTTACAATAATAAAAACATGCTTAATTAACGTAAAATAATAAATGAAAATCACAACTCAGGCGCAAAAATTAAAAAAAAGGTCCTAACTTCTGTTAATGACAGCTTCTAATAATACGTCCATTTTTTTATGTCCCTCCTTTATCTCATCTACATTGTTAATTACAAGTTACAATACACCCTGTTACACCTACCCGGTAAGGTAATTAAAACCTCCTTTTTAATTTCATAAAAAACAACGAATACAATCAGAATAAATAATTCACATTAAAAATGCAGAATGGAGCCAAATTTGCCAATTAAGTGTGAGTCTACTTCCGATGTGTGCTTCCACCGCATGCACATTAAACTGTAATGAAAATGTATTATATACGAGGACACACACAGGACCACATTCATCCGACAAGTGAGCGTCGAAAAATAATTCCAATATAACATGATTAATGTTGACGCCGCAATAATAACCTTTCAAAATAATATTATACGTTCACATTGCGGCCACAAATGGACGTGGTTAAAATGCGTAGCAGGGGTGGGTGCGGGGAATCACACAAAGGAGATTGTGTGTGCTCCGCTGCAGGATCGTTGCACAATAAACATTCAGTGTTTTAATATTGTGCATGCGAACATAAAATAGGCGATTATATGTTGGGGAGGGTAATAAATGCTCTTCAATCACGGTGTGTATAAAACCAAAAAAAAAGAAGGTGCACCATGCATCCCCCAACCACCCCACCCTTTGACAATGATCCGCGGGTGGTGCTCGGCGACGTGCTGAGCATTCCCTGAATGAACGCGTCCCGCATCTTCGGTGAAGTTGAATGAAATATTATATTTTGTGATATATTCTGGCGAGCATCCAATCGGATATTTGGTAACCCAACAACGTTGGTGTGTATCGCTGTGTGTAGGAAAATGCTGCATTTGTGTGGAGCCATTCATAATCGATACTGGGGCGGTTCTTAGCCTCCACAAAACTTTAATTTATTGTTGCCACAAACATGTATTTTTATATAATATATTATTTGGTGTGTGGTGAATAATGTGAGCATTTTTTTTATAAAACCGTGCAGGGTCTTGTGAAGACTGAATAATAGTTAATATACTACCTCGTGATGTTATGGAAAGAGTTGGTTATATTACATATATAGTTAGAAGAGTGTCGTGTTGCATAAAAAAACACACACACATTCATGCAAAAAAAAAAGGTCGTAATTTGTCACAGAAATTTCTGAAAACACAAATCAACGGAAACACAAAATAAAAAACTACATCGCAGGGAGAGCGAGGTGTGAATTTACAGACGACTGCAGCTAGACTAAAATTTAATAATGTATTCCTGAGAAATAGTGAAAATTTGACCTTGAGTTTTTGTCTAAAATTGTTCCTTTTATTGCGATAAGCATTAATGTAGAATATTGTTTTGCCCTAGAATAATTATTTGATTTGTTTTCAATCTGAAACTATGACCTTGAGTTTTAAAATTTTGGCCTTGAAATGTTCAGCAGGTTTTCTTATCTCATTAAATTCGGCAATGACGTGGAAATTTTTATTTTAAAATTTAAGGATTCTTAGATATAAAAAGTATGACCTTGAATCATAAATTTTTGACCTTAAAATATTCAGAAAATTGGTTTGTCTCATCAAAACCTAGAATAATTTTTTAAAATATTTACCATCTCGGAGATATAAATAGTTTGACCTTGATTTTTCTGGATTTGACCTTGGAATTGTTTGACAAAATTTTCTCAATTAGAAAACACTTTCTAAAGAAATGTTTCGCAAATTGTGTAGAGTTTCTGATGTAAAAAAGTGGGGTTTGCCTTTGTCCACTCCTTTTTGCCAGAATGATCAAATTTAAGGATATTAAAGGTAACTGCAGTTTTGTTTAGAATATCTTTATCGATAAACTTTGTTAAAATGAACTCAATTACTAAACTTAGAGCCGTTTTAGCATCAGGTAGTGTTAAAATGTTTTTCTTTATCAGAAAATTTAAAATGCAAGAATCTATAAATTCCTGTATGGTCGTAATTAAATTAAAAACAGGAAACAAGTAAGCAAGCACTTACACTGGATTTAAATAAATTGTCAACTGCAACCGATCCCATTTAGTTGCAAATTCCATCATGTTTGATTTTTGCGTTTCCATTTCAAGGATCATATTTTATGAACGAAATAGGATTTCCGCACATTTAATGAAAATGTTAATTCCATCGCGCTCCACGCAGTGTAAGCAAATTTAATCCTGAAGGTGTACTTGACTTTAAAAGCAATTTAATTGAATGCGCAGCACAAACGTGTGTATGGGCAATTAAAAAATATTAATTAGTCCAACATCTGGCTCACACATATTCTGATTGTCCGAAGCGCGCTCCCCCTTGAATAATTGTGCATGCAATACCAGAAAGTGTATCCAAATTGAATTAATAATAAATACCCCGAGTGCTGCGGGCGATCGCTTCGAGTGGGCTCTGCAAAAATTGCTGCCGGCACAGTATCTATCCGAATATAGTTGCCCTGCTTTACATATAAACGCCATATTCATGTTTATATTGCATTATTGCGAATGTCCATAATTCCACACCAAACGCCTCGCTGCGAACAGTGTGGGGGTGGGATGAGGAGGGCCCAAAAGGATGCGTACACACACATACGATTGTGAAGGGGATGGCGAAAGCTTTACGATGCAATCTCTCTTTGCTAATAAAAGCTTTCGCATGCAGATGTATAAAATACGATGGCGAGGTGGCGTTTGTGTGAGCATTTTGAGGTGTTTTAAGACCCCACATATACGCGGGCTGTTTGTTCACGCAAGCGAGCACTCAACAATCCAATGCATAGTTACGTACCAGTATAATATAGAGACACTCTTAATACAAAGTTAAATAAGAATTTTTTTCCTTTCCATTCACGAAGTCGTCGTGTAGATTGAAAAAATCGCACAAATAGCAAGCGTGTCTATGGGAAAAAGACTAATATTAAATTAACGACTGAAATAGGTTTTTCGACTTTGCTGTGTCGTGCCACCCCCCCCCCCCCCCTCCCCATGAGCTGTCAATGCCAGGGCGACTGGGTATATAATACGGTGAAATGTACGCTCCCACTGCCCGCCTTTTTCATAATATAAATACATAGATATATATATTCCAGCATTGTGCCGATGGATGCGACCATGCCCGAGTGAAAATGAAGCACAATGCGGGTGTGGGGTCGCATTAGTATTCTGCAAGCATTTCCTTGTCCACTTTGTCGCGTCTGTTGCCTATTAGTTTGGTCCATATTGCTTTGTTTGACAAGTATCATTGACAGCATTGTTCATAAAAAAAAGGGGCGAACATGTATCTGATTTAAAACAATTTTTTTCGAGACGGATGAATCCTGAAGGATGTTCGTTTGCATTTAATTGAGAGTTTTTTGATGTTCGCATTCGGATTCAATCGATAATTTAATTGTTTTGTAATCAATTGGCGCAAACAGAAAAGGTGTGTGTGTGCTCAAACTTCAATTTGGTGAATTGACATTTTTGTCAGGTTTCCGGCACCTCTTTTTATACTTTCAGCTTTATTTCTCATCTCAAATCAATTGGGTGTTCATTGAATTATGTGAGGATAAGTTTAAAGTGACAATTGTATTTGAGTAAAAATAAATTTTTTAAAGTAACTAAATGAAAGATCTAAAAGTCATCCTTTTTTCTGCCGCCCACCCATTGCGATAAATTTTATTATGAGCTCAAAAAGGTCATAACCCGTTAATGCATTTGAAAGAGCTGTATACGTTAAAAATATGAACAAAACTAATCCAGATAAATGTAATTCTGTTGTTCGGCCAGCTCGGAACAGATCCCCAGTCGAGCTTTTAGCACATTTAATTTAAATTGAAACAGCAGTCATCTGCACACCACCCTTTTTCGCACTGTGTGCACGAACATTGCCGACCGACATTATATTATTGCGTGAAAGTGCCTTGCTGCTGTATCAGAAATATACTGCTGCAGGGAACACGGACCAACGCTTTCCCGTTTTTTTTTTTACAGTTAGCAGCTAAGTGTGGTGTGTGGTGTAACAATGATTTGCTTGTTTGCACGAACCGTCTCATTATGATAAATGATCAACCACGTGCCCGCCCATAGTCGCTGCTTAAGCTCAATGGTTTTTATTCCCGCACACTCATCTACTCATCGATTTTTTTGTTTATTTCATTTCCTTGTTGTAGCTGTATGATTTTTGTGTTCATTTTATTATAAACGAGCAAGGAAGTCTTGGTTTTGTTAGGTCTTCTGTAAACAGTTTATTTTTAATGTGTTTGAGAAATTTATTTATTTAAACAGATTTCAAGGAAATAATAATGTCCTTGCTGAAAAAAAAAACTTTTTTATCGAATTTTTAAAGCATTTTTTGCATCGGTCTTTGTATCCTTCAACAAGTGCCAGCTGGACTTATACACCAAAGCAAAAATTTGCGCAAATCCAAAAGGGATCTTAGATCTCCGAGGACGGCATCCCTTCGTCGTCCTCGTGGTATTCCTGCTCTGCGTGTCCTCGCTGCTCTTCCTTCAAATACGCAAATTGGAACCCTGTTGTCATCCACTCTGTGTACAATACCGACCCATCAAAAACAATTTATGCGCATGAAGCTGGCAATATCCTGCTCCTGATACAGTAGATTCAACAAAATTTGCTAAAAATTAACCAGAAAAAATTACCCAATGCCTTAAGTGCCTTTCCCTTCCACTCAGTATTTTATCTTTCTTTATTTTTTGTGCCACACGAACACAATTCCTTCTTCCACGAGGGTGGTGAGCAGTGAGCTTATTAAATGGTTCTTGAACTGTCGAACAATATCGTTTCCTGCGAAGGTTAAAGTGTTTATTGTTGATGCATGAAAAACGACGACAATGATGGCAAAAGCGGCGACACATTTTTTTCCTTTCCACACATTCCCAGCTCCTTGCACACACACACAAATACACAGTCTTGACGCCACGGGAGGCTGTCGCTGTTGTACACATTGTGTTCTATAGATGTAATGTGTAACATTGCGTTACATCATGCATTAGACGCCATCACACTTCATCAGTAAGTGCACCTGTTGTGTTTGTACTTTGTACATCGTAACACGACGCGCTATATGGAGCATTTTTTTCCGATATTTTCCTTAACAAGATTTGCTTTGTAAAATTGTTAGCATGACATAACGTCTCGATGAATGTAATACAATTGCGATTGAATCTTCATTCTTTAAGGAATGACGACAACAAGATTGGGGATGCCTTTAAGTTTTCAATTTGAAAATGATTTTGTATACAACTGGATAACAGTTGCCGTGTACGCAAGACTATTTAAATGCCAAGTGTAAGTGTTGAATAAAACGGTTGGTTAAATATCAACAAAACGTTTACATGTCAGTGATTTAGACAATCCTGTTTGTGTACACATTTGAGAGTGCTATAAGCCCGCCAAACACAACTCAATTTAGTCCAATTGACAAATTGAAAAGCATCGATTTATATGTCGACACATACACACACACACAAACACACACATTACGCCACACACTGCAGCATTGAAAGGAGGAATTGTGAAAAACCTCGTAATTTCGGCATTATTTCCACAAATTGAGTCAAGAATTCGAACAAGTGCTTGTAAATTACGTGCGATGATTTCGATTGGTGTGACCGAGCTGAAAGGAAGATGCCAATTTGTGCTTGCAAACACACACACACAGCGAATGGAAAATTGAGGTTTTTTCCGTCCTTTTTGCACTCACTAATAAAACATTATATCTAACAAGTACACAAATTGGTATAAATGCAGAAATTCACATAACTATAGACAAAACTATCCATCAAAAATACCATTAAGATTGTCAGGTTAAGATGTCTTGGCGAATTACTTGTGGAAATAAATTATTATGCCTCCTTGCTAACGGACAGGCAGCAACTGGCATTACACCAACGTCAGCTCCTGTTATACGTTCAAAATGTTGGGAAGAAAATCTGGTGGGGTGGGACTCTTTCATTCAGTGTTTTACTTTTTTTTTTCCGTTGCCTCATTTTATTTAAAAGACAAATTTGTCCTTAGAGGATTGTGCAGGGATTTGCATGAATGAAGTGTAGTTAATGATGCCCCAATAAAATAGTGACGTAAGATGGATTATAAGGATTTTGTGATTATGGACGCTGTTTTCCGTTTCCAACATATTTAACGTCCTTTTTTTTGACATTTACTTCCGGAATTGGAAACAACTCTAGTATGAAGTAAAATCAGATAATTTTATTACAACGCGTTGTAATGAGTATACAGCTCAAATCCCGAACACATGCTGGACACCCCACAAAATTACAGCAATATTATGCTTATTTGTGTATGCATGAGCAGGCAGATGCGTCACAATTATGGTTATTTCGAAATTGTTCAACTTTCAACAAAAGCACCATTGACAGTGTGTTTTCAAATGTAACGTACAAACTCATCGAGGGGGGTGGGATGATGGTTTGTTGGTTTTCGGGGAGGGGGCAACAACATAGTTTGAATTCAGTTTGTCGAATTACTTTAGACGTATGTGTGTGTTATTATTAATAACTGCATGCAATCATTTGAATATGTTGAACCACGAATGTGGCCGAGTACAAATAACACCATAGAAACTTCATTTTAGAATAGTTATTATGCTCAATGCCCCAAATTCTGTTTGTCGTTGTTTCACCACAAACAAACACACAACCAGAACGAGTTACTGCACCCACAAACTAACTGTGTGTGAGCAAATATAACAAATATTATTATTTATTACTAATTTCAATTATTAAACATTTTTATGGGCAAAAACTTTCATCCCCAAAAATGTTGTGCACATTGTAATTCCAAATGAAAAGCGATGTTAAAATGTAAATATTAAATGTGGGTGGGTGGGTGGTAGTGTATTGAATTAATCTGTTATAATTAAATTGAATTAGAAACAAATTGCAATGGAAGCACCGGCGGATGGTATTAATTTAAAATTGCAGTTTAAAGGTTCAACATTATGATACATGCGATTCGATTTATTGCGGTACATTTACAATTTTGTGGTATTTAATTAAACGATATCCGAGTTAATGTATAGAGTTGATGTGATTCTCTTTTTAGTTTCAGATAAATTTCTAAATGGTCCTTTCTCGTTATGAAAGGAAAATAAATATTAGCATATATTTGTCGATAAGAGACAACATTAAAGATCTATCTGCATTTCTGCTGTCTGCTATATTTTACCGCATTTTAAAATAAGCAGTTTGATCCGAATCAAATCAATAATTATTTTACAAAAAAAAGGACATTCGCAGGTTATAAAAAAAATAACAAAACTTGATAATTTTAAAATTGTTTTTAATCTCTTCTTGTTCTTTTAAAGACTGACGATACTTTAAGGATAATTTAAATAATGAATACAGGGTGGTCCGGTTGATTTTTAAATTTCGTACTATGGCAACACCGCACGAGATAAAGAAGCAAAACTTTGCTGAAGCTAATTAATCAATATTACCGTCCGCGGAATTAAACAAACATATTTACAATTGAAGGACATTTTAAAATATTAAAGACTTATTTCCATAGTCAGTGAGTCAATTTAAAAGGGATTCTTTTTAAAAATGCAATAAAATTACAATTTTGATTTTTTTAAATTGTATTTTCAAGATTACAATAGGAATGACGCGTTAGGAATGAAAAATGATTTCATTTAAGTGGCTCCCTCTGCTGGCCTTGCAGTATTTCATCCTGTCCCCCAATTTTCAAGCCAATAACAGCCCACAAAAAAATTTTCTTTTAAATACCCATCCTTGAATAAATCACTTCCTTCCGAATTCCGATCTAATATCTAAATTACATTTAAAGTCACTTCAACTACTATCTGCATGAACTGACCACCACAATATCAATGCAAGCAAATTAAGTGTCCCAGGAAGCGTTTAAGCGTATGCCTTCTCCATTTAAGTTAAACCTAAATTGCCAAAACTATTTGACTTGTTTGATGTTGCACCCCAAAATACATTTTGCCTGTATTACAAACTTACACATCGGCTTTAAAACCAATTTGACACACTCGATTGCGTCCTTCCAACAATCTCCTTCAATCGACATCCTCACACAACACACACATGCTGTGTGTGTAAATATAGTAAATGTTTCGATACTTTGACCCCACCCTTAAATTGGATCTGGTAAACGAGACGATGAAATGAATATACATGAAACGTAAAGAGAACACAATTCTTACAAGAGGCAAAAAAAGGGAGACATGCCTGTTACAGAACTTAATTGTTTTTCAGTACGTCGCCCTTTTTTTTCTTGTAAAATAAATTGTTTTCTTGGACATTAAGTTAACTGTATTCTGCGAGTAGCATTACGGATTTTTACATAAACTTTTTATCCAATTTTCAATGCATTTTCCACTTCAATTACAACTGCAGTTACACAGTATTGCATTAAGTGAAGTGCACAAAAGCTTAAACGCTCAAACATAGCCTACATATATTTGTCTCACTTGCCAAGTGCATTTAATGCTCTTAATTCTATATTATACGACTCACCATTGCATTGTACCGCATATATAAAATGATATTGGCCAGGTCCATTTGTTACTTGACTGTTACATATTATGGTAAGTAAGGCTGCATGTGGCTTTCACATTGGTTTGCGTACGTCGTGCTCGTACATGATGTGGTACATGTTGGCGCCACCTCAAATAAATTTTCTTAAAGTGGCCATTACACAGAGCATTCCGACTATTGCGATTCGCATCTGGATGTAGAAATCTGGCTTTTATTTTTGTACAACGTTGCACTATGTTGAGTACACGAGCGTACGAACCTCATGTGTCTGGAAGCAGTAAGATGATGGTGGAATTATCTCGCATTATGATGAATTAAAACTTGAAAAACACATTTATTCAATTCCTTTTGCGATGACGAAAAAAGAAAATGTGTTGTTTTTGAAATTTGAGCTACATTTTTAGGATTTGATTTCAAAATTAAAGTTGTTTCCAATTTAAGTTTCAAGATATTAATATCTCTTTAAAAATGATGATTCCAAGCGCACTAGATAAAAGGCTTACCCTTAATTTAAGTCCAATCAAAAAATTGCAGTTGAGTAATACTTGAATCCACTAAAGGAAAAACAGGAAGATGGCTCTCTTAAATCCTGTAAAATTGAATATAAAATACAGTTGAGTACTTTTGTCTTGTACACAACAAAATGCATTCAAAATAACTATGTTGCTTATGTACCTACGACAGTCGAATATAAAATACACAAACCCACAATGCCATGCAACTATGTAGGCAACTACACCACCTTTGTGCTTTGTACAATGTACATTCGAAATTTGAACACACATTAAACTTTTTCAGTTTCCTAAAAAGCAAACATTTGAATTAAAATGAGAATGTAAAGAAACAGTACCGTACATTTATGAAGAGAAAAATTAATATTAAATTCCTAAAACTCGGGCAATTTTAATAATTTTTCGGTTTCATTCTTTTATTACTTATTTATTTATTTATTTAATGAGCGCTTTTAGTTTCTGGGATTTCTAATTAAACAATTCTGCACGTATATTTGTTTCAACAATAACTATAACATAATTTCGGAAATATTTAAAATTTAGAGAAAATTTAAATTAGAATGAACCTAAATACAATAAAATTTAAAAAAATAAAGTTCATTCAATTAAGTTTAGTAAATTAAAAAGTACCTCGATGCACAAATTAATTGTTCATTAAATTTTTAATTTATTTCGAATTTGTATAGTTGTAACAGTTTCTTACTTTCGCAAACTTTTTCAAAATACACTCCCTGAGTCCAAAAAAGTTGTCTAATGTGTCTGACAAAAATTTGTGTACGTCGGCTCGGACTTTCGAATGTCTGAACGATTTCTCGGAAACTGTTGGACGGATTTGAATGAACATTTGACTTCATGTATAAATCAGTTTATGCCTCATTCGCTTCTTTTTTATTTTAAGGTCACATCATTTAAGGTCAAGTTAAGGTCAAAAAAACATTTTTCACTAAAGAAAAATTATAATATAGGTGCTCGACAGCGGCTTAAAGGATCATTTTCAAATCGTTTGTATAACATTAAAGCATTTTAAACAAAGCTGCATCTACCAAATATCCTTCGGGATAATTTGTTGGGACATACCATAAGTGTAATATGATATTTTCTATCCATCTCCCAGCATGAAAAAAATTATTTTACATAAAAGCTAGTCTTTTATAATACCAAAAATTCAAGGTCAAAATATAAAAATTCAAGGTCACACTCTTTGTATCTTGAAAACCGTAAATTTAAAAAAAAAATTTCTTTCACATTATTGTGGTTTTATAAAGACAAAATACTTTGCAGAACAATTAAGAATAAAAATCTAAAAATTCAAGGTCATACTTTTTACATCTCAAAAAACGTGAATTTTATGGAAGTGTTTCATCCGTATTATTGTAACTTTGAGAAAAAATTAAGAAGATAAAACTTTGCTGATAATTTCATGGTCCATAATTGGTATTTTGTATCAGGTTGTAATAAATTCACACCTTGCTCTCCCTGCGATGTAGATTTTTTTTTTTACAGCACTTACCAAACAAAATAATTGAATAAAAGCTAATTTGATATGAGAAGCGGGTTGGCGTGCACTTAGCTTTTCCCCGCTGAACAATATTAAAAGAAATTTTCCATATCATTACCGTAAATTATTATTTTTTCCCTAAGCATTTAATTACACATAGTATTTAATTAGTTCTTCTCGTGAACGATATTTGCGTTTTAAATACAGTGTATCGCACTAGACGGACGAAAATAATGCGGAATAATTTTTTTTTTTGAAAATGAAAACTTTTTATAAACATACAAAAGCTCGTTTATTTTTTGCTTTGGGTGTGTGCTAATAATTTTCTCGATAAAAGTTTTACAAAGAGCGAAAAAGCACATAAAAGCGTTTATTTTAATTTGCTATATACTTGACCATTGTGAGCATCACAACGTTATTTAATGTATTTATAAGTACTAGTTATAAACTTATGAAGGAGGCTATAAGTATGTGTATAAAGAGATGCTTATAAAGCGGAGCAAGAAGAAGTTTTGAGCTGCATCAAATTCCGTCACAAAATACATAAAATTGTTGTGTGTTTGATAAGCAAAATATCTTCTGCTTTCCTTTAAATTATTAAGAAAAAAAAACAACAGGTACAATATAATGCAGAATGTGGCACAATATCTTAATATAGTACATTATATAAACCAGAATTCCCCCCCCCCCACTACCAATGCACATAATCACACTGGGTGGATAAAATAAGCATTGTTGCAGTGCATTACAAAATATCTGCAAAAGTATAGATACGCCAATGTAAAATGATAAACACGCTTCTGTGTGAGAACTGTCTGAAAACTTTCTGATGCAGTACGTGTGGTGACAGTGCAGCGCCATCCCCCCACCCCCCATATGATACATATTTATGTGGCGCAATGAAATCCAATTAAAGACATTGTCTCTTGTTGTGATGTGCTGTCGTGTATATCCATTTCAGTGTTCCTTTTTACGTAATTTAATTATACCTTATAGTCGAGTTTATATGCAAATCCGCATGATGACAATGTGGAGTGTTGAGTGTGGTGTCTCTGTTTGTAGTTTGATTAGTCAATAAAACCAATTTATATTGTTGACGACGCAATGCTGCTGTCATATTATGCTCGTTAAGGTATTATTTGTAAAGGAATGTCGTGCAAAAAGTACGAACATGCGAACGCGATAAAGGGACTTGATTACTAATTGTGTTGGCCAAACTGCCACAACTTGGTGTTGCGTAAAAAAAAACACAATAAAAAAATAAATCCGTACTCTAATTCTCACAATGATTAACTGTTTTAATTGACTTATCGTTTTGGTTATAAGAAACCTATCAACTGTGCTTTGATGAAGCGCTGTGCGGGTCATAATTTGAGTGATTTGTTTCATCTGGTCAGTCCACTGCCAATGTAAATATTAGAAACAAGCACAGTTTTAAGCTGCTGTTGGAAAATTCGTACACAAACGTATATTATGTTTGCGTGAAGCCATATTCTGATGTGTAGGAAAATTTCTAAACTTCAAAATTTAGGTTACACAATAATAATGTGCTTGAATAGAAAAGCAAGTAAACAAAATCCACAAATATTTTCTATAGTCAGCAGATTGGCAAAAAGCCGAGAATATTTAGCTAAAGCGTCGACATTTTGTCCATTTTACATTGACAATTCGGAACCTGTTGTCGCGACTGGACTGATTTAGAACGGCTAAACCTTGAATGAATTGAGTTACAGGCCACCACGTTACAAATTTGCAATGTAAATATTGTGTGTCGCAATTCTCACAGGCAATTTACAAAATTACATTTTTCCGACGACACTTAAATAATACATTTTCTTTATACTGCACTTATATATAATATATTGTGTGTGAGCTTTTCCTGAATGAATAACCGTTAGTTATCAATAAAAAGCTTCTCGATTCTTGTACAACCAAATTCGTATAAAGCAGTTCAGCACTCCAATTTGGATGGCAATTTGCCAGCTGCTTTCATGTAGGAATAAAGTAAACACCGAGTAAGTATTTGAGCAAGATTTGAGCGCCTTTTGCAATGTTGAGCAGGCACTATATGTAGGCAGTGTAGCCTTCTTCCTGAAGCACCATTTTCTGTACTCTAGTCCTAATTTATGCAACAGAATTCACATGCATTCTACATATAAATATGCATTGTTTAAATATCACGATGTTTGTTGATGTGTGTGTGTGTGATTTTGTGGAAAGTACGTGCCGACGAATTGATCTGATAATTTGTGAAAATTTGCTGCTAACATTTGTAGAAGTATACACTTTTCCATACAGTTGTGTACATTTTACAATGTACATTCTTGCCAACATATTGCAAATTGCAAGACTACAGCAACTGATTGGGTGGGTGACTTTTCTAAATATGAAGCGACATTTTCTCGGATGGTACGAGGGCGCATGTAAAATGCTTGCCATTTTACTGTTTAAGCCATATGTGCACTTGACGTCTTACTTATTCATGCACAAGTGATTTCTGTATTGAATTGCAATGGTAACAATTGTATTTCACACTGCAACACATTTTTGTTTCAAAAAAGCTCTAAACCCGATTTATTATTGTGACAAAATGAAAGCTTTTATGGGAATTTGTGAATTTCCCAAATGTGATTTTTAACACCAGTGGGTACTTCAATCTATATTAATTTTAGATTTAATTAGTTTAGTGAGAACTGAGAAGTCTGAATGAAAAGGCTTGAAGTAATTCAGTAGACATTAGATATAGACAATAATTGATGCAGGCTTTACCATGGCGACATGTTAATTGTGAATGGCGTCACATTTTTTAAAACTTAATAAACAGCACAGTTATACAATAGTTCAATTTAACAAATCTCATGAAACTATTAAAATTATATACAACCATGGATATAGATTCTTGCATTCTCGATTTAATAAAAAGAAATTGTAATGTAGAAACGCATTGAAACATTTCCTGAATCCAAAAATGTGCTTTAGAAAGGATGTCAATTTTCGGTTCGTGTGTCTTAGAAACTGATTAATGGATTTGTATAAAATTTTGTATTTTAGAAATATGATATGGTTTTTGAATTGGTGCTCAAAAACGGCTTCAACGATTTAGACAATTTTTATATATGAAACTTCCCTAAATATTTAAAGTAAAATATAATTTCCAGTATTCCCGAATTCTACACGGTTCCGGATTTCATAACCTCGAAATAAATGATTTTTATTTATAAAATAACAATAACCGAAAAACTTTTAGTTCCATAGAATATTTTGATGTTCTATAATGTTTTAATGAAAGAAGAAATTTTGTAAAAAAAAATTCAAGGGCAAAATTTTAAACTTTCAAGGTGTTAGTTTCCATAAGACTTATTATCAAACAATTATATCATTCTATTGTTGATATTGCCGAGATGAAAAATTTTGCTGAACGTTAAAGTTGAAAAAAATAATTAAAGGTCAAAAAAATTTTATTTTAAATGTAAAATGTGTAGGTTTGGTATAAAAATGTTATCGATTTTTAAAATTCATTAAATTTTTTTGACTATAAACCATATTTTCTAAAATACATTTCATCTAATAAAAATATTTAGTTAAAGTCGTATAAAAATTATTGCGTGGGTCTCCCTGCCGCGTTTTTTATTTTACAAAAACTGTTTTACGTTAAGAATTGTAGCTTGTGCTTGAAAAAACAGCATTTTTAACAAATAAATAATATAAAAACAATAAATTTTTGAAATGTCAAAGAGTTAACACTTTATAAATATTCTTACACCAACTTAATAAATTATCACTTGGCTCTTCCTGCATTTTTGAATATTGAATTGATGTGCTTAAATATTGACAAAGTATTTGTTTCATTTTTATTAAATCGAAGACAACATAGTTATTTTTGTATTTAGTAATCCACCATTAGTATTGTTGACTGCAGTACATCCAACTCCCCCAAAACGAAAGCAGCTCTTAAAACACGCAGAACAAATAAATCAATTTAACTACTTCACAATCAGATTAATTATAGTTCTCAAGTAGGATTTGATTATCGTATATATAGTTATATGTACTGAGCATAGTTATTTATATAACTACCACTTAAACCCAGCTCCCCCTCCTCCAATCTCACCACCACCCATTTATTCTGATTGTATACCCGCAATTACTGCGTGGCACACGGATGACGGGACTAGTCGCCCATTGAATACTAATTGAAAATGGCCTTTCATTAAGCCCAAGTTCGTGCAACATAAACTATGTATAGACATAATAATATTGTGACACTGTGTGTAAATATTTAGAAAACACCAGGCGAAATACATGAGCTCAACACGACCAAGGAAAATGTGGAACCTTGCATTATCTTGGATTCCTACGTCTATTCGATTATTTTGGCGAGAACTTTTGCTTTGTAAACAATTAGTCTTGAAATACATGCATGTAAGAGCATTTGTGTGTGTGAAGAAAACGGACAGCTATTTCCGGAACCAATAATTTTTGGATGATTCCATGGACAATCAATGAATATGTATTTCTCAGTTTGAAGTTATAACAAATAATGATCAGGGTAAGGTGACGAGAGTTAAATCAATAATTATTGATCGGTTCCATATTACGACACCCAGAGCTGTTGCTTCATGCTTGTGATGCACCATAGAATTATGTTTGTGTCTGCTGATGAACATCAACATTTGTGTGCAGGACAAAGTACCATGTGAGTGAAAGGAAAACAATTGTAATTTGAAATTGTTACAAGAGCATTGTGATGAATTATTGCCAGCATTTGATGTTGATTGGAGTTGTTTTTGGAACACAATGCCATTTCCTTACATATTTGAATATTACAAAACAAGCTCAATGACTAGTCTAATGAATATGCCATTTTACCACAATAAAATGTTAGGTATTTATTAAATATTTTCATCGTTATAATATTGAGGATATTCAAACTATTATTGACGACTTACTTGCGCATGTAAAATGAAAATAAATATAATTTTCGTACAGTTACCGCAACTATTTCACTGCTTACTTAACTACTGTACAGCTATAATGTAAATTATATCTCGTGAGTTGAGCATACAACATATGAACGCATTTTCTATATTTAAACAGCCACTGGGCGAAAATTTTCGCAATTCGAAATTATTGTGAGTTCACCATGCTAAATATACCATCCATTTTAATTTCTCTTTCGCATTTATTTTATGTTGTGATTCACGTACATAATAAATGAATTTATGAATCTGTATTGGACTCGGTGGTAGCATTTTGGGAGTTAACTCACACACTCACGTAACACTGTTTAGGCGTGATTGAGATGAAATAGGTGTAGTATAGCCTGCCATTTGAATGACTTATGGGTGCCATTAACATGTCTATCGAGGCGAGCAATTAACAGGTTGCAATGGGTGGTTTATGGTTAATTCACAACAGCCATTAAAATTATATACTTTCACTGAAAGCTGATTTTTGTGTATGGCTTCTTCAATTTAGTAGGTCGTTCAATGTTGAATTGTGGTTATTGTTATTATTAAAGCACGCTTTTTAATTTAAGGATGTAATCCTTAAGTGGATTTAACATTTCGTAATAAGGGAACAATTCTTAAGAGGCTCCATTATTTTATAGCGTTGATTTCTGCATTCCTTAAACCTATTTTTATGGTTAACAAACCTTAATGGTTTAACCGATTTTGATAATCCGATTTAGAAATCGATTTTCGCAATAATTTTTTAACTAGTCAATTTTTTTCAAGAACCGCCATTTTTTCTGCGATTTTTGTGGTTCGTTTTCGCCTTTATGAATATGTTACTTTTCGCATGCTGACAAATACGTCTGAAATTTTTCGTAGCGATCCCACTTCCAGTTTTAGCGTGATGGCTTCCCAAACAAATATGTTAAACGGACGTTTAGATTTTTATACATTAGATACAAAATTTAAATATCAAAACAAATAAAGTAGTCAATTATTAAAACAAAAATTCGAAGACGTTTATACGATTCTAAATTCAAAATGAGATTTAGATTACTTTTCTGTAAATTGACTTATTAAATACAAATTATACATTACATTCAATCTAATCCTTTTCCCTTTCTATTTTCTTGCAGAAAGACGGCCGCCTCTTAAAAAGATGACTTCTTTAACTCGTCTATTTGTTGGTTGCAAAATTCACTTCGATCAACAACACTGAAATGATGATAATATCGATGATGAGCACATAATTCATCGTGTCGTAAACGGCGATTTCTTCCAACAGTCTCAATCTACTGATATTACAGCAGTCGCAGCAAATTTCACACAGCGAAATTATACCGACGCAATCAACGACGCAGGCGCTCCCAACTGAAAATACACACAATTATTTACATATTATTATAAAATTTTATGTTGGCGTTGGTCGTGGCACACAGCTTCTGTCTGGCTGATCCTCTACACCACACACAGGCGCATCCAACTATAATAATTATTTTGAGTTTATGTTGGCAAAATATATATCGCAAAGCTAAATCCTCCTTGCGCTCGCTGTGGGGCTAGGTGTTGCTTATTTCAGAACGCATCGGGCGTGTGAAAGCAGTTTCGCGATTTTCGGCCGGCTCCGGCAAAAAAAAAAAAAACTTTTCATCTACTATATTTTTAACGCAATTGTGTGGCTGTGCCATATGTGAAATCGAGTGTGTGCTGAGTGCCAATTGAATGGAAATCCACATGGATGGAATAATTTTTTGAGTTTTATTTTTGCGTAATTTTTCCGCTTTTGGGTAGAATATTCTATTTTGATAAATGGGACGGTAATCGATAAAGTTTTACGGTACGGCATTACTTTTGTGACTTATAACGGCGATTTTTTTCTGAAGGAAGAACGTGTTTTTTTCCCACTTTGGGTGCGGTTTTAAGTGAAGTGATTTAAAAAGTAAATAAATTTAAATAATAAATTGTGTGCGAGTTAGAAAAGTAAAAAAAAAAAAAAAAATTAAAAATTTTAAAAAGAAAAAAAGTTAATAAAAATTTCTGAAAATACTCTGACGGCTGGTTGGTAAAAAAAAAAAAAGTGTATAATTTCAGCACTGCCGTCAGTAAATTCAGTGCTCGCTGTGGAACAAAATAAAAAAGATAAAAAAAAAGAAGGAAAAGTGTCGACGCTGCTTGAGCCACAGTTTTATGTGGATCGTGTGATGTGCCGGCAATTTGGTGAAAATTTTTAATATTTCAAACCCCGCAATTATAAGGCCATTTGGATACACACACAGTAACCATGTTTGGAAAATTTGTGGACACAGCCTTGACGTGTCTGTTGGTGCTCTGCCTTAATTTGACACATGCAAAAGGTATGGATCTGCAGTTAATTTCAATTTAAACATAATATGTACCTAATCCTCAGTGTGTTAGATCAGCAACAAAACCCCACCCGCACCAATTTACCTCCTTTAAAGCTTGCGTACACGCTTTTTCAACCGTCATCCCGTTGATAAATTAACTTTTTATTATTACATATATATTGAAATAGCGGATGTTGTGCTTTTCGAATAACAACACAAACACACACACGCACACACGCACACACACCCGTCACACACAGAACAAATTTAGATATGCTATAATATGTTATGGCGTCGTGATGTGCTTTCACATTTGTGCGAGTCTCGGAGCGCGTCGCGATGCCTAGCGTTCCCCAAAAAAAAAAAAAAAAAACGTTCCTCTCACACACATTTCATCTTCACTTTGATCATTTTACCGCAATTTCGTGAAATCTTTTATTCATACATCGCAACGAAACTCATTAGATTTATACAGACAGTGTGTTCTGGCAAAACATATTGGTGCAGCCACCCCGCATCTACATTCACGCCCACCCACCCCTAAATCATTTGTTGATGACGATTCGTGCGGAAACATTTGCTACTTTGGCCAGCTGCATTAGTCTACATTGGCAACATTGATTGAATTAAGGAGTACGTTATTCTGTTGCCTGTTGCCCCAATCTGTTCCTACTCCCTTCTCCTTTCAATTGAGTTTAAAAGAAGCTTCTATGTAGTTTATTATATACATCGAGGATGTACCTTACAATTTAATTTGAAATAAAATATAAATATACAAAAAGGACAGACAGCAAACTCCGCTTTCGTGAAATGTTGTAACATACAGCGCGTCACCGAGTACAAATACACATGATTTAATTCACGCGAGAATGTTGGCACAAGAGATTTTCATTCGCGCAATTTTCTTCAACGTTATGTATACTCGTACAATTTTCTCGCATATTTTGATGTACATTTATATTGTGCGGTTCGGAAAACATGTTGCGAGATTTTCTTCTCAGCGCCAGCGTATACGCTGTACGGTTCCGTCTTTGTCGTGATGTATTTTCTTGCCATGTTTATTTAATTCTTTATTTTCAACACAAGTCTAATTTCGTGACTGATTCAGTTTTGTAATATTTCTTTTCTATTTTTTGAATTTAATTTAAATTCTGACATAATTTGTTTATGAGGGATTTCATTTTTAATTCACAATGTGGCCTGAATTGTTATAAAAGAAAAGCAGGAAGTGAATTGTAAAGAATTTTAATAAAAGGTTGCAGAATATTGAGTTTACTATTTTCTATTTATTCAATTGTGTTTGAAAAATAGTTTCTATCATTTCACAAGGTATAATTTTAAGTAACAGCTTCAGAAATAAATACCATATTCTTTCATAATTTTTGGAAAAAAAAATGCACACACTTTAAACAACATTTTAAATTCACTTTACAAATTTTAATCAGCCACAATTTTTGTTATATAAAACAAGGACAATAAAAAGTTAATGCAAAAGTTAAGTCCTTGCAAAATATTGAACCAAAACGTGAAATAAAACTCCCAACTATAAATAACATCAAAATTCTCTGGAATGCAATGGGGATTGAGAACTTTTTGGCACAGGGACCACAATATTTAATAAGCTCACTCACTTTCTAATCCCCTAGAAACGTAAAATGAAGGAAAAAAAACCCTCATGTAATCGCATTTGAAAAAAAGGCACCCAAAGCAGCACAATTTCCATTGGATCAAATTAAATTAATGATTTCTTTATTGATTCATCGTGTGCACCCTTACATTGTCGCCTGGACATTTTTTCAGAATGATTTTTTGGTGTGTTTGTGTGTGCTGGTGTGAGCTATTGTTAATTTCATTCAATTCAAAAAAAATTGCTTTATCAAAAATAAATAAAAAACCGAACGGAAATTAGAGAATTTCTTGCTTCCGCGTTCAATTCAGAATGACAAGGGGAGAAGGCTGCACTGTTCTATGCATACTATTTGAGACCAACACCTGGGAATTTGTGAGACTTCATTCATCACGGATAGCGCAAAGGGTTGTTGTGCGAATAAAAGCGAAGTTCGTTGTACTCAAATCAAGCGGATTGTGTTAAATATCAATTAGAATTAAATAATTGAGTTGGAATTACGAATAATAAATAGAAAATGTTTCTGTTTTTATAATAAAACATGAAATAAATGAAAACACAAAACAAAGAATTACCGGCCATTAGATTTAATTGAATTCCATAAATTAGTTTTCATTTCTTGTCGCCTACACCACACTCAATTCTCTCTGCGTAATAGAATAAAACATAATATACTTAGGTGGTGAATAGGTCGACGCAAAATGAACCAACTTTAGTGTATAGGGGATTAGCGTCAGCAATTAAAATCTATTTTATGTGTAGATATTGCTATACGAGTACGTAAGTCTCTCATATTATATAGGATGTGCAAGGAGAGCACATTTTATTTTCCACCATTGTGAAATTAAAACAATGAGATTTGTTTTATGAAGTGGTTGGAAATGAATTAATGATAATATGAAAAGGTTAAAATAATTATTGCTATGCGTATTTCAGCCGCCCTAGCCCTTTTACACACGTTGTGTTTGACTTATACCGGAAATATTTTCATTCAATGAATTATGCTATACGTAACTAGTAGGTTCTGAGTTCATTATAAAAATATTACAATAGTGTTTGTGTATTTAGTGTTAGTTGAGAATACGAGAACACATTGTTTGTTATGAACAAGAAAAGAAGGAGTTCAGCAGCAAAAAATCGAGACGAATTGTTTACTATACAGTCTTTGTGTGGGAACTAAAAAGATGATTACGATGCGAGTTATTTTCTTTCATTTCAAAAAGACAAACGTCTCGTATACCACATTAGCATGAGTCAAAGGCAGCAGTCTACGACTACAACACAAAGTATACATATTGCATTGCATTAACTGAGACAAGCACAAGTAAAACATAATAACGAGAATGAAATAAATAAAAAATACGAATTAAAATAATGGAAAAATAAAGAAAGAAACCTGTCTCTCAATTGTTTGCGTTTGGGAACTAAAACACATCTTCCCGTGAGCTGAAATTTACGCCTCGCTGACTTCCATGATGATGCCAAGACTCATGAAACCCAATTGTTTTTGCTTAAATGTAGATATTTGCTGTTCGTTGAACCACCATCCACCCCCTCCTGCAAACAATGTTCTGTATTTTGTTTTATATATTATATTTACATGCAGTAAAGGAAAACACGTCAATTTAGAGTTGGCAAATTTTATTTTTACTTTAAACAGCCGAGGAGACATTACTCCAGCGTTTGTTCCTTAAAAATATCTCTCGCATCCTTCACATGACTTCAAGTTCATTTAAGAACTGGTGGTGTAGCGAGTGGTGGTGGAATGTCCTAACTTTTTACATAACGAAGGTGTTTGTTTGTTCAGTCTAATAATATGGTGTACTTGGGTGAAATTCTGTTGGTGTATTTCTTGTTTGACGAGGGTGCAGTCGAGCTATGTGTAACGTCTATACAAACACACAAAATAGGAAGGCAACGTTTGAAGATGAGAGGGAATATAAAGTCCCAAATGTGAAGACTAGGTATAGATGCGTATAAATATTCATTTATTTACTGCCGGCACAATATAGACGAACGCCTTAACAAAATCTGGAGACAATCAATCTTTTACGGATATACGATATAATATACACAACAATTTTTGAACAACTTATAGCAGTTCTACAATGGGAACACTAAATGGAATTGGATGACCCACTTATTCTTTTTATGCGCCGAAGAAATTCGTTGAAAAATAATATAATATATAAGGGAGGATGTAAAGAAAAAGTGAAAACTAGAAGATAAATGAAAACATGAGATCCTAAATTGGAGCGCCCACTGTGGAATGGAGAAGAATGGAGTGTATATCCTTGTATATAAATTCTAAACGAAGGATACCTATGTATTGTAAAAAGTCGTCGGGGTGGGGGGGATGAAAAACGGGATGTCAAAAAAAATTCAAGGCATGGTTGGACTGTTTGTATCTTAAAGATGGGATGGAAAAAAAACAAAAAGGAAATTGATAAACAAAAAAAAAAAATTATGGAGTATATCTGGCGATGAGTCCTGCCAAGCATTGGGGCACACAATCCTTTTCCGGTCATACAGCGTTTGGCAACACAGTACACACTTTGTTTTCCGTACGTCACATTTTGCACTCATTTAAAGTTTGACCCGATCCCTGCGTATAGTACATAAGGACTATTTCCTCTCCGTCCGCAGTGTTTGCAATTCATTATTTTTGCCCGAATGTATTCGCAACAAGCCGCCCCCCCCCACACACACACACACACTTTCGGCTTCAAATTTGCAGTGCTTTATCTTATTTGCACCCCTCTTAATGTGACATAAGCAAATACAACGTAGGTACTATAATAGGTACCGTGTGCGCGGAACGGAAAGGACAACAAGGAGACACAACACTACTATATATTATACTCATTGTGCTACTACAGTACTGACTGTACAACACATACATTGTTAGATGAATTTCACGTCCATAAATTATTGTGTTTATGTGCTTTGCTGTATTTTATTTGCGGGTGCTTTTATACTCGGCACACAAACCGGAAGTTGGGTAAAAAGTTCGTTGATCGAATATAAACGTGCAGTTTGTGGGCATGAAAAAGTTGTGTTGGTGATTTCATAAAGCTTCCTTCAACCCGGACGTTTTGGTATCTCCTTTTTTTTGTGCTTTTTTGTGCACACATATTGTATAATACAGTTGGTGTGTGCAATGTTGTCTCGAGAGCGCTGTACTGTTTTATTTTCCGTTGTTTCTCACACAATCTGTTTGCATTTTTTTTTTTGTTTTAGTGTGTATGTGAATTTTTCTTCACATGCACTATAAAGCATTTTCCAGTTGTTCGACTTCTTCATAGCAGACGTTATAGCTGTCCCCTCCGCCTTCCAATCCAATTGCGTTTCCGCCTGTGTGTGTGTGTGTGTGTGTGTGTGTGTGGTTTTTTAAGCTTGGGGATTTTCTGCCCGAACAATGCATTTTTCCACGAGCTAAATTGCTTTTTTTGTCTTCAAAGACTTCGATGCAATTTGAAAGCACATATTATAATACACAACTATTCATGCAGACGAACAGTGCATTTCACTTGCTTGTGCGGTAAAAGATATGAAGTATGCGATTACCTGAAGGAGTTCAGCCGGAAAAAGTCATTCATTTAAATGTTAAATATATATTTTTACCACACACTCGCACAGTTGAAATTGTTTTTTTTTTTTTTGTGTTTTTCCAATCACAAGCTCGCCCCATTTTTGTAGAAAAACGTAAAGTGCATTGTAATTTATCGGTTGTAAAATTTACTGCAATCAACAAAAAAAAAAAGGAAGCTTCGTAAAATGGAGCTCACCACTCAAAAAGTTGCACATTAACTGTACCGACTATAATAAAAAAAACTGAAAATGAATTTAAACAAAAGCATTTATTCACTGAACAAATAACACGCAATAGTTATTTAAATTTGCAGCCTTTTTTTATTAAACTTTTTTTTTGCGAGTAAATACTTGAAATAAGAATCAATTCGCAGTTATGTTGCATAATGTAATACATTACGATTGCAGTGTTGTATTCATGCTGCATTAATAAAATCAACAAAAAAAAAAAATCGTGCGCATGTAATTGTGCGTTTCATCAACAGTTTGCATTTACATGCGCTGCCACACATAATTTTGCAGTGTTAAAAAAGCTTCAACACAAAATAGTACAATTATGTTACATAAAAGGGAATATGCGGCAACAGAATAAATAAACGCTATATTTACTATAGTTATCCCAATCGTTGTGTGTGTGAGTTTAATGCAACACTTCCATTAATAATATGATAAGGGTGGTCAACTGTAAATAGTGCATACATGAATGAAGCCACATGCAGAATGGTGAGAACGCAATGCAACCAAATCAGAGACAATTCTGCATTCAATACATTTCGTCGACTAAATGCAAATTGCGGGCAAAGTCCTTTAAGCTTCATACAAGCGTAAATTGTACGTATGGATGTGCATCGATTGGCGAGGTGTTGTAGGCGTTTATTGGAGCAAACTGTTAAACACTTTGATGCATCAAGCCAGCTGCTCTTGTGATAATCCTTTAATGGGGGGAAAGGAAGGGTGGAAAATTGAGGTTGAAAACAATTGCAAAATGATTTCATGAAAAATGGGGAAAAGAAATTTGCAATCTATTGAAACGATTTAAGTTCGTTCCATATTTTTTGCATTAACCTATATTATTATTTGGAGCATTCAATTAAGTAATTTGGGTTTTTTGAATAATAAGTCTTTTAAGTTTTTGTGTCATTACATTTTGACAAAGAAGATTTATCCTCTTAATATTATAAAAAGCTATAAATCCTCTGAAATTAATTGACTGTCAAAGTTGTAATCTTATTTAATTAGGGTAAGGCGTTTTTTAAATCCTTACCTCAATTAATTGAATAACGCCGAAAGTTATGCAAAGTTTTCATCCCTTAATGAATATTATGCATTTTTTTCTTCACTCATGCGCAATTTAAGTCAAATAATTTTATAAATTCACTCAATATTACACATTCACCTATACGTGTAACTTAATTAATGCCTAAGCTCTGTATTTTAAAATCTAATCACATCAACGTCAAACCAGACACCATGTAGAATGTACATGACAACGCATAAACCAAATCATTCAGACGAAATTAATTCAATTACCCAACAACACAAACAATTTAAAATGCAAATTCTCCTCAGGGTTTTTATGGGGATGACCTCACATGCATTCACTCAAATTCTCTCGCCACCCCTTCACTCCTTGCGACAGCCACCCACCCACCTATCCACATATGCAATATTTAATTAATTTAAGGCGCGTTGCCCGTTTGCACAAACTAAATGGTGATTCCCGCAAATTACACAATGGGCGGGCATTTGAAATTTTGAATGCTGTTCACAAATAACTGTAAGCAAAAGCGATAAATGGTTGTGAATCAAAAACAGAAGCCACAAATCATAAATTCACATATAAATTTGATATATTTGACAGCCATCCATTGGGGCCTCTAACGTTTTGATTATAAACGCAATTTGGTAGTAACCGTCCATTTAGATTTATCATTAATAATTATCTGCCGAATCATTGATTTATTGCAATCCAGATGCTTTACCCACATAATTACCATCACAATTATAAATAGGGATTTTTTTGGAGTCGAAACAGAGCAGTTTTTTTTTGTGATTTAAAGTGGTGGACGTGTATACAATTAAAGTTTATAATATCATTAATTCAGCAGCGGTATTAAAATGATTCTCAAAAGTAATTCTGAAAATGTAAAGTGTTACTATTTATCCGTTAAAAAGAATGTTAAATATGTATTTAATGAAATAAGTTGAATTAACCTTTGTATGATCGGCGCAAGTAATTTGAAAACAAAGTTTGGAGCAAAAATGGAAATTTTAACAAAATAGCTACAACTTGTTTGATTTGCAATTAATCAATTTTCTGAACTGTTACATACAACAATTGTATTCAAAAGCATCCCCTAATCAACTTTGTGCTCGTACACCAACTTGGAAAATGTAATTAATTGTTTAGTGACCTCACACCGAATGCCAGCTTTTGTTCTGATTGCTCACGCACTTCCATTTCTACAGGTGATCAATACAGGGTGTTTTTGTGAAAAAATATTTTATTCTGAAAATTTTTATTTGCTAGCATTTATAACATTTTGTTTCATAGAAGGATTGTTCACGATGTCAATATTTTGTTTTGATCAAAAAATAATATTTTTTGACAAGCGCTTAAAAAAGAGTTTAATTTGCAAATACATTTTTTTTGACAGTTCGCTCGGCCGCAGTAATGTAATTACAAATTATAAAAATTAAGATGGTCCAGGAACAGAGCTCGGACCCGAGCATGCTTTTTTTTTCAAGAAAGTGAGTCAGGCATTTTTCAAATTCCAAAACATGAGAGCGGTTGTCAAAAAAATCATAATTTTATAATAAAATGATTGCCCTCTGGAACAAGCAAAAAATTTAAAATTTTCTAAATTAATGACTATAATTTTTACTGATTAAAAAAAAATTTAATATTTCAAGGTGGATTTAAAGAAAACGCCAAACTTTATTAACGGTATATTGTAGTTTAACGACGAAATTAACAACCACCCCTATAACGTGTTATTGAAAATACATTTTTTTCCTTAAAATTTGTAAGTATTATTTAAATATTCCCAAACGCATCGCCCTGTATTAACTAAATGCCTTCAAAATGATTAATAAACATGATGACTCCCTTTTCCTTGCACTTCCAAGCTCCCCCACATTCGTTTGTGCGTCCAAATAATTTTTGTACCAATTAATCTAAACGTTTTGGCATAATCAAATCACGGTTTTGTGTAACAAAAAGATTTTCAACAATGATCAATTGCTGGAATCAAACACAAACGCCAGACAATGGAGTACAGCAATGTTGTTTCACAGAGGCAGTACGACGTTGAATCTTAACATAGAAATATGTGCGGAGGTTAACAATTAGGGTGGGCAACAACAACACCCACAATTCTTGCGGAATAACACAAAGCACGTTCATGTTGTTGAGGCTGATAATTTGATATTAATTAATGAGTTGTCGTAACGTCTTGTTGTACATAAATAATATACATAATGTATTCAATAAGATGTTCATGTAATTTGCACAAAATCAGCAGTCCCACTATATCGTTGTAATTTAATTAAGATAAAGTTTTTACATACTTATGACTTTAATAGAATAGAATCTTGTGGGTTGTGACTGTGTCAAAGTGCCACTAGTTCAACAAATTGGTGCAATCAATTAAATTCGATGAATCAATAAACGTTTAGAATGTCGATTTTAGGTTAACTTTACACAACTTATGTCGTTCAACAAAACCGCACATATACGTAAAGGTACAACGGAAGCACCTGCATAAGAAGCGATGTCATAGGACGTCACCGCGTACAGAACGGAGTGCCTCAGGTTTTTGAGCAGTTTGCTAAATATGCGTATAGTAGAATGAAATGTATTTCACAAAGCGCTCCACACTGCACAAGTAGGTCCCTACAAAATCTCAACAATTGTCGTGTGCTTGATAGCATTCTGTGGCACAAGAGGAAGTGGTGCACGCTTCAAAAATCAAAAGCAAGTGCTTCTCAACGTTGACATTTGTAAAATATAATGTATTATGGAGAGGAACACGATCTAAGGAAGTTTGGAGACAGGTTTGGTTCGTGTCAACCGTATATTGCTTTATTGACTGCAAACTTTGTGTGCCATTTGTGTGGTATGATGTGTGGTAACTAGCCCTGCAGTTGGGGAAATCCAAAGGAAATGAACAACAAACCACAAGTCTAACCTACTTTGTAAATCAATCTAAAAAGGGATGAAGAAAACCCGGCACCCTGTGAGACGCGTGCGGATAAATTGATTTATTTTTTGTATAAATAAAACCGTAAATGTCATATTTTATCCAGGGCGTTAAACCACAATTTCCTTTAAACGCAAAATATTGTTTATATTAGATGATGGCGAGGATTGGGTACGTGACGCTTCTGTAAGACTACAGATGAGTTGGGTGTGGGTATGTGTGTTTACTATTATGAAGTTTGTTTGTTTGTTTGTTTGTTTGCGGGTGTGGATAAAAGGAGTTGGGTTCTTTCAGTAACATGTATTACATTATCATTTCATTGCTTAAACATAATTTCATAAATATTGAAAAGATAGACGGAGACAAGTCGTATAGGAAGCGATGCTTCGAATTATATTAAAAGAAACGCACGCAAGATGTTAAGGAGCGTGTGCAATGAAGCAAACCAAAATCAATGTTGAAATTGATATGATTTTCAGTGTGAGTGGTTTCCCAAAAAAAAATCCGATCTCAAATGGCATTAAGTTACGTATATCGATTCCCTGCAAGCAACTAACTTTGCTGTACACACAGATATGGGTAATTTGATGCTCATGGCAGCGATCGGAAGTACTCCAACGCATATTATCTTTGCAATAGTGTCTGCTGAGAAATTCATCGTTTGGTATTACATTGCATTGTATGAATAGTAGTTTCTACATTGCAACTATAATACTTCAAAATAAATCAACCATATTTATAAAGAAAACAATTAATTGTTGTGCTGAATGCATTTGAGTGCATCAGCTCAATGCGGCACCATTGAGCTTTTATCGAGAGATAGAGAAAAGTTTAGCAATTAGTCTGTCAATTAAAAGTTTATTCCGAAACAGTGCCACTTTGCTTCTTGTTGACATGGATTGCAAAATAGATTAGGGAAATGAGCAAAATGCATTTAATTAAATACTGCCGTAAGGTACCCAAACTATGCTCAGGACTTAATGGCAACTGGTAAATTGCAAAACTACTCATTGCTGCACACGACTGTACGATTATCAGCCGCAAAAAGGTTGCGTATTTCATCAGGAATTATTTTAGATGGATTGTTTGCTGTTCGAGTGTACAATTCCAAAAGGACTGACATATTTCATTTTAATCCATATCGCATTATATGCATTTAAATTGCGTACAACTCTTGTGTGTGTGCTTTCATTTTGAACTGCATCCACGTAAATATACGTGCACTTTAATCATCCCTCTTTAATAATGAGATGCACTTTACAAATAACCTCGTTTACAAATCAAATGTCATGAAACCAGAACTATTAATTGCATCATTCGTTACAGAGCTGCACTACGATGCAGTATTTCAAAATACGTGAGAGTTTGGTTTATCCACTTTTAATGAAACTAATTAGATAAAATGACATAATATTGATTTAATTGTGCTTGTACAGGGTGGTCTGGCAACACTGAACGAGCTACAGACATATAATTTTGACAGATAATTAGTTTACAATAATTTAAGAAGGTTTTAATATATTGAAGGCTAGTTTTTAAAGTCAGTGTTGTGAGGTACAGGGTGCTTAAATTGAAAGTAAATTTTTAAAATTATGATAAATAGTTATTTTAAATTCATTTTCATTTTATTTTTAAGGTTACAGTAAGAATTACGCTTTAGGAAGGAAAAAGGAATTAGTTCCAGTTGCTCTGCTGGTCTTTTTTTGCAGTCTCCCTAATTCTTGACCACATATTCTATAATTTCGCTAACTATCTCATCAGTAACCGTCGCAATATTATGTTTTAACGCTGGTATTATCCGCAGATCATCGATCTAACCGGCAACCAACGGGAAAAAAATTCTATGACATAAAATCGCTGCTATTTACTTTTAAAAAAAAATTAAATGCAACACCCTGTAATTTTGTAGTGTAGCATGTGTCTAAATTTATAGCAAATCAATTAAACGCATTAACAATGTAATAATTGTAATTGATTGCATTAGACAGCAATTATAAACACATTGATGAACATCATGTAATTTAATTAATTGCTTCATTATATGTGTATCTCAAAAGCTTCCTAATAATTTAAAAGCTCTAGATTCGGTAATCAAAAATCATCAAACATTTGGTATTCTGTGTTTACAAATTGATGCAGATTCCAGAAAAACATAATTATTATGCTGAAAACTTGATGACATTGTATTTAAATTCTTCATCACATATTAAATTGAAAATATTTTTCTATGCAGCTTCCGCATTGAGGATGTAGAGAAGCTATGAGAATAAATTTCTTTCTCTTCCCAGGGAAAATGATTTTGGCAAATACTTAAATAGTAGTTTTATTCAATATAATTTCAATTTAAAGCTCGTTCAACAAAGCAGCAGTCTAACGAACTAAATCCTGCCACAATTCACTGTAAGGTACACTCGACGGTATCCCACATGCAAGTACATGTTACGTACCACTGCGAGCATGCAAATAGTGATATCAATTTTTTTCAAGAACCAATATTTCACATATCTCTTATTATTCACTCACGTTCGTCCCAAAAAAAAAAAAAAATAAATTAGATAAAACGAAAAATATGAGAAAAAAGTTCACCTTGTTCAAACAAATGCTTCTCGCAAAACCAATTTTGTCTTATTACATTCGGTGCTCATTCACCCCCATCCCTGCGGGAGAGGATATATAGCAACGAACGTAGATGCGCCACACAGAAAGTAGTAAAGCATTTTTCCTCTTCCGTGAACAGATTGTTTGCCTCACTTCATTCACTTACACATTTTCAGCTACAAAAGAAAAATGCCAAGAAATCCTTTTGAGATTGATTAGTCTAAAACGTTTCATGCTGGCTGTCGCTATACTTTTTCCGCCAATTTGAAATTGTCGCGAGCACTTCTATTCTTCATATAGCACACAATACACAGCGCGAATTTACCGCTACACTGTCAGCGTACAATGTAAATACAAAATAGGTAAAATGAAAAATCTTTGAAACAACTTTTTCCCGAAGCGTTTTGTGTGGAGGAATCCGAAGTCATCAAGAAAGTTACATAAAACATAAATGTTAAGAAAATGGAAATTGTATACGAAACTAATTTTTAAGGTAAACTCGCGCTCATTTGAAAGTTTACTCATTTTCTTTAGGTTTAGTTGCACACGATCGTAGAATATATTTACACATTTATAAGTATTGGAAAAAGGGTTGAGCAAGGGAGACAAGCACACGTGGAAGCAGAATAACGTTGCCATCAAATCCAATATTTGTACATGAGAACTTTAAAAAACTTTTCGTAGAAATCAAAAGTGTTTCCCAACTCACTGACACGCATCCATCTGATTAATTGGGGGTGAAAAACGACAATATTATAAACTCGTGGCTGCGTGGGTGTTACACCCAATTAAAATGTCATTTCCTCAGTGTCAGCCGCATTGATTGCCTCATCCATATATTTAAAGTCATAGCAACAAAAATCACAAAGCGCCTATGCGCCTTCATGACTGTGAGGTCGCATTAAAGATTTACTTCAATCATAAAGTTGACAGCTTTACCCCGTTCTGTCGACGTTTTACGTGCAAAAGCAAAAGGGATGAGAATATGCGAACAGATTTTTTGATTGAATGAAAATAAACAATGTGTTCATAATAATGTCGTTTGGTAGCTCAATTCAATCTTTTTATAGCCAGAAGCTTGAATAAAAGCAGCAGGGCATCAGCGCGACATGGAAGACAGTTCACTACAGCCAGTGTAATATGTATGAGGAATATCGATGAGATTTACGTTTGCGTTACATGAAAGGTAAACAATCTACATCAGGATTTAATATTATCTGAGTACTGGGCGTAAAAGACAAACGAGTGGAAGCGTATTTATGGTAGACGTTCACCAACTGAGGTAGAACTCCCTCGTTGGTGATACATTAATAAATGTTTGACAAGAGCCACGTCAAGGATTCATAATGGATGACTTGAGAGTATTATGGTGATTTGCTTCAAAACTCATATTTCCGCGTATCAAAAATTGAAAGTTTACAAATTTTGTGGTCTTAGAAGTATTGTACGAGGAAGCAGGAAATTCGGGCAATGATTGGTTGGTGAGATTTTGTTGACAAGAAGCTTCAGTTTAGTTTAATTTAAATTTTCTATTGATTGATTTGGGAAAAAACATTGCGATCCTAAATTCGCATTTGAGATAAAGGTTTTAAAGAGAAATTTTGATCCCGTATGTGCGGATCAAGGACGATTACAGAGGCTGTATTACCACGAGATTTATACTTGCTACCAAGATGTCAATGTGGTTTATTGCATCAAAATCGGTAGACTTCGGTGATCTAGCTCGATTGAGTGAAGATAACATAACCTACAACTTTTTTTGCAGTAGGAATTCTATTAATAGACATTCTACGTTTTAAGTATAAAAAGAATGATTGACTTCCAAATTTGACACTGTTAGCACAAGACCGGAAAGACCTTTTGAAGCTGGCCAAGAACGGACCCCCGTTGTAGTGCCGACAATAATGATGATGATGATTGATTTGGTCTTTCTCTTGACTTTATTGCATTTTGGAATTTGATGATGTTTTAGGGTGATCATAAAACCAGAACATTTTTTTTTTCAAAGTCATTGCATTTATTTTTGAAAGCCTATTTCCATCTTTACTACTTTCGGAACTGAAGATTTTTCAAACGCTGAAATTATAGAATTTCCAATATATATTTCCGTTTTTGGGATTGACGTAATCATAATATTTTTTATGCAAAAGCCCAAAAGCCCATGCTGAAACTCACATACAGCCAATCAAATAACTATTTCATGCGACATCGAATGGTGGCTGCTTTTCTTTGAAAAAATGATGACGCCAAATGAAATTGCCAAGGCAAATGTCAAATAACATTACGACGAGACGCACTCACCACCAAACGAAATGGTGATGCCTTCAATAAACCTTTTTTCCGATTTGCCGAAGCACATTCTGTTTATACAAACTCAACCCTATATTATGCTGCGATGATATTGGGTCTGGAAAATTCCCATCTCCTTGCACATAGTGTCTAAAACTTTTCATATTACATTTTTCCCTTTTTGTGCAATGAAAAATCAATTCAATTTCGAACGCACGCAGCAATACAATCATGTGGCAGTGATCGGTAACGCCATAACCAATTTGCTGCGTTAAGGTAAAAGAAAAGGTCAGGCATAAAGTCATTCGGCATTAAATTGACCATCCGTTTATGTGAATATTTTTATTTTGTAATTTTTTTTTTAGTTTTAAAATGTGCACATCCCTGTGCAATGAAGGAGAAAATAGTTGCGATAAAAAACATAATGCACAAAAATAGAATGCCTAAAAGCTGTCTACCCACATTTACTGCAACAAAAGATGATTTTAAACAACCCCATAATCAAAAGTTGAGATAACAATGTAAAATGGACCAAACGCCCTCGCTCCACTCCCGACTGAAAAGAAATCGTTGCGCCAATTTTTATTATTCCATTACACACACTTTTTATAAAAACCGCATGCGGAAGTCTGAAAATATTACATTTAAAGCACCACAGTAAACCGATGTAACTATAAGTTGTGAATAAGTGAATAGTTAGGGAAAACGATAGGATGTACAAAATAGAGGAGGCTTTTCCGTCTGGAAATCCACAACCGAAGTGAGAACAAATAAACATAACACTGCAGAGAAAAAGCTAAACCATTTATTGTGTTCTTTCGCGCGAGGAAGCGACATTGTGTGTAAGATATTCGGAGACAGTTCTCGAGAAATGTGTTGCGGTGAGCACGAAACTTTTCGCCAAAAGACCTACATTTTCAGCAAGTGCGGCAAGTGTGCAGAATGCTTGGGGGAATGGTGGTGGTGGTGGTGGTGGTATATTTGCTGCTGCTGCTGCTGCACACAGTACTATGTCTAGTGCGGGCTGTGTGGGTGGTGGAATGGGTGCACCACCATCGCATCGTTCGCGCACAATATGTTCATCTCAAATTTTAATTGGGTGCTTGAAATTTACGAGGACGATGTGCATGTTGGGTGGGTGTGTGTGTAGACGTATTGTGGATGTGATACTAACACATGATGATTATGGTTCCATGTGTGATGCCTCAGCGGATTAGCATAAGGCGATGGCGAATGTAAATGAGAAGCCGTTGTGCCGGTGACTACACTGAGGGAATTTGGCATGGCTTATTTTGGAATATTTTGGGGAGAGGTAAAGGGTGAGGAATAATTTGTTGAATTTGTATAAGGAAACATGCGTGCCCATTCAAAAATGAACAGACGTTAAGGTAGCATATGTTTGGTTACCGTTTTGTTTGTGGAAATGGAAACATGAAAGGATGGTTTCACAACGCTAGTATTTAAATACATTTCTTGACATTTACTGTTTTAAAGGTCCTTGAAATGTATAGAAAATATGAAAGAGTTTTCTTTGTGCTAAATGTTTTGAAAACTTTTTATTTTAATTAACTTCATCCCTCTCTAATTTTATATCATTTTATTGAATCCACAAAAACATTGGCCTACTTTTAGTGAAAACCTTAATAGAAACATTTACAGAAAAGTTTTACGTTTCAAAATGAGAAATGCTCACTTCAATCACAAATCAAGATGAAACTTTTATGAGAAATGAAAAAGGATCCTAAAATAATGTGTTATTACCTACAGCATGCATGGAAATATTAAATTGGGATGCGTTGTAAGAACACATACAAGTTCATGAAATATAAAATATATCATATTTCATTTATAAATCCTTCAGAGTTTTGTAAGCGAATTTTCCATGAAAAATGCATTATCTCTCTAAACATATAACCGAATATTTAATGCAATTATTTTGAATATTTAATGCAATTATTTTGACGGTGAGATGGGGTTGAAAGGCGTACAAGTTTTTATAAAATATTTATCCGGCCCATTTCTATCTAAAAAAAATTCCACTTTCAATAACTAACGGGCATATAATAAATGAGTAACCAACTTTGTTGTGTATTTTTATTTTGACTTTTGTGTGTTTTAATGTGTGCCAAAATGAAAAGTGCATTGAGTGGCAGTGTGATGAAATTAGTTTTATATACAAAAACTGAAAAATGTTGTCAGCGTGAAATGCTGAGTTCTCAGAAATGTTTGTAAATTTGCATTCGTTGAATAATTCAAATTAAAGGACGTACATTGTACTGCACATTGAGCATTTTCAATGTGACTAATTGAAATTCCATTAAATGTGAAATGTTTAAATACAAAAACACTTTTCGGTATAATTTGGGAATACGAATTAAGCATCTTAAATATTATATGAACCTTGCAGTTATTATTTATTTGAGAATTATAATTTTTTTAGTTGAAATTGGAGCACATATTGTGTAGTTTATTATTCAGCAGTATTAAATAATTACTGCATATATTCAAAAGATGCAATTTTATGGTATATTTACAATACAGGGCAAGAGGGAGATACAGGTTTTAAGATTGGCTAAATTAAAGCAGGATAAGTTTCATGGACATTTATTACAATTAAAATTGAATTTATTAGAAATCAATAATTGTAGAACTCGGGTGCAAAGGGTTGACTTTAAATGGTTGGCACAACATTTTACTTTAAACTCATTTCCAAATTTTATGGCAGACTCTTCATTGCGTTTATTATTACCTATCAACAAATCAAGCAGTAATAATACACTCAATCACGTAAATGTGTTAAAATGTGCATCTGCCGACCTCGGTCCGGAATCCAATACTTTTCTACATGCATGAACATGCGATTTATTCGTTTTGCATAAAGTTTTTGAGATAGAGGATGACGTCATATCGCGCTTATATCCCTTTAAATCCGAAGGATCATTTGTCGTGATAACGATGAATGCGGTTTTTCTTATGATATCTTTATGTTAATATGAAGGTTTGGAAAATTATCAAATCGTTATATAACGCTGTTTTTGAGCTTTCATATTATTATTTTTATAACTTGACCTTGAGACGTGTGACCTTGAAATAACAACAAGTAAATTAGGTATAAATTATTTTATACAAACGTCCGAGCGTACGTACGAACGACACATACACACATTTTTCTAGACTACTTTTTTGGACTCAGAAGGTGTAAAAGCGATAGTTTGTCATCATTAACTCTGTTTTAAAAACATTATTTTAAAATAAATTTATTAATCCATAGTTATGGTGGGTTCAGGGTCCTATTAAATTCATGTTATCCACACATTAAAGTTAACTTAAATAACGTAAAATTACGCAAATGTACTTTAGGGAATGGCCTAAAGGTTAAATTTCCCAATGGTCATGATAAGTGTAAAACGAACTCTACATGCAGAAATGAACACACAGCTGATAAAAAAGCAATTCCGTAATTTTCTCAGTTTTTTTAAGCCCCTTTTTTTTTGCGTGTGAAAACAATACTCAAGTTGAAGTTCGAGTTATTTATACTCGTGCATATTTACCTGAAAACAAATTTATTTTACGCCCAACAACCTTTACTCATATTAACCCGGCATGATGTTTCCAAAAACTCTGCCTTTCCACCATATTGTGCAAGTTGGTTTGTTTCCCACCGACACGATTACAAACATATTGGGCACACACAACCCATACACAGCCGTAAATAGCAGCAGCCTGTGTGTCGAATTTTTAACACCCATCCCCTAAAAAAAAAATGTTGCCAGAAATATGAGCCCCCACGACCTGTGTTAATAATGAAAGGGTTGATTGTTCCAAAATGTCTGCATGCTTCTCCAGACTGTACACGTATATCCAACCCCCCCACAATCCCACCCCGCATCACACACAATAGATCCTTTATTTCATTAAGCATACTAACTAAAAGCCAAGCTAAAAGCTTCAATAGTATTAACACAAAGGTTAAATTTCCAACCGCAGCCATCAGGCACATTACACGCATACAAAGTACGCTGCATAAGTTTGTACGCATATTATCTCAATACCGAAATATGTGTTCATGCAAATTCAACAAGGATACTGCCCTTTTCGGTTAATGAATGCATATTCATTTGGATAACTATAGGTCTAGTTAGCTGTTCACCTTGCCAATATCAAATATGGCGTGGTGTGTTCAGTGTTGTGCAGAGTGTATACCGGGTTACATGCTAATTAAAAATACTGAGAGCTTAATGTTACATGAGGCTGAGCGTAAGTAATTAAAATCTATGAACGGTAAAGTCCTAACAACTTACTAAGTACGAACAAATATTCAAAATTACCAGTTAATCTGACGGGAACAGAAACAAGGATCCATTTGTTATAGTTATGCAATAAGGGTGGATTTATTTAAAATAAGATACATTAAAAGCCTTTAAATTAAAGTTTGACTGCAAATTTAATAATTCACAATTAGTTCAGTAAATATAAATAAGGGTTGTTTGGTTGGAGTGGAAAGTTTAAACTTTAATTAACGTGTAGCGCCGATTTAAAATTGCTCTCGTAGCCAACAGTAAAACCGTTCCTACTTCCACTCAGTGGCATTTAAAGGAACTCTGTAACTCTTGCAGTTTTTATAGTTACGAAATTGACAACGCTGCAGATCTTCTCACACCCTTATAATACCACTCTCCTGATCCTTTCCTATAAAGGTCTGGAAATAACACAGAAAGTGTGTTTGGGTCTCTTGTTTCTCTGTCTCATTGCACCTACGACATCACTTGTTGTACGATATTCCCAACCTGAATGCACGGCCTCCCATTGCCTGATAAATTCTGAAGAAAGTTTTCCAAGTCCTGCGACAAATTTTCCAATGAAATAAAATACCTAGGAAGTGGATTAAAACGTTTTGATCTCATCTAAGATTTTCTCTCAACGCGCTTTCATTTAAGGGTTTAAAAAAGAAAAGGAAACAATAACGAAGAAAATATCCTTTCTGAATTTGGGATTCATTGACCTTTTTTAGCTGCTATATAAGTTCGGTTCCTGAAAAGTCACACAACTAAAACCCAACAACAAGCTATCCTCAGTTCAGTAGAGGTCATCATGACAAGCATGCAACCGCATCCTGCATTTTAGTTTATAAATTAATCAACTTTGAAATTCCCAAATTAGTTAACAAACATTTGGCTTAGGATAACCGTAGTAAAAAGTGATGCTGATTGCTGGATTCCCGCTGTTGATGGCAGTTTAGAAAAGCGTCGCGATCAAATTCGCGTCGACCCGCCACACACAAAACTTTTCGCCGGTGTGATTTCCGTGTCAAAAGTCATTTCACGTTGAAATTGTGCCACACTCATAATGTGTGCGTCGCATGTGCCACATTTACGTGCAAAGTCCTTCAGGGGGTTGGTTTTTCTGTAAAAGCTTGTTCGCAATTATATTAAGCCACTTTTCCGCCCACTCATTTCCGTATTTTTTATTTTCCACCTATTCGCTCGCATACATTTTTTCCTCCCCCATTTTTATTTAATTGTGAATACTTGGCTGCTTATAAGGAGCGCCCTAGTTGCGAATAAATTTTGAATGGGAATGTGTGCTGCATGTTTTCAAGTGTGTATTTTCCACAAATGATGACTACGCATATACGCAAAACGTAATAGTCAATTTCAAGTAATTTAATTGAATTATTTAAACGCAACCACCACTTGAGTGGTTTAATTTGAATGTAAAATGCTTTAAGGGTTGCATTATCAAGATTTGTAACAGACCTGTGCACTGTAAAACATGTGTAGAGGTTTGAATTTCGTCCCTTTTCATGAAGTCTGCAGACTGTGCAGTTGTGCTGTGTGATAAACCGTCCGCGTTGCAACATCATTTCTGTTCTGGATCAAAACAAAAATGATAGGAAACATGATTATCACTCAGCACACACGCGTACCTACGTCCTACATCCATGTCAGTGTAGTAACGGGATTTACCGCTCTAGTTTATATTCGGTTATTGGGGTATGGGAAATGACGGAAATTGCTCATGCAGTGCAATCAAATCTAATGCATTCTAGTGCTTGCGCTTCGATGCGCGCCTCGCGATGCTTGTGCATTTTATAGATGAAGGGATGTGTCATATTTTGCTTTATACCGCTTACATGGAATAGTTTGTTTAAAACACACACACACACACACATGAAATATGTACAGCCATTATATGCACGATGTCCTATCGAACGATGCGATGCGACCTAAACGAGTAAACTTTCTGATTTATGATGCATAGAGCTTTAATATGTTGACACACTGATGTAGGTTGAACAAAGCGAAAACAATATATTTGCTTAACCTTAAACTTTATGCCTTTCGCAAACACAAACTATTTTCGTGCGCCATATTCAGTGGAAGGAAAAATACAAAAAAAAAAGAACCAGCGATGTCAAAATAAATTTTAGAAGCGAGATGACGGCAAAGTAAAAGCGACGAAGCAAGTGCCTGCAAGAAGCAGCAAAAGTTATCCGAGGTTTTCCGCAATTTCGTTTGACTTTCGTCACCAAAATAGCTCCGGCAAAAGTTTATTAACATGTTATATGAATCCACTAACCTAATTTTATCTGACGAAGATCGTATGCCGGTCGAGAGATCGCAGTGCAGGCGGGCGGCTTCAGCACGATGAATTTCAATGGTTCTGTAAGTTTTACAAACAATTTATAAACTCACATGCATAATGCATATATACGTTTGTATTTATATTTAAAGTGAATGTGTGTCCTAGTTACGTGAATATATATTCGTTTCAAAACTCTCTGTTAACTCTTAAGCTTGAGATGTTTGAAATAAAGCAGCCACTTCTGCATGCACTTGTGCACAAATACATCCACGCACACACACACACACACGCACGCACACACACACACACACAATTTAGGAGTGGCATTTAATATCCCTGCGCGCAACAAACATGCAATGCTTCAAGATTCGTGCCCCCTTTGTGTCACCATGTTAATGCGATAATCGTCACAACTCCTGAACTCAAGTCATACTTTTATATTATTATGACTTGTACACTCACCACATTCATGCACATTAATTTCTAAAAGAATATTATTTGGAATGGGGTCAACGCTGTGCACAGGAATGGGGGGAAAAAAAATGCTTTGCCAAATTAGCGGTAATTCAGAAAAAAAAATGTATAAACAAACCAAGGGATGAGTAAAGCCCCCTCTTGACTTGACTGAAGAAATGCGGAATTCATTTACATTCGTATAACATAAAAATGGAAAGGAAATAAAGAAAATTATTCAACTTTATTTTATTATTACTCCTCAACACGTAAAAATAAGGCAATTCTGCAATACCTTTGCAATTCACATAATGAAGCAAAGCCAGTAATTTGTCTGTAATTTACCAATCAAGAGAATTACATGAAAATGTGTGACAGGGACAGTTTTGTGCACAATCTAAATGCGCATTTATATAAAAAGTAATTATTGTGCGTCATTTCGAATGATAGTTTCAGTAAAGCTTTGAAAGTAACAAGAAAAAGAAACGGAAACGGATTTTTGTGCACTTGCAAGAGAAGCAAAATCAACAACAGGATTTAATCCTTAATTTAACTGTTGCAACAGAAAATAGTCGTTTGACGACATTCTGGTTTCTGTAGTTTTGCTACACGAGAAACGAAAACTGAAACAGATTTTACTGTGCTGCTTCAGTTTCTGTTTCTGGTTCTTGTTACTTCAAAGGCTTTATCGACGTTTTGTCAAACCTTGTCATTCCAAATTTGCTTGCTTTAATACTTAAGGATCTGCAGACTGCATTAACTATTATTAAAGTAAAAAATCTGTGACCTTGAAAAATATTAATTTTCCTAATTTTTCAATTTACAAAAGTATTTGTTGCATTATGATGCGAAATTTCTATTTATTTTAATTAAATCCTCAAAATTTATGGTGTTAAATAATTTGTTAACCATATTTCGTGCTTTTTAAAACAATTGATGTAAAAAGATCTTTTAACACTTACGCTGACTTTCAACGTGACCTGCAAAATATTTAAAAAAAACCTCCTAACTCTTCCAAACATTTTTATTGCGGCTATTTTGATTTATTAATTTTTCGTTTCTATTTTGCGATCAAGAAATAGTATTGTAATTATGGCAGTGAGATCATATTTACATAACTGTAAGATCGACATTGAGACGTCTTAATTAAAAATAATTCATACCGAAATAGAATTCAGTGAAATTTGATGATTTATGTTTTGTAAAACTAAAATATGTAACACGTATTTGTGACGGATCTATGTATAATAAAATTAGTTTCATAATTCAAAACAGATTTTTACTTAAGCATAATTCAAACAAAATACAGATTTGAAAGAAAACTTTAATCACAAAATAGGAATTTAAAAATTTTCAAAGGATGTTAAATTAAGAATGAAATACTGGACTTGTTAGTCCTTGACAGTTTAAGATAATAAATATTTACAGAATTTAACAACAAAACCTTAAAAATGTTTAGATTGACCTACTCGTCCATTTTAAACTTTCATAAAAGAAATTTAATGATTGCTTATAATATGGCAAGTTTAAACAAAAGTGCAGAGATTGCGGTTCTTCTGATTAAACCCAACTGTTTCTTCAACAAAATGAAACTCCTTCAAAGAGCAACATAATTATGTTTATAATTTCTTATTCACATAGCAAATTTTCACATGTTTTAAGTGCACATTCTTTTAAGCTATAGACTTCAGATGCTGCTCATAAAGTGCATAATCACATTGTAGAGATTATATTAAAATGCATTAGTGTTAACAGCAACACAAGCACATTCTTCTGAAGTATATACGAAAAAAAAAACGCATCCACAAACTACAATATACATGTGCAGCAGTTGTGCAAAGTTTAGCCAAACTTTCCGGTTCAAACCATATTGTTGAGAGTGAACTAAGAGTTTCTTTTGAAAGGAAATTTCGACTAAAGAAAATAGTGTACGCGATGTATATAGTGAAATTGGTGTGCAAAGGCTAATGAAAAACTTTTGTGGTTTAAAATTCTTTTGTGATAACATCGTATTTAATTCGGAAATTAAGCATTGAAATTTAGTTGCAGCTAAATTTTTGTTAAGGCGCCTGTCGACTATGATATGCAATGTTTGTAAACTGCAGAAAATATTAATTGTGAAATTTTTTAATTTATATACGACCCCAAGGGAATATAGAAATATTTGTAATCCGACTTTTTTCGGAAAAAAAGTTGATGATGCAGAAACTCGTTTTGACACCCCCTGAGTCCAAAAAAGTGGTCTAGAAAAAATGTGCAAAAGTACGTCCGTACGCAGTACGCCGTACTATGGAAAAATGGTCGAAAAAAAAAAACTTCTAAACTACTGGACCGATTTGTATGAAATTTTTTTGTAAACTATTAATCAAAAATATAAGAATGGGATCTTCGATTTTTCGAGGACAGATCCTTCAAGGTCAAGTTATTGACAAAAGAATTTTTTTTCGTATAGGGGCTCAAAAATGGGTCCTACGATTTTTTTCATTTTCACAACAATTAATCTTAAACAAAACTGCATATATCCTATATCCCGCTAGATGCTCCTTCTGGCGAAAAAGGGGGTGGACAAGGACAAACCCCACTTTTCTATCTCAGCCACCTTGCACAATATCAAAAAAATTCTTGCAGATTATTGTAGGATAAAATCAGATAAGAAAATTTGCGAAACATTTCAAGGTCAAAATCTAAAAATTCAAGGTCAAATTTTTTATACCTCAGCAATCTTTAATATTTTTTAAATTTTTTTTTCACATTATTGCAGGCTTAAATGAGACAAAAAAACTTGCTGAACATTTCAAGTTCGAAATCGGAAATTTCAAGGTTCGACGTACGGCGTACGGCGCACGTATCTCAGAAACCCTAAATATTTTTGAAATTTTTTTTTCACATTATTGTAAAAAAAAAAAATAAGAAAACTTGCTGAATATTTCAAGGTCAAATTTTGAAAACTCAAGGTCATATTTTTATAATGAAAATGTTTAATTCAAATACTATGTGTTTTAGGGTACTATGATGTTCTACATTATTGATAATCTCAATAAAAGTACCAATTTTGGACAAAAATCAAGCTCAAAATTAAGAAATTTCAAGGTAAAATTTTTCATATCTCCGAAAAGATTTATTAAAATGTAGTTAAGCAACAGTCGTATATAAATTCACACCTCGCTCTCCCTGCGATGTATTTTTTTTAGTAATTAAAAAAATTAAGCCCTTCTCATAATAATCATAATAAATATTGATAATAATTTTTATCAATTTTGCCACTTCCCATAGACCAATGTTGTTGTGTTTAATTGCACTCAAAAAAGTTTGTCAAAACAAAAGTTCCAACTTAAAGTGTTGGCATATTTGTTTGTAAAAGTATTCCAAACTTTTCCACTCCTTGCCGAAAGTTACTTTGTCTCTGAACAAAATACATTAAAAATGTAACTTCATGAAAATTACTTAACGATAACTTTGTTTAATTAATTATCGCCGCAAATATGAAGCATGTACCGAAGCATTAAAATAAACGCGGCTAAACTTAAAGCAATTTCGAAAACTTTTTCATTGCTCACAATTTGCAGTAGGCACTACACACAAAATATGTGCAATTTCAAGCAACAAGCACACCTTTATTGTTGATTGGCTGTAAAAGTTACACCTTGGGTTTCATAACAGTTTCCACCAGCGCGCACACACAACACCAAATCATTAAACATTGTTTTACTCGACCCATAAACAACCACACACACACACATCAGCCCGCATACAGTTTCAGTTACATGCGGGATAACAAAACACGAAATGGTGTAAAGTAGCTAGTCTGTCGTTATTTGAGTTCTTAGACCGACAAATGCTATCACAAAGGCCACAATGGTGGCAATTGTGCTTAGAAAAATGTGCACGTCTAATACGAAAATATTGTTGCTCTACCGAGAGAATAATATACACACGTGTGTTTAACAAAAAAAATGAAGCACCCCAACGCTGTACAACGCACGTGCTATAAAATGTCGTGGAACTTACGAGTCTTGAGAAATGCTTGTCAACTTTATGGCAGTATCGCAAGGTACCCTTTGAGGAGGTTGGCGTGTCTGACATAAAGTATAATAAGCTGCTGGTGACAAAATGGTGCATTTTTATGGGGGTGTGCATTTAATAGATATAAAATATGTAACCTACTAAACAAATAAATAATGCAGCTTATATTTGAGGTTAAGAAAATGATTTTTCTTTAAGTTTCTGTGGTTTAAGAGAAAAATTAGTTAAGCAGTTTTTGAAAAAAGGGATTACCTTAATTTAAAAAGCGTCCTTAAGTTGTTTTTCAAAATATTTATTTGAGATTAAGACATTAAAATCAACTCTTCCTTAATTATCCTTTTTCAAGTTTCAAAAAAATTTAGCTAAGGCCTCAAACTTTTATGTCATAAAAAATTGGACGAATTGAAATGAGAAAGAAATACGAAATTTGTGCAGTAAAATTCTTGAAAATCGTACTCAAACTTAATGTGGGGCACAAATTAAAAGAGGAATTCGTTAGAAGCAGCGAGCTTTCACACAACAAACAATGAATGTCAGAGTAACTAAGACAGGACATTTATACGATCGTACTGATTGCAGGTGGTGAATTATATTAGAAAGACATACGAGGAAGGTAAGGGCTTAGGAAGCAAGGTGTCTGGAATGTGAAACTGAACTATAAAATGTTTCACAATGTTCACTTCTGAAACATAGTGTTCTATGGTCGACCCAGACTATTTGATAATTTGATTGTGCGAGTAGGAACATTGTCATCACTAACTTTTTTCTTTGTCATCACATTATTTCGTAAAGTACAATAGTTTGAATCTCGTACATGTGACGAAATATCAAATTTAACTAAAGTGTGTGTTGCCATCCCTTCATTTGCATATTGTTGAAAAGGACAACCATTCGTGAATAAATGAAGGGAAATGTGTAGTCTACAACTAACCACAACGACAATCTTAAAGCAATAGATGCTAACAGAATGTTTGTGCGCTAACTTAATATATTCACCGATTAAGTAGTTGAGTGTTGAGACTCCTGCCTTTATAAATTGGTGCGAACGGGGTTAAATGAGATGCATTTCACCGCTTTAAAGTTACATTACACGTAATCAGTTTTCTGTCTCCACGTGAACTGTATTTATCGTCACCCTTTGTCTCTTTATTATTGAAAATATAAGCAACTTCATGAGAGTAAAGCGAATAAAAAATAATTCGGGATAAAAATAGTGTCCTCGTTACAGCTATACATATTGGCAACGCGTTTTGACAATCCAAAAAAACATTTACAGATCTATGGGATCATAAAATTGAAAGCATTGAGAAAAGAAATACGAAGCAATAAAATATGTAGAACTGAAGTTTACAGCGCGCCATTCAAGTGCATATGTGGGCGTTTATGAGTCACAAAGCATAACAACCTTAAACAAAATATTATGTATGAGCTTTTTTCCTCTCCCATAATGTATAATTATATTGCTGATGCTGCATAAAAATAAATAATAATAATAATAATAACTACCAAATTGTCATGGGCGATAAAGCAAAGCAATAATAAATTTCATTTCCTTTTTTTTAATTTCATGTTTTGTGTGTCCTGCAACGTATAGACGAACATGTTTCGACGCTACGTGACCAAGAAGCTTTGCTAATATGCCCGATTGATGTCGCATCCTGTGGGGAGCTGCATTCAGTGAAATGGTTTAAAGGCCGCGAGCGGATAGCTGTCGTGTCGGGTGATGGTGAGGTAGCGAACATCGAGGGGCCATATCAAGGACGGTAAGATTCATTGCTTTCAGACGAACGTCGTTTTATTTCATTTTATGTGACATTTATAAAGTTATGTAGGGAATTTTGTAATTTGTTTTTTGTCGGGTTGATTATCATCACACACTGGTGTTTTGTTGTACTCTTTTTTTTTTATTTAAAAGTTTGGGTAAGCGGTAATTAAAAAGTGAGAGTAAAAACGTTTGATTACATCAAAAATTTGTTTAATTTAGCATTTAAAAAATTATTATTAGTATTCGAAAGGTTTTGGAAAAAATGTAACATAACCTCAAAATTTAAAAATATTAAAAGTGCAATATTTTGAACATTGGAAATATCACATTTTCGAAATGATTTGGTGCATAAATTTAGGCATGCAATTTTAAGAAACATTTCAAGGTTATACAACTAACTTTTCAAGGTCAAATTTTATTTATTTACCTTAAAAAACACTATTTTTTCTGAAAACCGAATAACTTAAGATTTCTGGGACTTTACAAGATGAACAATATTAAAGGTCACTTAATGTTTTTTCAAGGTCAAAATACATGTTTTTCAAAACGGATTAATCTTACCTTTAAAACAATAATTGTGTTTTGAAAATAGCTTCCATAACCTTGAGTGCAAAGCGTTAAGTCTGTAACAAGTTTTCAATATTTCTAATTAAAACGAAAAATTTTAGCAAAAAATGTTATAATCCGTCATTTTCATTAAATTAATTATACAATACAAAAGTATTTTATACAACTTTTTAAGTGCATTAATTATTATTGAAGAATGTGAAAATTTCATTAATTAACCACCTCTCAATATTTTTGCAAACTGAAAATCTTTGCGTTAATGTCGATAAGAAATTCATAAACCAAGCGAGAAATAAATAATCAAATTTTACAGAATTTCTGTGGCGTGTTTGTTTTGGTTTAATTATCAAAAAATAAATAAAATTGTTGGGTAACAAGATAAGATCTCAGTAATTTTCCTGAAGCACAATTTAGATATTTCCTGAATAATGTGGTTTAATTAGAGAGAACACGCTTTCAAACAAAATTAGGGGCACATTAATTGATTTATTTTCAAATGGGAAGTGTAGTATTTGGGATGGTAAAGTAAGTTTGATTTTATAGGTTTTCACAATATTGTTGTTCTAAAAGGAATGTTTTTGGTAAATAGGCAATTAGTTAATTAAAAATATCAAATTACCAAAAATAACATTTAGAAACGTAAATTTGGTTAAAATTAAAACTTCAAGTTTTTCTGATTAAAATAAACACATTTTTGTGACCTTTTAACATAATGTAACGTTTATTTAATTTTGGATGTAATTCAAATGTTGTATTAAAATTAATGATTCTAATTTTATCACAACAAACTATGTGATATCTAAAACAGCATTAAACCACACAGTATCAAGCGAAGGTGTTTGTTAATTATTGAAATGTTAATCTACATTCTGTTAACGATCCTTTAATACTGCCTGTGGGCATGTGTTTGACCCACATCATGTTTTATGCAGCACACAACATTAACTGTAATACTGCAGGAATGCCAATATATGCTGTAACAGCGCGTCCTTCATGACACCATAAATTGAACCGTTATATTAAGCCGCACACCCGCATTAGAATCAGTGTTTTATTCACACGCACCGCAATATATTCCGCTTCCATTGTGTGGCGGAATTGACTTAAATATTCAAATTGGGTTAAGCGAAAAGGCAAAATGTATAAAAATAAAAAGCACAATGAGATTTTGCGGATTAATCGTGTCGCATTGGATGGAATGCGATTTATTTGATTCAGCAGTTGGAAACACATTAGAGGATTCCGGTAGGCTTAAAATGGAAGATGAACACGCTTCCGTGCGAGTGCGTTTTAGACGGTTGGGTGTGCGTATAATGGTTGTTTTAAAACAATTTAAAATGGCATTTAATGCAATTTGAATTGGGGTTTCACATTGGAGATGAATGCAATTGGGATTTCAGTGTGTATTTAAATTTAATCTTTATTGAATTTTATTAAATAGAAGACTACAATATTTGTTATTTTTGAGGCAAAACACATTTTTTTTTTAGATACAGTTAATGTATTTAAGTTCTTTCCTATTTTAGTAGTTTTCCAATGAGTCACTGTTACGTAAAAGTTAAAACAATATTTTAATTTTATTTATAGAAAAGCTTCTTTTATTGCTTTTTTCTAAGGAGTTCCACCCCAAATTGCACAAGTTTAAAAACAAAAAAAGGATCTTATATATTTAATGAGCTTTCAAAATATTTCACTGAAAATCCACAATCCACAGTTTCATTATCCTTTGCCTTTGTCATCACTCATCAAGCTCTAGGACTGTACAAAACACCATCAAAATATTCTTTTGACAACTTTAATTGAAAGAACTCTTTTCTCAAGTGAGCATGCATGCTTAAAACAAAGTCCCCAATACACACAAAGGCCAGGATTTATCGTGAGATTAAAGTTGTTTGTTATCAGTCTTAATCTAAGCTGCGATTTAAGTTGTTCAACCCTTACGACAAACTTAACTCCATATCTGAGCTTTTCATCGTTTGTTTAGTCTCTCCTTTCCACTATAAGTTTCAACAGCCATCGCAGTGGAAGTACCCATCCCTCGTCGCAAACCCACCCACACTACTCGAAAACAGTGTTAACAATTTTTAAAATAGAACAAAAGGAGTTGTGCTATATATAACTACAAGTTAAATGCCAAACGGAATGAGAAGAAGCGCGCATGGCGTAAACTTTCCAAAAAGATTTATATCTTCCGTTGTCGTTCCAATCACCCAGGCGATAAATTTAATTTTCAGCCTCGGACTGATACATAAGACTAAGAACACAACGAAGCTAATTTGAAAGAATGACAAATGTCTTTTTCATAATAAAACACTTGACGCAAATCTTTTGTCACAAGTGGCGACAAAGATTAAGCTCCCAATATTGATCCTTTTTTGCAAATAAATTGCATTGTTTTATCGCGTCGTGTATAATTTTTTGCTCTCATTCTAGCGTTTTATGCGATTATAATTGTATTTGTTGTGAAAACTGAAAAAGCATGTGGGTTGCGCTGCAAATAATAAAGGGTGTAGTTAAAATTCAACAAAAAAAATGGTTTCGTTACGTCATAGTCGACTCCCTTATCCCCACAGCTATTTAGCGCTTGGCGCTGTGTATGCATAAATAATGTAATAGCTCTTTCGGTGTGGACCACCAAAATGTGCATTAAAACTGTGTTATGGCTGCTTAAGTTTTTAATTGCGCTTATAAATTAAAGCCGCAACGCCTTTTTTTACAATACACATTTACAATCTAAAAGCTTAATGTCCAAAGTTTTTACCTGCAAGCACACTTTACAGTTAGATATTATAATGGCACAAGGTGTTTTAGGTGGTTTTCCAGGCAACAATAAATTTCAAAAGGGTTGCACATAAACGGTTTATTAAGCTTAAAGTCACCCCTCCTCTCCACATTGAAGTGAATTAAAATATTTTTGTGTTTTTTTTTTTTGATACAAACAACCCCCCCGCACAATGCTGCTAATGAATATAAAACCAAATTGACCTTAATTACCGTTAATAAGAATAGATTGAGAAAATGATATCTAACCGTTTAAATGTTATCTATTTTTTCTCAATTCCTATAATGAATTTAGTTATACAGGCTTAAGTAGCGATGAAACATGACGTGTATGGTAGTTGTGAATAAAAGGGATGGGGCACATTGAATTTGATTTGAGCGTCCCAACTCAATTTTGATGAAATCTTCATTGCTTTGCACAGCAAAAAATAAAAAAAAATAATGAAGAAGGAGAAGAAATGTAACTAAAATGGGTCCCTAACCTAATTCTATTTCCAGATTGTCCATTGACCATTCGCCGCACGGCCCAGCAACACGATTGCACATAAAAGCGATACAAGTAAACGACGAAGATGCCTACGAGTGTGAGAGCACATATCTAGAGCCGTTAGAGACATGTGCTAGCTCCGGCTCGTACATCATTGAACTCAAAGTATTAGGTAATTCATTTTATTTACATTGTGGTGATACCATCTACACCAGAGCAAGCATTTCTCTGCCAAATTCCAAAACACAATTGTATTCACCCACACCGCCCACACCGCCCACACCGCCCACACCGCCACACACACACACGGAAAAACGAAGTATAGAGACAAGCTCACATGAACAACTTCTTGGGAAGTTTTCAAACAAAAGCGTGTCATTATTTACGCCAAGTGAAATTTGCAAAATTTGGTAAATGTGTTCAATGTGTTTGGTTGGTAAGGAGGGTGGTTGAGTATGAGGGTGGACTACACAGAACTGTTCTGCATTATATATAGCTACAGTCGAAGTAGAAAGCACATACAAAAACATGAGTTTGGCAGTAATGTAGCAGCTTGAATGCACAACAATTTGGTTAAAGTTACAAATTACAATGGCGCATTTGTTTCAATTGTTTAGTGCCGCCATCGGCGATATTAGTACTCGATGAAAAAGACAATCCGATTCAGAACACCAGCACGCTGGGACCACTTCGCGAGGGAAATCAATTTACCAGTAAATGTGAAGTTCGTGGCGCTCGTCCCGCACCCACTGTGGGCTGGTACATGGCTGGCAAACGTTTAACAGGTGGGTGTTTTATTATTTTGCTCATTTTCTTTCAATACTCCACAATTATTATTTTAATTGCAATTATTGTTCATAATGCAATTACAATTAATGTATTGTAATTTTAATGCCCATTTATTCACAGACTCGGTCACAATTGACGAGGCGAACGGATTATTCTCAGTAAAGTCCGTGCTCGAGTTAACACTGTCGCGGCAGGAGTTAAGTGCATCACTTGAGTGCCGCGTGGAGACGCCAGCCCTCGAGAATCTTGTCAGCAATCATTTGCATCTTGATCTTCAAGTGCGACCCACTAAAATTGCGCTCACTGGCGTCAAGCATCACACAGTACAGGACACAAAAGTGTTGCTGCAATGCGAGGTAATTACTGTTTATTACTGGGGACGGCGACCCTTGACATATTGCATCAGTTGCGTAATAAGTGTAATGAAGTTTATTTCTGGATGCTTCATCATTTTTAGGGAGGGGGGGGGGAGGGGGAAACAAAACACTTGCGAGTGTCTAAAGTGTGAAAGAAATTACAAAACAAATTCAAACAGTTGGTTGGCATTTACTTTATGTGCGCGCCCCCACACAATATTTTAACGAGATTTGTCAACTTTAAAATTTGAATGTAAACGTTATTAATTGCATGAAACTTGCTTCCATAAATTTTGTACAAATTTAGTTAAATTTTATGACATTTATTAAAGCACCAACGTCCCACGTCGAATACCTAAAATTCATGCAGCTCTGTAAATTTTATTCTTTTTTTTTTTTTGGTAAAAAACACCAATCACCCTTGTTCTAATAAATGTGACAAATTGAGCTTTTACAGTTTACTGGTAGCAATTAAGTTAAGCCTCACACCATTGCAAAACTAAAGACGAGCAGTTGCCAAAAATGTTGTTTTGCAGGCACACATTATTTAACTATTTATATTATGTCCTTTTGTGCGCCACCGTTAAATGGCGGCCATTCACCACAAACAATGTACATTTGTGTTTTTTTTTTTTAAAGGTGCTTGGAGCTCGTCCAGCAGCGAATGTAAGCTGGTACAACGACACCACACTGCTCACACTCGACGAGAACGACAAGACCGCAATCACCACGAAAACAGTAAGTTTATCAGTGCCAGTTGATCGCCTAAATGGCGGCGAGGGTGCACACACACACTCATAATTTATGACTCCCCCGTATATATTATTGGATCATAATTACCGTTATTCCGTTATATAGAATACATAAGATAATGTCGATGTGTTTTTTTTTTCATGTCATTAATTGCAGTATCTACAAAACGATGGGACATTCGAGACAAAAAGTCAGCTCGTTTTTACAGCTACACGATTCGAGAATGGCGTACCAATTAAATGCGAAGCCGATAATGTGGTGATGCGAGAGGATAAAGACCGACCCATTCACGATGTGCTCGTGCTGGAAGTTTTGTGTACGTGTCAAAATGGCCGCAACCCCATGCCACATTGTGTTACACCGCACACATTGTTGTATTATATTACATAATATATCAGTTACACATACAAACGAAATTATTATAATATTATATTATGTAACACAATTTTGAATTGATGTAATTTTTCTGGTTTCATTTTAACAGATCCACCTGTTGTCACGGTGAAGCCTGACAACATAACAGTCACCGAATTGGAGAATATCCTTTTGCAGTGTCAGTACGAGGCCAACCCAGCTACAATAGAACAAGTTAAATGGTTTGTATCCTCCTTTGCATAATTTGAACATTCATCTTTGTGCAGTGTTCTTTTTTTTTCTGAATAAAATACTTCTCGCATCAACACACTCAAGGATGTGCTTTTATTGTGTGAATACTTTGTGAGAGTTGGGCCCAGTCGCCCACTATTCATATATGTTTATCAATGTATTATATTACTCTCAGAAGTGTGAGCCTTTTGTCAGTGCGAGCTTTTCCTCATTCAAGTTCATTTGACACACAAAATATCCTCCGCCGCATGCGGCATTGTATTCAAAATTAATATATTGAAGGAACTTTTGAATGTAGGGGAGCATAAAACCGCATAAAGGGCGATTTTATTTGTTAATACATGCGTGAGAATAATCAAACCCAAGCCAATCAATCAATAAATAATATTCCCTTTAGGTGAAATGCTCACCACCACCACCACCCACTAAATGTACACAAACACAATAAACGGGGATGAAAATTAATGACACGAATTTCTTCACACATAATAGGTACAAAAATGATCAGTTGCTGGATATAAAAAATCCTCGATACGAGGGTGGTGTCCCCGAGAACACAGCGCTGCTCATAAAGGATGCCTGGCGAGAGGATATTGGCGAGTACTCATGTGAGCTGACTAATTCCATAGGGCCGGACATTTCTGATAATAAGATATATGTCGACATCCTTTGTAAGTATTTACAATGCAACGTACAGTTATTAACATCCCTAATGCCACCCCCCAATCCGTATTGACACAAAACTTTACAATATGTTGTGATTTACTGTATGATGTAGACGTGCCAACTGTCCAGATGACAATGGATCCAGAATCGCCAGTTATCGAGAACAATGCTCGGAATGTGACATTGTCCTGCAATGTAGTTGATGGAAATCCATCAACACTCGATAAAGTAAAGTGGTTCCTCGATGGCTTGCTGCTTAAGGAGCTGCCTGAGTGTACAGAAAATAGTGAAAATAGCGTAAGTGTGAATGCCGACAATGTATAGTTATTGAATTGTGGGTGAGTCCTTTTTTCGATTAGTCACCTATTACTCCAACACATTGTGTTCTATATTTCCCATCAATCTTTTGTGTGTGCTTAAAATGAAATCGAAATGAAAAGGACTACCTAGAATTCATCCCCAACATTACGTATATAATTTCTATTATGTCTGCAGGACAACTTGTGTGGTATTGATCCAAGCAAAATGGTGTTTGAGAATGCCGGTCGTGCGTTTTTGGGCAATTATTCGTGCGAGGGCTTCAACTTGGCCGGCTGGGGGCAACGTAGTGCCGAAAAGGAGTTGGTTGTCTATTATGAGCCGGGCAATGCCACCCTCCTGCATTATCCCACAGTGCCAGTGAAAAGGAAGAGTGTTACGTTCTCGTGCTCCGTGGACGATGGTGGCAACCCCAATGCCACGAGATACCGTTGGTTGCGAGGCGGTCGCCCCGTAATGGATGTAGTCACGCCAAACTGGACGGTGGATCCAGTGGGACTGGACTCGCGCACCAATTTCTCATGTTACGCATACAATGAGGGAGGTGATGGTGTGCCGGCTACCATTGAGTTGGATGTGCATGCACCGCCCGCATTCATACAAAAGTTGCCACCCTACACGGGCTCATTGTTCTCGACGGCCGGTGTTGCGTTGTCGTGTCGTGTCGAGTGCACGCCAGCCTGTTCAATTTCATGGTTCAAAGATGGCATTGAGATCGACGAGAGTGGGGAGCAATACTATGTCAAGGAGACATTAGTACCAGCAGAGCCATCTGTGGGTGATTTTGAAAGCATTCTTTCCGTGCTGGTAAGTTGATTGACGTTAATGGGGAGTGTTTTTTGGTAATACATTTTGCGTTTTCCTTGTGGTTATGGCATGCCCATCAACATTTTTGGAAGTACATTCAATATTTATGTGAACAAATGTTTTTATTTGCAGCATTTTAATATGTCAGCATGGCCCGATTCTAAATTTGACATCTACAAGGATAATTCGAATTATTCATGTGTTTCGACGCACAATGAAGTGGGGCCGGGCGTTAGGAGTGTCACCTATTTCGGTGTTGAATGTAGGTTTTTTGCCGTCATACTTTTATAACGGTTTTAATGTTGATTTGGCCCGTTATTTAGATCCGCCGGAAAACACAACTGTTTCGAGCAATGAAATTTCAGTGATTGAAGGCTCGATACCGCAGCGTGTACTGTGTTCAGCGAAGGCCTATCCGGAGCCAGTGTACGAGTGGAGGCGTAACAATGAAGTTATTGCCAAAGGAAATGCATTGATTATAAATCAAGCGGTCATGCGGTCCGATGGTGGGGGCTACAAATGCGTGTCGATGAACAAACATGGAAATCACACGTCGGAGACGTTCCTCAATATTTTGTGTAAGTCATTATTTATTTTTTGATGAATGAGGCAATCTCTTAAAAAGCACAATTTTATTACTTTTATTTGTTTATTTTTTTTCTTCAGATAAGCCCAATTGCACAATTACGCGACGAGAAATCAATGACGAGGACACATTGATTTGTACGGCTTATGGCAATCCAGAGGAATCCGATTTCGTCTGGACCATCAAGTCGGAAAATGATACATTTGACAATTTGAATGCACGCAGCGAATTGGCCACCAGCTACTTGGTTCTCAGTGATGACTTTACTGTCATGCGAACGTATCGTTGTGTTGCTAACAATACCGTGGGGCCAGGCACTTACTGCGAAATCGACGTTGCAGGTAATTTTAAATACGCAAATTCTGAGTAAATAAAAACTAACTAACCGACTGTGTGATTACTTTAAACGCTGCTAGTGAGACCCAAACGTAAGAATTTTTTTTACCTCAACTTTTCCATATATTAAAAGCTTAATTGTTGTGCAATTAAAAGTTGTATTCAAAAATAGCGCCATTTTTATATTTTTCATGTGAGTTTTTATTTTAATTTTTTTTTAGGTCAATTGCCATGGTGGCAGCGGTTGGATAGTACGACGCTTATTATTCTAATAGCTGCGGTTGCCGCACTCCTGTTGGCTGTAATTATTGTCTGCATTATAATCATCTGCATTTGCCGGAAACGAAGACGACAAGATAAATGTAAGTGCCTTCTATTCTGGGTTTTCTAACAAAGATAAATGAATTAAATTTTTGCTTGAGCATTTGTGAAAAATTATTCTCTCATCTTGGAATTCTAGACTATATTACATTGTTCATCCATTTTGATGTTTTAAAAACAAAAAAAAAGACAAATTAAAAATGATTAAAACATTCTTTTCATTAATTAATAATTCTATGATACTAAAACTAAAACAATTTGCAGAAGTGTTGCAAGACAATTTGGAGGAATGATTATTTTTATTGTAGTTGCATAATCATGAAAATTAATATTGAATCGCCTCAATTTCATTCGAAACATAATTTTTTAAATAGATTTTATGTAATCCTTTATTTAAAAACAAAATATAACAAAAAAAAAAGTATTTATATTTAATGATCATTATTTTTTTAATGATTTAATGTTGCGCTTTTAAATACAACTTTAAAATAATAAAATAATTGTTTTCGAAGCAATGTATCGTTTAAAATTCATGCGATGAACACAAAAATAACACGCGTACCCAAACCATACAGTCAATTCGGCGCAACTAATAAGTAGTTCGCGGATTTAATTAAAATCAGCTAGTTAGTATGCAAATCCAGCACATTATTCGCTAAAACAACCGTTTTGCGGAGCTACGGCGCATTCTTGCATTTCTCAAATTATCCTCCCGCTTTAATCGTGCAAAACATGCTTATGCCGCAATGTCTACATAATGTTCAACGTAAATATAAAATATATACTAGCTTCATGTAAATTCAAAACGAAACACATAATCATCGAAGCATGTGGGTAAACGGCAATATTAATTAGTTTGAAAAGTTCGCACAACGTCTTTGGCATAAATGTATGAAAACAATTTCATTGTGATTGTATTCAATTGTTATTCGACGCGAAAATTGTCGCTGTAGCGTAATTATTATACATTTTAGCAAATTGTCTTGAGGCGCTCTGTACATACGTCTTAATTATTATTATTATACATATATATATATATATTGTGTACTGTTTTTTGTCTGTATAGTACAACATTTGTTGAAACATTTTTGTACTTAACTTTTTTACTAACGCATACTTTTGTTTTTCTTTTTTCCGTTTAAATTTTATCGTGCTTTTTATCATCCTCCACACAACAAACAAATCAAAAAAAAAAAAAAAAAAAACTAACTTAAACCAAAAAGACCACACGGAAACGTCTTCAAGCATATCACAGAGGTAAGTTTGTTTCAACGATTTTTATTTTTATTAATTAAATGATACAAATTACTTAGATTGTCTGTTGTAAACGTTTATTACTCAGTATGTAAATTCTCTATAATGAACATCTTTTTGTGGGTATGTTCTTAGTCTTACTTATTCAATGTGCATTTATTAACTAGGTAAATTCCATCTTGAGTGCATTATTCTCAACCAATTTTCACTATTTTACGCAATTTTACACAATACACTTAATGTTTACGTGTGAGCACACAAGCAAAACACATTTTCAGCATCGTTTTGCTTGAAGCGCGCTGATACTAGCATAAATCAGCGCTAACACAGATTGTATGTAATTTATGTAATTAAACGCTTGGCCCAGAAGCCACACAATGTTTTTGTTTTCCAATCAATCCCCTCTAATTAGTACTTGTATATGAATGAAAGCATAAATGGCGTCCATTAATCAAATGGGCACATTTAGACGGCAGCATATTTTTATTTTCTTAGCGTAAATAATAACAAATTGATTTACTGAATGAAAGGTAGAGCAATAACTATATAGTGATATTTAATTATAGGTTGTGATAATTAAACAATGAAATACTGACTGAATTTGATAAAACAAATGTTCATTAATTGTAGGCTTATTGCTTGTGAGGACTTGGTTTTCAAAATGTTTTTTAATTTTTGTGTTAAAAACATATTCTGTATTCATAGTTTATTTTGAAGCGTTAAAAGAGGATGGTGGTCTTATTAATATTATATTTTTGTAGAATTACAGCCGCAACACTTTCGTCCATCATGAAACTACTCGCTTTAAACATTTAGTACTCCTCTTTTCTTAATTTCGTTGCTTAATTTGAGCTTAAATTCATTTTGTCCAAATTCCTAGACTGTCAAAAAGGACCTGTAGGAAAATTAAATTAACTTATTTACAGAACACTGTCAAAAATTCAAAATTTAGTAAAATTTAGTATTGTTGATCCCTTAATGTTTGACAGTAAAGCCTAAGATATATGGAACTAGGTCCTTTCAATTTTTTTCTTTCAATAATGTGTATTTAAAACCATTTTTTTTAAGTTTTAAGAAAACGAGAAATATTTTAAGCAGCCGACCTCAAAATTGAATTTTAAATAATTATTTAAAACCGATATCTTAATTTAATTGAAGAAGCTCACCGCTTAATGTGAAATAGTTCCATTAAAACTTCTTTCATCCTACTGAAATGACCACATTTTACTTACATACGTTCAATAAAAATTTAAAAATAAACTTTCCCAACATTAACAATTACCCGCAAATTTTATGACCAACTAAAAACAAGACAAATTATAGGCTCCCAACTCGATTGGTGCCAAAGTGTTTACTGCCATCGCATGGCCCATGGCGTTCGCACAACCCCACAATATCCCTGAGCAGTTAAAGCGTGGGTGGTGGTTGGTTTATACACGTCGCTACATAGTTAAATTTCAATTGATGCTTATTGGCAAATTATCGGCAACCATTCTGTCGAAGTCAATAAATTAACGTAATAGATCTGCACCAATTTAATATATTATACCTCTAAACTGCCGGAAAATTTGCGGTGTGCGTAATACCGTAACACAAAGACACATTTTCCGTACACATTAACGAGATTATAATGATGATTGGAAAAGGCGCACGTGATAAATCGAAGACAGTTTATTTAGTCTCTGCCACCGCGCTGTAATTGGATTATCTTGTGCTGTGTATCAGCCCCATAATGTCGATTCTTTGCACCTGTTAAAAAACAACAAAAAAATGTTGAAAACCCCACCCTCTTAACCGCCCTTAAATGTGCAGGGTACCGCAAAATGCGACCTCATTAATTTACAAATTTGTCGATGCGTTGTTTAACAATAATAATTAACAGGCAGGAGCACCCCCCATCAATTTAATTGATACACAATTGATTTACAAGATTACTTTTTTTTTTAACGCATCATTTTTATTGCGGTAAATTTTTGTTAAACACCTGCATTGTAATTTATGAGCGCAATTTCGAATGTTTCAATATTTTGCACGTCGTATATTACAGTACAATGCAATCGTCATGGCATTAAAGTGCACTAATTGTGTGGCATGAAGTGAAAGGTCAATTGCGATTAAATTTAAAATTAATTTGTATTGTGAGGTATGTATTTCATTGTTTAATTAAAACAATCGGATAAATGTGTTTTTGATTTTTTTAAATACAATAATAAATATAACCGAATTTAACCACACCAATTTTGAGCTACTCACCAGCTGATTTTAATTTCTTTAATTATTGTAGTAAATGTTGTAACAATGTAGTAACTTCGGTTGTATCCTTTTTAAGTTTTTTTTTTTTGCATTATTAACCCTTTAACATTTATTGTGTTATTAAATTCCTCGCACGCGCCCAACAGTGTCTTTCAAATGCAATCAGCTGCCTCACAACAAAACGCTCGCATCCCATCGCCAGAGATACCAAAAAGTCCACCCAAATGGCCACTACGGCCAGGCGTTCATGTCCACGTCAAAACGGGGACAAAGCAAAATTTGTGTGCCGCCCGCACCACCACACAAAACCCCACCTGTAATGGTAAACGATCTGCTGCACCGAATGAGTCGGGCACTAGTGAAACACTTAACATTACTGGCACATCAGCCACGCCCATATTACACAACAATTTGGGACTGCCAGGCACAATGAATCCCCAATCAACACCCATTGCACCCACGGCCGCCCCACACGGTGCCAATGCTAATAACTTGAATACCAGCAATTGCTATGGCAATGTAATCACGCAGATAGTGAACAAGAACTATCAGGTAACTCCGGAGGTGAATGGAAATGAGGTGTTGCTAATGCGTGTAGCTGCTGGTGCTGGTTCCGCCACTGCTGCCAATGCCAATGTATGTCAGGGGGAGGATGTTGTTGATGCTCAGCAGCCAGGGCTGCTGGATCGCATATTACGGCGACTTAATTTTATGCGTCACAATGAGACTGATAATGATGATGGGTGTGAGGCAAATCATCGGACACAACGACGCCGCAGGGGTGGGCGATTTCAATCATTTTTTAAATCAACTGGATGGCTGGCTAGCCGTCGATCAAACACGTCTAGCGCGAGCCTCATGGACAGGCGGTTAAAGGGGATTACGGTATCTGATGGGGGTAAATTTTATTATTTTCATTTCTTTATTATTTTTTTTAAATCAACTTTTAATTTCAATTGCAATTTAAATTTTACAATTTTTATTTAAACAATTTTTGCATTTATAATCAAGCAATTTTGATGTCGCGAATAATCCGAATATTGATGTGTTTGTTGTTGTCACTGCATATTTTATGTGTACATAATATTTTTAAACGTGCTGCATGGCTGTTGCACTTTTATTTAACACTGTGTTTTGTTTTATTTTTATGTGTGTCTTTTTGTTTTGTTTGTTTATTTATATCAATTCCGTCCAATACCACGTATAATCAGCTGTTACATATAAGCGAGCAACTGCCCAAGATCAGCGTCAAGGTAGTGTCTCGGATGCATTGAATAATGAGTCTAGGAAGCGAAAACAATGTAACAATAGTAAGTAGATCCGTCATGAAAGCATGAACTAACTGTCAATCGCATTCACAATTTAAACTTTTATAGTGGAATTTCGCATTTTAATAATTACTCCCCGGTTGAGACCTCTCATCATCCTTTATAAATACATAGTTACAATTTTGTGGCGAATTTTTAAATTAAAGTAAATTACATTTTTGTGAATTATTGTGCAATGTTTGCGGGTGCATAATTTTGCCGTTGAAGCAGTTACAATTAATTCAGCTTCAACGCAATAAACAGTCACTACCACTCCTCAAAATTTGTGAAAATGTGCACTGTGTTGTACCCACCATATTGTTGCATAAAGTGCATGTCATGTCGTTTCGCCACAAAATAGAGTCGCGTGAACCCACGTATTTTGTATCATACACACCACCAACCTTAAATATACATCAAAACTCATAGATTAGTGTTGTCCATAATACATAATATATATATTGACATGATTGATGTTTTGCAAATTAGTTGAAACCGCAGTGATTTGCAATGTTTGGAGGATCGGTTGACACACCAAAAACCACACTGACGTGTATTATTTTGTATTTGCAGTACGAGGCAATTCGTCCCAAGCCGGGGATCCATTGACAGAACCTGGCGAGTATGAAAATCTACCGTTCCACGGATTGCAGAGCGCACCAAATAAGGTATGTCCCGCATTCTAGTTCGTTAATAATTACAATAAAATTCAGAACAGTACACACGCTAGAGCACATCCCACACAATCAGATACATTTATGTATATGTAGCAATTGCTGGAAGCTATTATTTGAATAGTTTTGAAATTATTTGTAATTTGTAGCCCATTCGTTACCACACATGCACATAATTACAAAGGGTGGATGATGGGGGATGAAATTCGTGTAAACAGAATTTGAAATTACCTTAACGCAGTCCAATAAACGAGGAAAATGAAAATGCTGTAATTCCAATCCATCAAATCAATAAAATCCCTTTCCCAAATTGATGCGTCACTGTTGTTTCCGGAAATATACGTGTAGCTGCATCCCCACGGCCCCAACCTCCACCCGCCCACACACGGCTCCATGCGGAACAAGACTTATTTGGTTAGAATCCAATAAACACCATATTACATATACGTACATTATTATACACACCGAGTTACGTGATGGTGCACACGCTTCATTAATGTACTATAAATTAAGGGGGTAGGGGGGGGGCCAAATGCTGCTGGAGGAGTGAGGGTTGTTTGAGTTTGCGATAGGTCGTGACTCCTGATATCTCCAGGCATCGTATTTGAAGCAATTATATTTGCATTCAGACAATTTCAATCGGGTTTTGAACTCATCATTCTGTTGGTATACAGCGTGCGCCGATCTGCTGCAGATGAAAGGGACACCATCTGGTGGAATGAAGATAATAAATTATGTTTTAATCTTGATATAGAATCCAATCATTTTCAAACTATAATATATTTTATGAATGAAGTATCCATCTATGGATGTCAAGCGTTTACGTGCAGCTAAACTTTGCGTCCAATTTGTAAGTGCTGTTTGCAAAATGTCTTTTCAATTGTCTTCAAATTTAAGGAGACAGTTTAAAGTAGTTGGTTCTTAGAAATAAATTTTATTTTATACGATGATCTCTTTTAATAAAAATGGCAATGAAATTTAAGGATAGTTTTAGATTTGTTTCAACTGAGAGAATCCTTGTAAATTAGGAAATTGTACTTAAAGATGACTACTAAGGTGTAGGATTACGTGTTTTAAAATTCCCTTTCAAATTAAAATGTTGCGTCCTTAAAAGGTCAATCACAATTTCTTAGCATTTTTTCTATAAATTGTTTCAATGCTCCTCAATTTTGAACAATAATCCAAGCTGTTCACGAGGACACTCCAAATTCAAATTCAAGTTCAATTCAATTATCGACGAGGACATTCCATCAAGCACTTCTGTATTCGAACTAATTCTTCGTTGATGTCGTTTAAAATATGTATTTTATAGCTGGATTTCTGATGTTTCTGGATCTTCTTTGCAGATTGTCCACGTGTCATCTGCACGTACTTCTCACTTATTTTTTGATTGGTATCGGTAAGTTTAGTGTCTAGTGGAATGGTCTTCAAAAATTCCTTGAATCCAAGCCATTGATGTACAGTAGAAATTACTATCTGGGATTGAACAGGAAGCAGCCTTTTTTAAAGCATCCCGGACAGTAATTGCGCGTTTTTAAAATTTTAAGTCGCATTATTGATTTGTTTGTAATTATGAAGCAACGAAATTAATTCTCTGAAACCCTTGTTTGATTTTACTCAGCCCACTTAATGACATTATACTTATCTTTCTTGTTCTCGTCCTTCTTGGAACACTTCTTTGCTGCATACTCTTCTCTTCTCTACTTTAATACCCTTATCCATTTTTCTGCTATATTATGGATTTCTAAACTTATTTCCGAAAATGTGTAATCTAATCTCACTTAAGCTTTGAAGTGAGAAGAACCTGAAACAGAAACAGAAACAGAAGCAAAACAGAAAATAATTTTCTACAGTTAAATCTGTTTCTGTTTTCGTTACTCGTGCAGCACTACAAAACAGAAACAGAATATCGAGTTGTTTCTGTTCTGTCGTCAAACGGTGTCAAATTTTCTTTCGGTATATTCAGTTGTAACAGAATTCCAAATTCTGTTGTTGATTCTGTCACATTACAGCTTTACTGACACAACAAAATACATAATAGCAACCCAACTATTAAAGCAATTCGATACTTTTTAAAGGAATATTTAAAAATGCTGAAACTATGAGCTTATCCTCAATTCATATGAATCAATCCCATCAGGGATGCATCATTTTTTTTGTTTACGCTTAGGTGTTATTATCTTCTGTTTAATAAAAGCTATGCTTGGAACACTGCGTTGCTCGTGGGGTCGTGGTCAATGTGTTCGTTATTTATGAAAAGTGCGCATTGTGTTCCATAAAGCTCTCCATGTTTGCACAATAAATTCACCAACTCGCCCGTATTCAGATACGGCATCGTATTATTACTTTTTATACACACACACACACACACACACACACGCGCGTACAAAAGAGGACACATGCATGTAGTTACGTAAATAAAACGGACAGATTTCCTCCCCAACGATGATGTACGCGCCATTCCATTAATTTGCAAAAATTTTTGCGAGGTAAAAGTTCTCTCTCCCTTTCACGCGATGCACACAAAGTACGTGAGTGTTTGTTTTGCATGGCGGATGCTAGTTTTCTGCATTTATTATGTTTCCGAAGCAAAGTGAAGGCAATTTGATTTAATCCTTCGCTTGCTTCTATACACACCATGCAGTTAAACTAACATTGTATAAGGACCTTTTATATGAAATAGTCAGGTTATAAATATGTGGCTGTTCGTGTATTAATGTATATGGCGAGGAAAACTTTTGCCTGCATCAAATTTCATAAACACTCGCAAATAATTGAAAATGTAGTAAACCGTCAAATGTAAAACAACATAAAAAGTGAGATTGTCAAACGTTCATTATTTTTCCGCGACACAAAAAGTTGACGTCTGTTCAAGAATTAAATGTGGCCGCCATTTTTCTTATTTTAGAAATTAGCCCGGATGACGTCAAACTGTCAAAATATACATTATTTGTGCTATGTTCTCCCCAATGACGTCACACTGCCCAACTGTCAAGCAGACCGGTACTTTATGGATCATGGATTTTTCCTAAATGCAAAATTTGGTTAGAGATAAAGCGGAAATAAACAGAACATCAACGTATAATTTAGGATTTAAATCGTTTTAAGTTTTTGTGAGTAACAAACACCAAGGCATTACAACGTATAGAAGTTATTTTGAAATAAAATGTCACCTTTCCGCCAATGCAAACATGAAAAATTGTCATTTTTTAGTGACGTTTTGCTTCAATTTCAATTTAACTTTCAATATTTTTCATATTGCAAACAGCAACTGGCGTTGAATTACAAAATCAATTGCAATATGACAATAAAAGCACCTTTCGCGTTGTCGCAAACATTTAAAAAAATTACTTGGCGGGAGTGTTGAAAAGAGTTGAAAACTACAAGTCACAAAAATATTGTAAATGTGCATTGTGTACGCAATATTTTACACGTCAAGACACGTGAACTGTTAACATATTGGCAAAGCGTCGAAGCTGACAACAGCACACAGCAGTGGTTCAGGGTGAATATCTGAATAAACGTATTTTGTTAAATTGTGCAAAATATTCATACATTCAAACAAGATAGGACTTTTAAGGGGCCGTGTACTGAATTTAAATCTTATTGTAAGTGCCGCTGTACAGCAAGAGGAATCACCCTCCTTTACGAATGCGATTGTACCAAATAATCTATGTACATATATCGACGAATTCAACTCATATGTATTCACATTATAATATTCATAGAATATGTAATACCCTGCAGCATTGTACAACATATTTGGGCCGTGTATTGAGTGTAGAATTTATATCGATTTGCATGCTTTAAATATTAAGTAGACCAGTTTTTTTGTTGTTACATTTTCAAATAACGATTACTAACAAACTTGTGTGTTTTTTTTTCTCCCCCGCATCCCACATTCTTGTTGGACTCACCGCATACACAAACAGTTTCATGCTAATATTCAAAACAGTAACGCTGTTCATGTGGCATCATCACGAGCAAATAATCCATCCGGCTTCAAATGTAATTCAACTAACAATTTTCCATCCAACTATCCCGTCAATTACCCCAACAACAACGTCAATTTCACCAGTTTGACGCGAAACAATTTAAACTATCCGCAATACAGCACGTCTGGTACACCCAGCGTTGTTAGTGGGGCGGCAACTGCATTCCAAAGATTTTTACCACCCACCGACATGGAGAGTGGTGGCGGCGCTGCATCATGCGCTTCCTCCACCATTGGGTCGACGAGCAACGGTAAACGCTACGACTCATTAAAAACGTTGCGCATTAAAAAACCATCGCAATTCTATTCGATGCGGGTGAATAAATGCAAGCGCCACGTGTCACAAGCGTCCGCCACATCCTCGAAAGCCAACAAAAACCAGACCAAATCACAATCGGGCGAATTCAACAACGGCAGCACGGCAGTGCATAAAAGCGGCAGCTCCGGTTACAACACATATGAGCAGCCACAGTATGAAAATCTCACCGACTCCATTCAAATACACGAGTCTTCAGCTGGCTGCAATGACACATCGCTCGCCTCCATAATCAATGATTTTAATTGTGAGATTGATCGCAATAGTATCTATCGCAGTGACTCCGGTATATCGAACAGCTCGTACGAGTGCATTACGCCCACACCGGCGCCCAGGGTCAATCAGCGAAAATATCGATCGGCACCGGTGTACATGAATCTGCCCAATTTGTCGGGCTCCATTGTTAAGTCGCACTCCAAGTCGGTGCACAACAGCTCCACCACAATACCGCCACCCTCATCGTTGGCGGCGTTGGCAGGCAAAAGTGGTTACCAAAGTCATCCACTGCAGCACAGCAGCAAGTGCAAGAATAAACAGTCTTCTGTGGCAGGCATTTCACCATTTTCGAGCTATGAGGTTTGTGCCAAAAATCACTATTCACTATTATTCCTCCCTTATAACACACGTTCGCGTGCAAACTACATACATATACTATAAATCTGATGATCCTTGCACATCACAGCTTTAGCATTAACTTTTCAAGCAACTCAGTGGAAATAATGGCTATGTAGCTCAGCGTTTGCATAATTATGTTTTCGCAGATTGCGTGAACACATAATTCACCAAAACAACATCGTTGAATCTCGTAATCAAGTATTATTTTAAGCATCAATGGAAGTTCATGTGTATAGGTACTTGGTTGTTGAGTTATGTGTATTCTGTGTTCACGTAAAGCAAAGCAATTGAAATTCACTGATTTGCTTGAACATCCACTTGTCTATGTGCAGACGTATCCACTAATTAACAAACAAACCAAATAACTCTTGCAGCAATCACAAACTAATCCCTTCAAAGTTTCATCACGTCGACAGCAGATTTTGGTGCCAAAAGAGCTTTTCCCCAAACAGCAACACCCACAACCGTATAACGAACATCACAGCCAACAGCAACAGCAACAGCAACACCCGTCACAATATCTAAATGGTGCAACTAATGGCAGCAGTAATGACGGCTGCATGAGTCCAGCACGTAGACTAGTTAAGTTGCCATTAAGAAAACACCACAGCTTTCACTTCCAGCCATCGCAAACGGTTGCCGGTGCAGTGAGACAGAGTAAAAAGCATCAAAAGACTAATAACCACACATCTGGTGGTAACAGTAGTGGTGGCAAAGCATCTTCCTCGTCCCACAGCGACAAGCATCACCGCGCATTCAAGCCAATCACACCAATGCCAAAGAGTCCGTGTAGAAGCACCAGTGATGACAATGAAACTGAATCGGCCGACACACTAGTACTGGGCGTGGAGTCCCATTTGACCAAATGCAATACGGCGCCACGCACCAATGCAGCCGGTGTGCGACGCCACGCGTCCAATTCTGATGCCTATGCGATTAATCGCTACAAACCCAAGAGCTATTTGACTGACGAGGAGGAGGTGGATGAGCATCAAGATGATCCGCTGCAGCCAACTGATGTACCATACACAAATGGACTGCCAACACATACTTCATCATCATCATCATCAGGTGATTCCCGGAAAAGACTGCACTACGCTGAATTAGTAGCGTTAGGAATTAAGCCAGACTGTACAACAGCTACAACGTCCAGCAGTGTTGCTAACACAACTGTGACAACTAAGAGTACTCCCACAACTAATGCAATTATAAGTAGCAATGGTCGCGATGATCCAAAACGAATTGCGACAAACAACAATATGAAACCGAATGGAGTGTTGCCAAAAAGGGCCACCGAATATGCAACCATTAAGTTCAATGAAGTGAGCATATAGTAACTAGGTGACAATGTCATTTAGAACTGCGCGGTTTTTCGTCCCCAAATTATTATTATTATATGAGTACCATAAATAATATATATATTATATAGATATACTAAATGAAAACAAAATAAAATAATAAAAATCTCTCTTTTTATCGAACGTCACACAAAAAGTACTAACTAATGATAATTACAATACAGAATACAGCGATTAGAGGGATAGGTGAATTATATAAAATATAATGTAAAATGTAGTTAATTTAAAAAGACATAAATCGAGTTCGCGGAATATTTCGCAGTCTCGGAGATTCACTACTCCACTCTGCGAAATCTCGCAACTCACATCATTCATTGTAATGTATTTATATAATTATTATGTAATTGTTAATTTACTTTCTACTCAATAGCATTTAAATATTATTATTATCAGCAACATGAATTGTATAACGAGTAAATTATTAAACTGTTTTATTTAAAAAAATTGTTTTGAAAATATGTGAAAAATATACAAGTTGTTTAGTTGAACTTTTATTAAAACATTATTATAAATATTTGTATGTCTCTTTTTTGGAAACAGATTGTTGTAAGTACCAAATAAAAGAAAAACCAGAAGATATTATTATTATATTATTAAATGATCTTTATCTCACTTTCAGAATAAAAGTGCTGTTTTAATTGCGTATTATTATTTCTTTCTATTTTTATAAATACAATCAAGTGTACCCCTTCCCTTAACAAGCTTTAAAAACATTTACACTCATCAGTCATCGCATTAAATTTAACAATTGTTAATATCGATTTCGTGTTTTTTAATACTACAACTAATTTGTTTGTTTCCCTATTTTTATTAATTAATTACCATTCATCCAGGTTGCACAAAATGGAGTCGACACATTTGTCACACCTCGTATTTTCTTTCACACAAAAAGTAATTAATTATTTTATTTACATATTATAACAATGCAAAAGGATTCGATATGTGCCCACGTCCGGGCCCACTTGAGTGGGGAGCGCTATATTATTTTTTAAATCCCTAAAAACTCACCCCCACCCCCCTACCTCGCGTGAATATTTTATGATTTTTGAAGTATAATTTCCCTTCAGTTGTTCACATAAAACACACCTCATCCTGCAATTAAGTACGGAGGCTTTTCCCTGTCTCGCACACTGATGTATGTAATTGCGAGGATATGTGCAGATGGTTACGTGCAGGATGGGTGGGCACATTTTCCACCCCATCCATACTTGAATAATATAACTGTCTGTTCAATGCGGGAACGAGTTCCAATCTGGGGAAATTAATGTTTTACGGTTGTTTGCGAGATTTTATAAATAATCGATTTTCATCTTTCGTTGCCTCCTTCTTTTATGTATAACATTTTTATGCAGATACCCGTCACATAGCTATAGCACAGTACAAGCCGATGCTTTTGTATTTTTTGCGAAAGCCACCCCTCCTCTTTTCACAAACCCATGCCCCCCTTTAATCCAACAAAAAACACAAACAAGGTAGCATCAATATTTTAATTGTGTTCTGTGTTGTTATTTAATATGAGGGGGATTTGTTGGAGTGCGCTCCTTCAAACTTTGCATGCCCATTGATTTTAGGGATGCCTACACAATTTATACATATCCGGGGTTCATGGCGGGCCCAAAATGATGCGTGATGTGGGTCTTATGTAAATGTGTTTAATTTATTTTTGTGGGTCGATGAAAGGAGTGACCTTAAGTGGGTGTTTACGAGAATATTAATTTTGGGGAAGCCCTTTGAACTCTTGACGTTGAATTACCAATATAATTTCGTCTTTATTGGGGATTTCGCTTTGATTTTGGGGGATCGACTACAAATTAATGTGTTTTTGGATTAGACTTTGTGAATCCAATCGGATGGTAATATATGGTCATGTTAAAGGTAGTTATTGCATGATTTTTAGGCTGTAAGTATCGAAATTAGTTAACCGTTCGTCTACTATAGTGGGATTTCGTGCAACTTTTTTTTATTTTGTTTAAATTTGCAATCAATAGTTTTTAACGAAAAAAGAGGACGCGTTTAAAAAAAGGCTATTAAAAACATAATAATAATCTGTAGTGAGAAATTAAATACAAATTTCAACTAATTTCAGATATTTTGGTTACATTTATTCAATAATAATGGAAATAGATGATTTAAAAGATTTTTAATATTTTTTTATTTAAAGAAACTTTTCTGATATTTCCAACAATTTAAATCAATAAAACACACAGTTAAATTTAAAATGTCAACGCAAGAACATAGTAATTCACATTTTTTATTTACTTCAGGAAAATAGAAGGACGGCCTAAATACATGAATGACCATATGGGCTTATTTGAAATCTAATTTTGAACCGAAAGGTCACAAGATGCCTTGCGGATGGTTTATTTTATCAAAATGCCATATGTTTTAGCCCAATTATTTTAAATTTAAATGTAAATAAAGTCTTAATATGTTCACAATTTTTTCCGATTCATAATAACCCTCATAAAAAGTCTTTCTCTGTTCCCAAATATCAAAGGTTGCAGTGCATTTAGACAAATTTTGTGTTCTAAAAAGAAGTTAAATTTAAACACTATGGAAATTGTCCTTGACCTTTACATCTTGATTAGAAGAGGATGATGAGGAAAACTAAGTGTGTCACGACTGAAGTGAAACTTCCCGCTCACACTCTTTATGAATGCTACATGAATACCGTTGTGCATTTCTTTCTCTTTTTAATTGCTATTTACTACTTGCTAGTGCGTCTGACTACTGGCTAGTTGCTACACTACCATTTCCTATCCTTTTTCCTCTAACGCTAGATGAATACCGTTGTGTATTTTTTCCCCTTCTACGTACTGATTGTCTGTTTTACTATTTGTTCTACCGTCTACACCCGCACTAGCATAGTACACTTATCCCTCTCTTACGTATGCAATTATGCAGTCGATCCATTTTCTCTTGAACGATAAATTTTCAATTTCTCTTTCTCTCCTACTCAATGCGGCTCTCCATCTCCGTCCCTTCTATAAAAGTGTTAAATCTAACGCGTTAAATGACCGAAATACCATAACAATTTTCACTTCTAAATTTAAACATTTACAAAATACGTAAAACAAACTGGGGGCATGAACATTTCTGCTGCTACAGCTTTATTAATTTATACAACAAATTTTGCAATTCAAATTAAGCAAATTCATGAGAGCAAAAACACATGTTGTCCCCGAATTATTGTATTTTACAAATAAACGATAATTATATTTTATTTCATTTACAATGATTCATGCCACAAATTGTTTTCTTAATTAAAATAAAGAGACCACATAACACATTCCCCATTTCACCCCCAAAGCTTAACTGTTGATGATTTATCATTGTATGCACTGTGAAGCAAAACAATGCAAAATAATACGCCTCCACAATGAGACTGCAGCACAACCGATCACAATACTTACACGAATTACACACATTTGCACACAAAACAACCAACACCCACCCACCCCAGTTACAGTTTCGCACAAGCTTTGATTGCAGTTTCTGTATTATTGCTGTTAAATCAAATTTTAACCGTATATTGCTAAAGTGACGGCAGCAATTTCATGTTTGTCGTGTATGACAGCTTACACTTGAATGCATTCAGTTAAGGGTGTAAAACACATGTTTGGGGATCGCTTTTGTATTGTGCGTTTGTTATTTTTCCACTAAATGCATTGCACTCTGCACAGACATAGCAGTGCAGTGTTGTTCTTAACCATCTCGCAATTGTCAGGAATCAGCATGCATGTGATATGAATTCACCAACTAATTATATTGTTGTTTGTATGATTGTTAATTACTTCCGTATATTATATTTGTCGCCTGTAACCACAGTTTACAAGGATATCCATTTTGGGTTTGTGCATTTCTGTGAAATGTGGATTGCTGGGTGATTTTAGTAAATTAAATGTTTTATAAAAATGAGTGAAGAAAAATATCATTACAGGAAATGATTGTCATGAGAATTAAATTCATTTAGAAAATCTGTTGCTTGGGAATTTTGTTAAATTCGTTTGTCTTGTGGGAGAAATGAATTTTGATTGGTATAAGGACTTTCATTTCCTAAGAGAATCTTTTTTGGCAATATGCGATTCGGAAGCAGCGTTACTGTTAAATTGTTTACAAACAATGATAAGGAAGCCATTTCCTAATCCTTGTGTTTATATACGAGTGGGTGATATTAAAATGGTGGGAAAGTTGCAATTGGTTTTTTTTCTACATCAATACAATGTAAATACAAATACGTATGATTTTGTGATAAGTTATTAAATAATAATTAATATATAAATATAATAGCAGCGTTCTATTAAGATTTAATTTATTCTTATATTTAAAAACGGAAAACCAAAATAAAACTTGCTTTTTACGGCTGTTTGCCCATTCGGTAAATTTGTTACTCTATTGGCCACAAGATGGCGCTGCAAAATATTCGCTAAGGCAATGCAATCTGCCCACATTATTAAATAAAAAATGGAACCTCCTCATTTAAGTTTAAATTATTAACCAAATAATGTCCTGCTGAAAATAAACTAAATGCTATCTCAATAAAACGGAACTACTGAGCAATTTATTGACATTTATTATCATCAATGTCGTGTTTATGATAGTTTAATGTACTTCTAATAGACCGCAATTACTTAAAGGATTATAATGATACACACAAAGTCTATCTGCATCCTTTTTGAATCAAATCCAAAAGGAAGTAACCACAATCTAGAAATCAAACTATTTAGCGTTTATCCCTTCAGACGCATCATTTTGCAAACAGGTGCAAATTTTAAACAACCCCCTCGCAACAAAAAGCATATTTGAAAAAGACACATTCTACGTAATGGTGTATCGAATGTGGATCCTTAAAATCGGCAAGTTCGGTTGTGCTGTAACTGTTATTTAGCTGATATGGTTGGAAACCCGCAACCACAGCTTAAATCCCAACAACACACTTAATACTGATGTAATCCATAGCCGCACCACACAAAAAGGGGATAATATGCAGAGTCACATCCTATTAACTAAGCACCAGCCACATTTACAGCAATATGCGGGATTCAGCTCAACATTTTGTATACTCGCACGTACATGGGTATAACAATATAAAGTGAGGGTTCACTTTTCAATTGAGATCCTGATGGGACTTTACAGAAATTAAGTGCCATTCAATAAAATTTTTGGACAACACTAGCCGGCCCTTATGTGCCACGCTTAATGGGCGCCAAGTGGGTGGCAGTTTTTATCAAAAAGTCATTCCGAAGTGTGGCATCGCAGATTTTTGCACATACACAAAACGACTCTTCGGTGCGGACATTAATTTTATGTGAAAGCGAGCAAATTTAAATATTTTTGCTTGTACTGCACGGTTCCAATGCAAATTGTGTGTATGTCGCTTGCTGTATATCGCATGTTTATGCGAATACCCTTAATGTATGTGCTTGAATGCCACATTATGCGAAATGTAATACGGTGGACTGAGCTATGAAATTAGAAATATAAGTACGAATGGTCCACAGATGGAAATTGTGACGCTTAATACACAACGCGGTAAAATTGCCCTGGCTGTGGCAGTTGTGCTGTGTTGTGTGGCTTCATAATGGTTAACTTTATTTATGTAAATTTGTGCAGGAAGTTAAGTTGTATGCAAACATATTTGTAAATCACTTATGATTATTTTGATTGAGGTCATTTTAATTTTACGCACAGTTACGAGTGTAATGCAGTAATTTATAAATCTAATGTAATGCTCCGCCAGGCAAAAACAATTATTTTCTTTAACTTAATGTCTCCTTTGTTTTTAAAATGTTTTTTGATTGATTTAAAAAACTACATCGCAGGGAGAACGAGGTGTGAATTTATTAGGATCGGGTACAAAATGTTCTAAAATATTTATGGTTTCTGAGATATAGATTGTGTGACGTTGAATTTTTCGATTTTGATCTTGTAACATTCGGCAAATTATTTTGTTTTAAATAAGGCTATACTTGTGTCAAAAAATTTTTTTCATCATGCTTAAGGTTTCTGAGATAGAAGATGACGCAATACCACCCTTAGATCCCTATAAATCATCCCGAAGAATCACATTAAGGTGCATATGACAAATGCAGTTGTGCTTAGAATACTTTTTGTAAGGGACAAAATCGATAAAGCCGTTTTTAAGCTCCCATTTATTATTTTAGCGAGAAAGTGTCCTTAGAAATTACCTTAACTTGACCTTTAGAGATGTGACCTTAAATAAAAATTTTGATATTAGTCATAAGTTATTATATACTACGTCAGAATTTCATCCAAATCGGTCCAGTACTTTCCGAAAAATCTTCCGGACATACGAACGTACGAACGTCCGAACTTACGAACACACATTTTTTTTCTAGACCACTTTTTTTGGGGACGGTTATTGTCAAAACGTGTTTCTTCTTTCTGCATCATTAATAAAAGTTAAATTTTTTTAAAAAGTTTGGGTCGTATTAAATTAAAAACTAAATAGGTTGAAAATTACATTAAAGAAAATTAATTAAATTTAGTTATGTTTTTTGTGACATTTAACAGGACCTTCTGCAGCTAATTCATGTGACCACTTCATCATTAACATTTTTAATATTTTGTTTAAAAAATTTTAAAATAAAATCTACACTCCTCCTTTAGCACATTTACATGATCCTTTTTTTATTTTACATGAATCTGATGTATTATACATTTTCATTTTTTAATTGTTTTAGCTCGATGAGGCGAGTATCAAAGCCATCAAAGCCAGTGATACATATATTTACTAAAAGAGCATAAATTGCATAATATTTTCCACTCATGTAAGTGCCATACCTAGTTACATACTTTTGATTTCTTTCCGAACAAAATTAACCTTTTTAATTCAATCGTTGATGTGACTGTAGATTTTATTTTTCCCCCACATTTTTGTTGTTTTATATTTAAAATTTTCATTTAACAATTTTTAATTTCATGCATGCTTAATTTTTATTTTTTAAGACTTAAAATAGATGTGTAAATTAGTAATCAAGTTAATCATAATTTAAAAACAATTTTATTAGAATTATTATTTTTTTGATTTAAGTATTATTGAATTCATTTTCACATCAAAAATTCAACTTTTAATTATTGAAAGAAACAGCAATAACAGGAATCCCTTTCTTTATTATCAGGATCTTCAAAAAGCTTTCACACTTTTACACAATTCCACAAATTGCAATATTGAAAGCTTCTTACAAAACACATCAAAGTTTTAAGAATTTCAAATAATTATTGGGTAAAACGAAAACATAAAACACATTTGAAAAGTTAAAAAGGGCGCATTATTTAAAGAAAACTCATAATTCCGTTACTTATTTATGAATACGCAAAAACAAATTTGCTCGCTACAACAGTGCGTTTGCATGGCGTCCTCTTCAGTTTAAACGGCTACAACATTTTTTACCTAATTGGAGTTTTTGTACCGAACCCATTCAAAAAAAGCTTTAAAACTCTTTATTACTCACGAGACATGAGCAATTATTTATGTTTTTAAAATGTATGAATACAAGCAATTAAGTCTGCAATTTAATTAACATTTGAATTAGTCTGGGCTCTTGCCCATGAATGTTTGTTCGCAAACAATGCAGACAATTTCGTATACAAAAATGATGATGCGGGTTTGTTGGGAGGAAAAAAAAAAAGTATTCCTGTGACATTTTTTATTTAATTTGTTTGCCGCATTTTGTTTTAAAGTGCGCGTACAAATATCTACGGCAGGCTACAGCAAATATGAAGCTAACACCACCTTTGTGTTCAAACTCGCAGTTTATTAAGCACAAAAATATAATATTTGCGTTTGTTTGTAGTTAACAAAGTTACGACCTCCTTGGAAGCTTTTCACCTGTTTGTAAAGTGTATTGTTTTAAATTGCAGTGCATGCAGTTATGGTGTAGGAATACCGGATTCCTTAAGGCCATTTTGTTTAACTACACAAGCACGCAGAATTGTGAAATACATTGTTTGTGGAACTCTAAGGGAATGATGACGTGTGTAAGGAACGTAATTTAGCCCAGAAAATTATGGTTTTCTCAGACAATATCATAATTACGCCTTTGATATTTGAGAAATGAAAATGACATCATTTCGAGGGATTCTTTAATAATAATGTATTATTCAATTTAACATTTGAGATTATTAAAGAATTTTATTGAAATGATTTTGTAAAAGAAATTATGTCAAGCAGTTTCCACATTTTCAATCACATTAAAAGGATCAAAATATAGTCGAATTATTAAAAGATTTCCCATTTTTGCTGCGTTTTAAATTTTTTTTAAAGCATAACTATTTTAAATAAAAATTTCCATGCCGCGATAAATCTTAAAAGTGACACGCAATTAAACTCGGTAAGATTATGCGGTCTTTGCGTTTTTCTTTATGCAAATTGATTGCAACGAAGTACGAAGTACAACGTGCCAACACCGACCACATGATTAAGCTAGCTTGGAGGTTTAATAATAATCTGCAACTTGTCATAAAATGCACACGCAGTGCCACTACCTTTTGGATATGCCAACGCCTTTTGTGTAATTTTTTCTATTCGAACATGAAAATGAATGAATGTTGTTTCTGATTGCTATCCTTTGTAAGAGTATCTTAATTTAAAATTCAAAAAACATTACGAAACGACCATTAAATTCTTTATTTTTGTTAAAATACTGGAGGAGAAATCCAGGCGTTGCTCGAAAACAATATTTTTATTTTTTCGCGCTTTTCGCGGTTTCAAATATTGCAGTTTTAATCACCACGTTTACAAAGTTAGGTGATTATCAGATTTCCGCTTTGGGAATAAATAAAGGTCAAACATTTATTATAATGCATTACCGCGGAATTATTAGAGGAATTTTTCGCGATGGAAAAACACCTCGCGAAAAATTCCACAACCTAATCGAACAATAAAAAATCAACTCATTTCTGAAGTTAATAAATATTTCTCGTTTTTTTTTTCGCGGTTTTCAACAAAACTTACTTAATTTAAAAACCTAAAATAATACTTTACAATATTACAGCCCCTTGCTGATCTGGCTGATGACATGGTATATGCAGACGTCGATTTAAATACGTATGGACCAATAAACTACAAAGCCGCATCCGTATATGCCCTTGTTAAAAAGCAGAAAAACGGAAATTTAAAAGAAGTGAAACCATCAACTTAGCGATTATAGAACTGGAAATAAGTGACTTGTCTTTAGGTGTTAATTGTGTGAACTTCGAAGGGTCGATGCGGGATAAACTACCATAGTCATTAGAATTAATTGGATTGAGGGAGAGAAAATTATTTTTGTGATCGCATGAGAGAAGACGACGATGACAACGCGACACGACAGAATATTTATACATACAATGAAGTGAAAGGGGGATGGGGATGGGGGGGAATGAGGAGAGCTTTTAATTACGCGCTGCAAGATGAGAGAAAGTGGGATCATTCAGTTTTAAGTTTTGTATAATTAAGCAATGAGATGCCAATTATTATTTTAACTGCGGAATTTACATTGAAATTGAAAGTGAATTTGAAAGTTTGTTTTAATTTGAAATTAGCGATTTAATTTGATTGTCATTAAGGATTTAATTGAAACAAGAAGCTGTGTACACATGCACCGAAAATGGTGAAACAGTTCAATTCAATGACAATGTGTTGCTTTAATGTACATGAGAAGAATTTTTTGTTAGACTCTGCAGATGAAAGCATTTTTATTTTGTATTTATTTACTGACTACACTCAAATATACATTTATATATTAACAGCAGCTAACACACCAAGTAATAGTTATAAGTCGCGTGCAAAAAGCTCATCAACTGGTTGAGCTTGATAGTGCTATTCAGGCACTCCATTTGCCGACATCAATTAATTGTGAATCAACGGAGTTTATTGCACAGGAAGGGGTTGAACACGAACGTGTAAGAAAATTTACATTTGAACTTAACTTTTGCTTTTTACTTTTTAACCCCTTGAATATTAAACTGATGTACAGTAATTACACCGAAATAGTCACAAGTTTATTAAATTAATTAAAGCTTTTTTCTTATTTAAAAAAAAAACTGTAAACGTACTTAAAATTGTATCTAATTACCAATTATTTCTGTTAATTAATTTATTGTTTTAAAAATTATGTATATTTATTTATATAACGATCATTAAACATTTTTAAGTCAATCCTGTGTTACAATATTTAATATTATTTTTATGTCCTTCCCAGAATTGCACAAAAATTAGCATTCATTAATTATTCTTTATGAGAATGCACTGATGCAAATATTCATATCATTTTGAACGTAAGTAATCCGTAATAATAATATTAATTATTATAGCCATTGCGCGTTCCCTTTCGCAATGAAACACCATAATAAATGCAGGAGCAGAGATCGCTGAGAGCCATTGTATGGACTGTTGAAGCTTTTCCCATTGAAATGCGCATGAACACCCCTTAAAGTGGCCTCTCGTAAAACCAAAAATATTGAAACGAAGCTTCAACGAGTCTTACTACACTACAAGGGCATTTGGTGTGGAAGAGAAATGTTAACTGAATATACTGCCAGCTCATGCTTTTTGCTTCAGTTAACGCCAAACGTTTGACGCAAATGTTAAGTAATAATGGTTTGTGTGGGTTATGACTATTTTTTAAATGTATTTTGACAGACGTGTGTGCAATTTGTCTAAATTTGGTTGAAATTTTTAGGACTTCGTAAATAGTTGCATTTAGTCATCTTGAAAGATGAATTCTTTACAAATTTTATTATTTTTTAAATTGTTACAACTGCTTGTGTAAAGGATTTTAATTTCTAATGTGAATCTGAATATGATGATTAATGAAATTAAACATAAATCAGGCAGTACTAACTCGTATTAACAATTCTTCTTGCAGTTTCCGACAAATTTTTCTAGGCAAACTTTTTGAACTTAAAATAAAAACAAGTCTCAACATTAAAAGAATTTTTACTGCTGTTTCGTGAAAAATAAAAAGAATTGTGATTAAAATATGTTTTATAATATTTAACATTTAAGTTTTTAAATTTATTGCTACAAATGTTTTTTTAGTAAGCAATACGCCGAACCACCCTAGTTTATTACAGAAATCGAACTCAAACGGTCAATTATATCTCTACATAACAAACCATGAAGAAAAGCTTCCACTTAATCTAAACCAATCAATAGACACAACTAAAGGACCTTCTTTGCAATAAATTCTTAAAAGCGATGGGAAGGAAAAAGGAAGTTTATAACATTATAATAATCGATTAGAGATATCGATTGGAAATCAACAGTTTTTAGACATTCACGATATGTCCTTGCACACAATATATTTTGCAACGGCTGCCAAAATTAATGTCAACAATATGGCGGCGAAATGTACTCAAAAATTAGTCTGCTTCTTTGACACTTCAGTCACAAATTTTTTGAGTTATAAGTAACTAGATTACATTTTTTTTAGGAAAGATGTCACTTTTTTTTGAAGGTTAGAATATCCTGGAAGAGTGCCCACCTTTAACGTATGTATAAGCAAGTTACTGTCAATGCGAACTCCGAATCGCCTCAAATTCAGACGTTGTTTTGCTCTTGATCAGAAAATACACATAATATTTTCTTATTCCTGTAAAATTATGAAAATCGTTTCAGCCTTCTTCAAATTATAACGTTACGGACACACACACTTTTATTTTTGTTTATACATATTTAAAATTCAGTAAAAAGGGGAGATTCTTCTTACATTTTTATAAAATTTTTGATTCTATTAATGTATTTTTAAGCGTCAAGGTGCAAAATAAAGTAAGTATTTGTAGAAATTTTGCAGAAAACTTTACTAATCTTAACAAAAATCACAAATTAAAACACAGTAGGTATCTTAATTATAATTAAAAACGACAAAAATTAATTAAATGCGGATCAATTAAAATGTATTAAAGCTTCTCAAACAAATTCAATAACAATGTAATTCCTTTTTTTTGACAAGTACCCAAAACGTTCAAATTTATTACTCTAAAAAAGTAATAGGTTTCTGTGACACTTTGACTTTATTCTGTAATTCTAATACACTATAATAAATATGTCATAAATTTTTATGCATCATTTTATACTGCAATTTATAAACGGCTTGCTCCTTCCCAATAACCGCATGTTGGGAGTCGATTGCACTGAATGGCAGGACGTCGAATGGACTTCTTTACAGACTATATAAAATTAATACTGCCATAAATCTCACGTGTTTATTGGTTACACACTTAAAGTCGATAATTTATTCAAAGTAATTCAAAATTTTAAAACCAAATGTGAAACAAAAAATTTTTTTTTTCATAATTTTATTCAAGAACTCAAGTTAATAAACTTTTCTAAGAATCGTGAAATAAAATCAAAATTTATGGATATAAATATTATATTAAAGGCACGAGCACATGTGAGGACTGTAGAAATCAGAAAATTATGAAGAAATGCGAAAAATCAATTTATTTATTTATTTTGCATTCAAAACATGTTTCTTCGGTATATAAATTGGCATGTTTTCGTTAGTACTCGTGTATTGTTAATGGATATTGTTTGGAAACGTGGCTCGTGATAACCTCTGAAGTATAAGATAAATTTAATATGTTTTTGAAAGCAGACTGCATTAAAATTATTAACGGTTAGGAGCGGAATAACATTTAAAATAAATAAAAATTTTGCAAAACCACATTTTTAATGTACTGTAAAGTATTTGGAGATGTACCTTACTTTCATTTAAAACAAATAAAGCATAACTAGGACTCTAATTTAATAGAAGCATCTTCAAGTTGCCCAACTTCTTAAATAGTAGTTCTGTTTGACAAAGAATTTAGTTTATAAAAATAATTATTTCAAACAAATTTAATGATGGATTTTACTGTTTTGTTCCAAAAGGATATAATTTTTTTTTGGTTACTACACAACAAAAGACTTAATAATATTAAAAATTGTTTATAAAATTCTCTCTCGAACTGAAAACTATTTGAAAATAATTAAAAAATTCCCCAAGTGTCATCTATAAACCCTTAAAATTTACAATTTATTAATAAACTGGTTTTCCACGTACAACTTTAACTGCTGTCATTAGGGAAATTACATCCGACTGATTATAAAAAGTCTAAAAAACGGTTGGCTGTGAAATTCGATTAAATTTTTTTGTGCTTAACATCTCTGGCACCATAACAATTTTTTTTTCGGCGAGACATGTCGAAAAGAAGAAAAGCTTTTATGACAGCCGCAATGTCAGCGGAAAAATGTTGCAAACATGCAGTGACAAACCGCGATGCGAGAGTTCCCAAATGTACCTCGAACTATGAAGGTATCGCCATACAGCAAAGTTGCAGTTTTCACTATCCTCACACATGGATGCATGCTACGGCTGGCTAAAGGTAAATACAACTTTATGAGTTGTGGGGATGAGTACATGGATTATGACTACATATCTGCATATGACGAACAACGCAATATTGTGCTGCCTACAGAGTGTACAGAGCACAGACGCAAGAGTCTACTATAACTGAATAGAACACGACATTCTGCTTATCACGTCCTGCAACCCTTTGGCGATGTACGTTGTGCTACACTTTTATAGCTATGCAGCATGCTTATGCAATGACGGCTATGCCTTTTTGTGCAGCCACTGCTCCTTTTGGAACAAGGGATATTTTTTAACATGTTCGTTATTCACATATATTTCCTTTGCGATGTGTGTGTGCTTCTAGCAGACAGTCCCAACTCATTTTTTCCTGCTTTTACAGTGTGCAGCATCAGACGCTTTTCATCGAAGTGCACTTCCTTTTTATATCGATAATTGACCACTCCATGTCAACGTATTTTGTAAATGCAACCTGTTAAAATACTTGAACATTCGTGCACGACAGAGCATGCACTCATCAGCATTGCCACGTCTCTAATAGGCAGTTTCAACAACTTTATTTAATAGTATTGACATTGTGCAAATTGTGTCAACATTTTAATGCATTTTATATAATAAGTGGAGTGAGTCGAGTGCATTGAAATAAGCTGCAGTGCTTACTCTTTTTGCCTGTCGTGCAGAAAATATTTGTATAATGGAATCAATGCATCAATTATTTCATAAAGTGATGAGGCATTTTTCAATTTGTGAACACTTCTTCCTATCCAAGACTCAAAATATGACTCCAAATTTTTTTTGTTTTAGAAAACACAAGATTGTGTCGCAGCTCAACTCGGAAATTGTCTCCATTTGTCTTATAAAATAACGTCCTTAGATATATTACAACAACTGCTAGTTGTGTCATCATGGCGGCTTTACATAAAATTACTGGCAACGGGTATTACGTAAACGGCTTTTAAAATGTGTCTCAACTGGATTGTGGTTACACTTTCTGCATTTCATTTTCGAACGACACTAAAATTGAATAATAAATTGAGTATTTAAAGCATTGGTAATATTTTAACGAAAAATCCAATGATGCGCAAAGTTTCTTTTGGTGATTATCGTGACACCCTTAAAAAACGAGATCATTCGACATTCAATTTTTAAAATGGTGAGATCTCGAAGGTAAACAACTTTTAAAGCTCGAAATTACTCTAAAAATTAAAAAAAAAAAGAATCCAAAATACATTTTTCTTTTTAAATCTAAGTATGCAGAAAGTGTTACAATCACCATTCAAAATTATATTTAAAAAAACTACATCGCAGGGAGAGCGAGGTGTGAATTTAGATACGACTGTTGCTTAACTACATTTGAATAAAGCTTTTTTGAGATATGGAAAATGTGACCTTGAAATTTCTGGGTTTTGACCTTGATTTTTATTCAAAATTGGTACTCTTATTGAGATTAGCAATAATGTAGAACACAGAGTTTTGAATTACATATTTTCATTATAAAAAATGTCCTTAATTTTTTAATTTTGAACCTTGAAATGTTCAGGAAGTTTTCTTATCTTATTTAATCCTACAATAATCTGAGAACATTTTTTTGATATTGTGAAAGGTGGCTAAGATAGAAAAATGGGGTTTGTCTTTGTCCACCCCCTTTTTTGCCTTAAATATAGCTTCAATTTAGCTTACATTTAGCTTATTTGAGCTAAAATTTAGGCTATTTTTACCTTAAATAAATCTGCATATGCCCTTGCATATTCATTAGAATATATTCCAAATTTGCTAAATTTGTTTAAAATTTGGTGACAAAAATATTAAATTTTATTGAACTCAAAGAAATCTTTTTTCTGCATTAAATGATCAAAACAAATATTGTTGCATCATTATTGAATGTGTGGCTTTCGCAGTTTTGTTACAGTCATCATTTTAAAAAAATTAAAGCTTTTTTAAGTTATTACCAAATTCGCTGACTTTGTAAAAAAGACATATCAAATTCCTGACTGCAATTAACCCAATTGAACGTTAAATTTACAAACAAATTTATTTGACACACTTTTGAAATCGAGTTAGCAAATTTAAACATTTAAGTGCTAATGGCATTGCAAGACGATCGTACGTAAAATGCACTTAAGTGTAACCGAAAGTTCGTCGTGCAGTTAATTACAGCCAGGAGAGTTGAATCGATTTCATTTGACTTGCATGCATAAACCAATTCATTTGTTTAACACACATGATTCCACAATCCGCAGGGACCTGTAATTAACGGTTTCTTAACCTGACATCAACTAAATTGAACGCAGGGCAGCAATTATTCTTCCCACCTATACATGGTTTGCGTGCACCTTTGCGGTTCGTTCTGTTCATTAAGAAATAAGCTTGCGTTGAAATTTAAATGTATCCTCATTGTTAGCTTAAAGCCTTTACACAGTTGGACAGGCCAGTATTTTCTGTGTAAAACATCATGCATAAAATATATTCTGTTAATTATCTGCACAATAAATACATTTCAGGATGCCGTCCAGTATTAAATCTGATATTTATTAATAGAGTGTTTTGCACAGCATCATCATCGTTGTGTTGTTTTTCTACACTTATCTTGCGTAATACAGTATGTGAATTTGTACGGTCTACATTCTATATAGGGTGTGGGTAATCTCTGAGATTGCCTCCAACTCCTCGCAGTTCATATAATCCGGCCATTTGTGAACAAGAAAATTCCATCCCCCCCACAATATTACAACGTCGACGCACGCATAATCCGGCATCTATCATGTTTCCGTGTTAAGTAAATTGTGGTTTAACACCCACAATGAGGCGAACGCGGCAAATGATTTTATTTATAGAAAAATAAATCAATTTATTTCATAAATCTGTCTGCCATCGCTTTATCATGCGCTCAAAATTGCCATTTTATTGCCCCTGGTGTAGCCTTTTGCTGCGGCTGCTGGGGAATTTCAAATCAGTTCAAATAGCGTCCTTCGAGTGCTAGTATTTTATGTAAAATGTCCTTGGTTGAAAGTCAGCTTCAGTGTCTTCTATATTACTTCTTGTTCTATTCAGTTCTATATTATTATGTTGGTTGGCGCGAATGTAAGACGTTTTTGCGGCCATTGCACAACATAAAAACAGACTAATGCGATTCATTGCGAATTTCCCCCCGATCCCCTTTGCCCTTATTCACTGAATCCGCATGCTAATCTTTAATAGGATCTGCCATTTTGATCTCCCTTTTTTTGCTGTAATAAAAATTTTAATAATCATCATGAGAAATGAGCTTTTTATTATTTTCATATCAAATCAATATACATGTAAAAAGCTGTTCACACCATCTGTCATTTATTCTCACTCGATGTATTGAATTGCTGAAGTGCTGGTGTAGGAACATCTAAAGAGGGGAGCTCAATTTTCCACCCCATGACTTATGAAATACTGAACAAGATAGACAAAACAATAAGATTGCGTACTCGTATCTGCATAATTTGATTGCTTGGTCAAGATGACTTCCAGACTCATGTTCTTTCCCTTTTTTTCTTTATTGGTTCCGCTTTCATACCCCATTCAGTGCAAGTTAAATATATCTAAGGATTGGTCTCGTCATACATCCGACATACATCTTAAATCGGTGTTGCGGTCGACCCAAATAAAATCTTTCCAAAAAAACAAACTCAAACAAATATTCATTGTCATTGGTTTTGTCTTTTATTCATGCGGGCATACATTGACGGATTACCTAATGTAATATTTTGTACTCGTTTATCAACCGTTATGAATTACGAGGCAAAAAAATTGTGTTGGCATTTTTGTGAATTTATGATATGTTTAGCTTTTCATAAACATTGGGCTTTGGGGGATGTTAACTTTAAATAAACGAGTAAGTACTTCGTGACTCCAATTTAATTTTCAGTAGTTTTTTTTTGTTAATTATTAACCGTGGTGTAAAACTTTGTTTCGACCTCTCTTGCTTCATTCAAAAATACCACCACTGTTTTGGATGAATCAAAAGAGGTTGAAATTTGAAAAAAATAAATGAATGTTTGGTGAAAATTACTAAAAAGTCGAGGGCTTAATGCTAAAATTTAGAGATAAAAAATTTTCAACCGAGGAATAAATTTTTTCCGTGGATTTGACGAAATAATACTTGGACTAAAATTAGTAAGCACAAACGTAATAAATATTTCCAGGGTCAAAATACTAAGTTGACCGTGTTTGAAAATTTTGTCTAAAGTCAAGTTTTCAGTGGGTAAAAACCGTATGCACGAACATAGACTAAAACTGTAATACGTAACGTGGATACCCATAAGCCTGTGAGTAGAATGCGCATGTGTGACTTGCGTAATTTTTTATATTTGTATCCTCTGTTTTTAGCCAACCCAAAACTGGAAAGCAAACCAAAATTTGCTTGCTTAAGTGGTTTTTAATTTAAGAAAAATTATTACATTGGTTGAATTAAATGTAAGTCAATTGTATTTATAAGTTAAATTATTATCTGTTACTTGTGTACTTTCTTGACACACAATAAACTCACATGCAGCAATAACAACTAATATAATTGACCTTATACTGGGAACATATCACAACAAAAACTTAATAACATAATGATCCAATTAAAATAATTATTTATTGAATCAAAACGCAACGCTGAAATTGTTGAATGTTGTTTTCAAGCGAATACAATGTGTGTTTATTTCAAATTTAACCTACAACGTGTCACGTTTAATATTTAATTTTAAGCTCACATATTTCAAATCAGTTTAAAATCAATATTATTGAATTGCCATGACTTAAGTCCTAAATGCAATAATTGTTGTCAATGTCCACAGAACACCATCATGACATTATTAAAAAAATGTTTAACAATTACTGAGCTGTTTTGTGACATTACAATTTATTGTTACATGTAGCAGCCTTTTTCTTTGTGACTTTCATGTGCATAAAAAACGTATTTTTTGCACGCAAAGCAGGGTGGCCAGATATAATAATTAATTACAGAAATATTACTCATAATTTACAATTATTATCTACGTAATAATACGAATGGGGATGGACTGTGCGCATGGCTGCAGAAGAAGGTCGCCTTTAAAAGCATTTGTGTGTTCATTTGTCTTCTTTTCTAAAACGCATGGTGACACATTTTAATGAAATTAATCATCCCCTTTTTTTTTGTTATTTGCCGTTTATTGGGGCCAATTGTAATTATTCGTAGTTCACTAAGAGTAATGGGGCAAGCTAATACATTTGGGCTTTTTGGTTGCAATTAATTTTTCCTTCCGAGTTAAGATTGACAGATAATGTTGTCTTAGTTTATTTTAAGAAAAATGTTCATCACAACATTTCATTTGTTGTCACACTTTACTTTTTATGTGTTGCAAATACCTTTTTAGGTCTGTATTATTTATATTTATAAAACGAACAATAATACTAATTTCCTTTTAAAGACAATGTTTACCATCTTTTACAGAAATAGCGAATGAAAAAAGACAGACACAATATTTTTCCCGTATAGTTAGTTTATTCCGTCGGCTAATGATCAACAGGAATAATCCCACCCAATATACATCCCACCCAATTAAGCTCGATTAGGAGTTAAGACGAATGAGGGATGATGGTGCAATAAGAAAATAATTTGTCTTAATGACATGCCATTTGGACTTCATCGTGTCTGACATCAAGTGTGATATATGCTGGCCCGTGTCTGACTTGATGGATATGGGTAAACGCCGTTTTTGTTATTCAATTTTATTGAACGAATAAATAGAGAATAAAGAGCGCGCCCTTTCTACATTTCTATAAAATCGATACATCTCATTGTTTTCAGTTTCTTGTGATGGAAATGTTAATAATTTAAACACAATAATTATTTGAGTGTAAAAACAAAAATGTAGCTTGTTATGAAGCAAATTTAAATAAAACATCATAATTGAAGTTTATTAATTTTAGATTATTAAAGCGAATCACTGTTGAAGTGAAACTATTTTAATTCCAGTTTTATGCTATAGCATTGTTTTGTTCAGTATATTCGCCTCTCTGCAAAAGTGTTAAATCTAACGCGTTAAATAAACGAACTCTTATAAGAAGTTTAAAATCATCACGTGAAACTAATTCTATTATTCTAGGAGAAAGAGATTAAATAAGAGAGAGGATGCTTAAGTCAATTGTCGATCGGAGTTACTCAAATATATTTGATTGCTATCCCCCCCCCCTTCCAATTCGGGTTTATTCAAAACAGATGTTGTTTATCCATAAGTTTGTAGTGTCAAACAAACATGCCACTATATAATGTAAATATTATGGATGCATGTAATTTTGCATTCCACTCTCGACCTGTTTTGAGGTGCACAATCTCAGCCACCACTATCCGCACTTTACAAACTTGGTGTTATTTGCTTTGCAAATTAACCGTTTTACATGTTGTGATGTGTCACCGATACCACTTTTATCCACTGGTATGTGCAGCATATGCGTGGAGGTTACGTGTCTGTTTTCATGTTGTCACCATTTTGCCGTCCAAACCCCAACCCCCACCCACCGCCCAACCAAACCAACGTGAACACGTTATTCCATCAACGCTGCATCTCTCCCGAAATAAAATATATGTGTACAGCCAGTGAAGCCATGTGCGGACACACTCAATATGTGGTGGGTTACATTACACGTGTAGGCGTTAAAATTGTGTGTCGTAACCGAACGCCAAATTTTGGAAAACATGATTCCCGACCATTGGCTGTCCATGTGTCGTTATCTAAAAATTACCATATTGCGATTGCATCAAAGGACCTTTGTGATTCGCAATAAAACGTGCGGATGGAATGTGCCAACATCACGCAGTTGATCGTATAGTTAGTTGCTATTTACGTGTATGTTGCAGTAATTAATTCCTATAGTTACCTGGGGCTGTAGACGACAAACAAACATGCTATTAAAAATACTCTGTCGACTCTGCTGGGTGGCAGTGGGTACGCACATAATCGTGTATTTATGTTTGTCACTTCGTAATTTATTTTTGAACGAGTACATATACTATAAATCAACTAAGGTTACTTAACTTTTGGGTTAAAACATAGTCCTTCATTGATTTAAAGTTTTATGAAAATTTACTTGAAATGAATTTAATATCTAATTTAATAACTTTGGTTAAAATGCATAGACAAGAAATGTTTCCACTGTTTTTGCCCCTTGATAGAATGTAATACATGTAAACGTTTACAAACTGAGTAAAGAAATCTTTTCTTCAACTGGATCAAAAGAAAGCGAAAACAATTATTTGAAATGACCTTGGAAATATTTTTTTCCATGGTAAAAATTTTCTTGAACTTCCTTTTTCAATCATTATTTCAAATTTTATCCCACAAGTGACCGACTTCAAGGGAAAAAAATATTTGAAATAACTTAGGATACATTTATTGCCATAGTTGGATTTTTTAAATGTTACTTTTGGAGATTATATCTAATTTTGTGTCATTTGTGATAAACATTTTATGAACAAATAAATAAAATTGCGATTAAGGGACGAGGTAAAAACAAAATGTCATTGAATAACTGCACAAACGGGAGTTCATGAAAACATATTTATGTTAAAACAATGCGATCCAGTGATTCATGAAATGAAGCCATTATACAAATTCATTCACCATTATTATCGCATCCAGCTCATTATGCTTGTCCCTTTTTGTTTACGCATTAATTTAGTGTTACAACCACTTACGAATTAAAGATTATCTTTTACATGATTACAGTTATTGTACAGCATCGAGCAATTACGAACCATCCAAATAACAGACTCCCATATTTTGCCTTTACTGCTAATAAAGGCATCAATTTATTCTAAACTATTAATACATTTGTGAAAGAAGCTATTTCCTGCACAAACACAAGCAAATCCTTGAAGCTTTTCATTACTATATATTCTCTACTAGGGACTTCCTTACACTTTTCAGCGCAGAATGCGTTAAAGCGGTTTTAAAAAAATGTATGTAGTTGTAAAGGACATAAGCTTATCTTACTTAGTTCGAACACACATTTTATTCCCCCTTGAAGTCAACTGATGTATCCTTTTTGTAATAACACAGATGGACTTGCTTATCATTTTAAAGCCAATAATTTAATTTAATTTTTAAAAGTCGAGTTTAAATTGTTTTTTCCTGAATTAATTTAAATGCCAAAACAGAGCAATAAAAAATGATAAATAATTCGATAAATGCATTAACGTGTACGCTCTCATGTGAAGCAAAATAACACACACTTTCAGACTTCAGTACCATAACAAAGCAAATGCGTTCTAATTTGTTTTCATACGTCAATCCGAAATACTGACATTTCCATTAAAGCGCCGATTGAATTCATTATAATATCATTGCATTTTCCATTACGTTCACGTCAACCGCTATGGGAAATGAGTTTAATTTGGCTGCAGCTCTGCACAGAACTATACATTGTCGAGCTTTCAGCCAACTCGGACACTTGTGGACACATCTAATGATGTGCGGTCCGTTGTCTGTGTTGTTCAAACGAAGCGGCTTCACGCACGTGCTTTATGAATAATTTAAAGCACGTTAAAAACATTTTCCGGTTTAGTTTTTTTTATCCTAACCAATATTTCATCCCGCAAAAAGGTTTCATCGATGTGTAGGAATTGATGCGATGCACAGTGCGGCATTTGAATGTTGATTGGGAAAATAACCGAGGGCGTCTATCGAAATGCATATTTGATAAGATGTTGAATTGAAAATAAAACATACAAGCAAATGGCAATGTCCGTTTTTAGACATCTTTACAAAAGGGAACTACATGGCAAGGGGTGGGTAGGTGGTAGATCGAGTGAGAGAAAATAGTATATATTATGATTATTGGAGAAATCGGTCATTCGGATCTCGTATCACTTAAGCTTTGTTCGCTTTTAGCAGGAAGTTCATTTGAGATGTAAGTGATTCGCAAAAGGACTCTTGTGCTGTTGGTGCAGCATCGTCGCCTTGTATAGATATTGACTGTGAGGAAATTATTGATTCTCGAAATTGTCAGCATGAATAGTTTGGATTGTCCGATTCAGTTTCAGTTTACGACACATGACAAAGCCAATTTGGCTTTATTGAGAACCATTTATAGGATCCTTTTAACGTTTATGTTAGCTAGGTACGATGTACTCTATGTGTGTGGCTTTGCAAATGATTAAAGGACGTAGATTTATATTTAATACTAGGATTGTAAGACCTTTAGGTGCCAGGAATACACAAAAATTCATTTAAGGCAATTGAAAATCTCTGGAATTAATAATGTTTTTGTGTGCGTGTTAAATTTCCCCGTGTGTCCATAAATTGTCACTTCAATTAGTTTTTCCTGCACACACTTTTTGTTGCACATTCCCACTAACATGCAATAGCGGAAATCTACCAAATTTACGAGTGTGCTCTTCTATATTTACAATTAAATGATGTAACGGTGAGCTCGCGAACAATGAATTCAGCAAAATGAAAATTTGTTGCTGCCTTCGATACAATAAAGAAAGAAAACCTTTTTTTATTGTATGAATGAATTATACATTTTTAGGTTAGAAACAGGTTATTCTCCATCAAAAGCTTTTTTTTAAATTGAAAGATGTACAATAATTTTAGTTTAATGTTTTGTAACTTTGAAAGCTTTAAACAAATATGTTGCCATAACGATCATAATTCAGTTATGCATGTTGAACGTATTTTATTGCTTCCAAATTTGTCATCTTACAATATTTACAGTTAAGTTGCATTTTTGTTTAATATGCTAAGCGATTATTTATTGTTGTTATTTTCGTGATTTACTTTTCCCACGGTATGAATTTACGTACGAGCTTTTGTAGCCAAATCTGAGATCTCTATTTATAAAGTGCATAAAAAATTCAAAAAATAAATTTACTGTGATCTTGCAACGATAGATGTTGCACACATTTTCTAAATTTTATTAACGGTCGTCATTTGTTTTCGCTATTTGGTGTTTTCCTTATGGTTATGATGCGGAGTGAAATACCTTTCTTATCTTCGTGTTAGCTCAAAAATTCATGAACCACTTGGACAATAAAAAGGGTGGAAAGAAGGACATGATTTTAATAATGCAGACACATAACAAGATGATGCAGTCAATTTTTAGGTTATGTTTACAAAATGCAGTAATTGCTCTTGTAATCCATTTTGAATACATAATCAAAATTTAGATGTTTAATTATCAAATTTATGCGCACAAAATATGATAATTAAATTTTAATTATGATAATTTGTATAAAGTTATGCGTAAATAATTCAGTTTTTGCTTATTTAAGTACACATTTCAATATTTACAGTCAATCGAACACATCTCACTGAATTGTTTATTTTTTTGCAATCGAGCACAATCATTAATTAAATATAATGCGACCGAATCGTTTTCGTGTTTGTTAGTAATTAATTAAAACTAATTATTTCAGCGTGTATTTGTGAGCACTTAACTTTTAAATAAAGAGATATTATTCGTATAACATTATCTGTGTGCAATTCAATTGAATGTGCTCAAACAAACTGTATAAATATGAGATGAATTGACAGAATAAACTACATTAATTGTGCGAAGTGTGGCTTTGTTTCTCAAAATGAGTTTTGTCATGCATCTTTTTTAAATCTGTTCTTTTATTTGGTGTTTTAATTGTATTGGTATTAAAACGGTTTAAAATAATTATTTTTTAATACCTTTTCAAAGTGTCCTGCAAAATAAATAGTTGCAGTGTAACCCACTGAGAACATTCAGTGATGCAGAAACTGGTTTTGACACCCCTTGTAAAATTCTTTTTAATTTCTTCAAGAGGCTTCAAGGGCTAGAAATTTCCAAAAAAAAACTGTATCGCTGTTGGGGATGAGATCGTCTTTAACCCAATTGATTTGTTTTAGTCTCAAAAGTATGTTGAATTCATTTTTCTAATTTTATTTTGGATTTTTCTTTTTTTTTTGATTTAAATTGTATTAAATTGAAAATTATCCAATTAATACCTTAGCTATATAACACCGCTCCTTTAATTTTGTTCATCCCTAATTTTTACGAAAAATGTTAAAAACAATATAATGAAAATTTACCTCATGTTTCCAACTAAATGTATTAAATGTGTGGGTTTTTGTGTTTCATTCTAATTAGTGAACTTTTGTAGTTTATGACAAATTGCACTGTACTTGTACCAAAAACTTTTAGAACTTTTTAAAGTTAACTCTGCATTTGTAGTTCGCATGCCACTTGTATGTAGTGCAAAAAAGTTTTCGTTTTGATTATCTTGCCCGAAACAGAAATTCATCTAGTTTAATTAAAGTTCAACACTTAATTGTTCCATTATTTAAGACAAGTACCAACTACCTTTCGCATTGCTAGAAAGATGGTGCAATAAAATTTAATTTCAAGTCCCGGAAGACCAACAAACGCTGGCAACTGGCAAGTTTTTGAGCAATGTTAGCTGCTGTGCAAACTCAAAGTTTGCTCAAAGTAGTCTTAACATGTTGTTTAAAGTGATGCTAAACATCAATTTTCAACACAGGTTGCAAACTTGCAACTTTTATAGATCTTCCGTGGTGTATTTTACGCAATGAATTTGTTTAGTGCGTGGATATGTGTCTTACTTTACTCAAAGTTTAGTTTGCTTCATTTGTTTTAATGACAATAACAATAAATTTAAATGTTTCGAAGTGGAGCACACATTTAAATTGAAAGAATACACGAATAGCTAATTTTTGCCATTGTTTTAAATAATTAATTGCTAATATAAGAGTTCTATGAGAAAATTACGAAATCAAAAACATGCTCGATCTGTTTCCTTGAATCCTTGAATTTAAAGTAGTAGTGAAGAAATTTCATTATCTCCAAAATAATTGATTTTATAAAAATTATAATTTTCAATATAAAACAAAAACAAACAATGCCGTAGATGGGGTGTTAATTGATTTGGCCATTTACTTTATAAACTTCAATTCATTTACCATGCTGGCATGTAATGCCGCAGATTGGGGAGAAAAAGGCGAGCATCATGGATTATGTCATTGAGTTTAAATTGTCGTGAATGGTTTCGAGCTGTAATTGCATCCATACACTCCATTCCATTCCAGTGTCAGGTGAATAAGCCAATGGCAAAAAGCTTTTCTGCAAACATTAACATTGAGGGTGGGCGCCAGTGAGAATATGGTCTACTTAGGGTGCGGGATTTACTTAAGATGTCTAAATGCGTCCTTTAATTTAATGTTGTTTTAAAACACAGATTAAAGGGATTCATAGGGATTTAGTATTACACCATTGTTCCTATTTGAATTGTGGTTGGGCTTGGGCTGTTGTATAACAATAGAAATGGAAATCATTTATGATCATTGCTATGCTTTCACTTTTACGATTCAATACGTTTTGGGGCCGTTTCTGGTGAGCTTTATTGTTCTATTATATTTATTGTGAATGTTACGGTTTAAAGAAAGGGGCCTTTATGCCAAATTAACATGACTGCTGTACATGTTGTTTTGGTTGAAATATGTCTTTTAATGCTTTGTTGGCCATCCGATTTTGTTTTAATAACAGCATGATTATGTAACTCTTAACTGAACAAATAGAATGGCAGTGGCTTACCTATTTCGCAACAAAATTATAATCAAAGTCAAATTTGTGAAAGCTCTTTGAAGATCAAAACTCCATTTTCTACAGGGTGGTCCATTTTTCAATTTCTTTTGAATCTTGATCTACGGCACGAACTTCAGACCCCAAAATTTTGACAGCTAATATTGAAGACTTATTTTAAAAGTCAGAAGATTTGTGATGTACTGGGTGGTTCATTTAAATTTTTGTTTTAAAAATAATATGAAAAGAGTATAAATTGATATTTTCTATTCGTTATTATTTTATTTTGAAGGTTCCATTAGTTAAGACTTAAGAATTAAAAACACTTCGTTCAAGTGACCCATCTACTGGCTTTGCTCATCCCGTTCCTCCAATTTTTGACCATATTTTCCATATTTTTGCAATCTATCACTCCAATAAAAGTCGAAATATTAAGTTTTAAATGTGAAATTGTCTCTAAATTATCTATTTTCTTTAACGGCAACCCACGAAAAAAATCTAACCAAATCGCTGATAATTTCAAATCTTTGGTAATTATTAAAATACATTTTTTAAATGAACCACCCAGTATATTTAGAAATGTGGCAAATTAATCTAAGGACCAGACCTAATACTTAATAATTCAATTCTTGAATTATTGTTATTGAAAATTGGATCCTTTCCACCTTTTTTAAGGTTTATTTATACAAAACGAAATTTAAATATTTCGTATATACAGGAATTCAGAATTGTCACGTTTTATGTGGACAATATTGAGACAATGTAGTGTTATATGTGTCCGCATTAAAATAAAGCCACCGAAGGATGACGCTGGTATGTAATAAATGTAATGGCATGGTCCAATTCGCACAACGTAGACACGATGGTAACATTTTTATGGTCACCTCCACATATTATATTGCGCTTTCTAGCTGTAGTTCCTGCAAAGGATGTGAAAACGTCAGTTTCACATTTACATTCAGTTTTTTCCGCATTTTCCCTGTCCCTAAAGATGTCATAAAGTTAGATTTGAGCAATAAGAAATTTAACAACATTTACTTTAATAGAAAAGCTTTTCCTGCAGTCCAAAATTTTTGCAGCATCCATTATCCTTTTTACATCTTCATCCATCGACAATCATATTAAAATCCTTTTTCAAATGAAATTGAATTCATGCAGCAGTCTCGTCTAAAGCTTTGACTTAAGACTAATAATTTATCTTTAAATGTATTTGGAAATATATTCTGTAAGCATCTTGAGCAAAAGCATCCTTGTAGAAGAATAGATACAGATAGACAAAACCCCAATACGGGGTTTTTCATTGCATTATAGAAAAGAGAATCATGGCTGTCTATACAAGGCGGCTTAATGGAAACAGAACCTAATCTATTGGAAGAGAATAACGTATGGCAATAAACATTAGACGCAGTACAGGCGAATGCATATTTCACGGAACGAGTTTGTGCTGCACACACATTCGCACAATACATTTTATGCGGGACAAAGAAAATGTACGAGCTTTAATCGGTGCTCATTGTTGCCTTCTACACAAGCCGGGTTGAATTACCGTTAGCCCGACACCCCAGCTACATCAAACAATGGGACGACAATTATAATAATAACAACAATAAAGCGCAGACGGTGTGTAGAAAACGTAACGCAGGGTGGATTGCCAATACAAATCATTATTTCTAATCGTTTAAATGTTGATTTTATTCATCCTGCACAATTGGTTGGGGCGGTTGTACACCTGCATGCAATTAGCTTTTATTTGTGTGGCTTTAGCTAAACATTGATTGCCTATTGAACTACATGGAATTCAATTTAGATCATTTCTCGTAGATAAAACTCGTATTTTTTATCCATAATGTGTTGTGTTCTTTGTGTTATAAGCATAATATGCCTTTGATGTGAATGCGCATTGCACAAATTGGTTTGGGTTATTATATTTCGTGTATAGCGCTTCTTTTACAGTATTTTTTGTCAAGGAAATACAATTTAATCAATAATAATAATATTATATTATTAAATTTGTTTGAACTTTTAAAAAGTATATTGCATTGCAGCATTTCCGTAAATTGAATCATAATTAAATTTTTCCCCACTCAAAAGAGTGCATATTTCAATTGAAGACAAAAACTTTTTAGATAAAAATTGGGCAAAAATATTTTATTGACATTTTGAGAGCATTATTCGAAATGAAAAATAACTCCAACAACAATTTAAAGAAGTCCTAACCAAAATTAAATATTATTTATTTTATTAAATTGTTAAAAAATACAACAATTTACGAAATTGTTTAATGAAATATTCAAAATATGTTTTCTATTTTCCTTTTTTCAAATGAATTATTTAAATTTCGTTAAGATTACTCATCACAGAATCATTTAATTAACCTTTTTCTCAACCCTTCCCCTTATTCAGATAAGTTATAATTTTAATGAAATTGGTTGTAATTTAAAGGTAAATTCTTACTCGAGTGCATATTCAAACTTTTTTTTTTTTTTTTGATAAAATGAATTGTTTTTGAAGTATAATGTGTTGAAATCAGGCAGAAATAATTTTTTTCCCACATAATTAGCCTTTTTTTTTTTGCATTGCATTTTGTGAAGCCACTTTTAAGTCACAGATCCAATATTTCCACTTCGGTATCTCCGATTAATTATGAAGAACACATATTAGTCATTTTTTTAATTTAAAAATCATTTCAAAGATATTAATTGTTTAACTATTTAATTGGTTTTCAAAAGAATTCTAATATTTCAATGACACAAATCTTCGAAAATTGTTTTAAAAAATTAGTCAAAACCACAATTTTAAAACATTATGATATACTCTTAATTAATTTAATCTCTTCTTGAGATCTTTTAACTTACTAGGTATTATAATAGTTACTTATTATAGTATATTATATAAACGTAATAATTTGTTGAATTTTTGTTTTTAAATATTTTTTTCAAAAAAGTATCGTAACTCAATCAAAGTACAAATATTGCTCAAAAACAATAAATCTTTTGTGGGGATATTTTTTTTTCCACGATAATTCATTGCGCCGTAAACAGAAAAAAACAAATAATATATACAAACATAAAAACATTATATTTTCTGCTTTGCACATTTTATGATCCACTGCAGCCAAAAGTGGCATGAGACATTGACTCAAACATACGCTGCGTGCTTTGATGATCCCGTGAAGTATGTTTTCAGCAACAACACAGCAATGAGAGATTTCGTTCCAGTCTCAAGGTTTCTTGATGCTTTTATAAAATGCAATATATAAAAATAAGTGGGTTCGCTGCTTTAACAACCCATTTTAGACATAAAAATTTGTATGCAATATGCAGTCAGCATTTAGAATTGGTGTCTTTGATGTATAAGTGCAATGCCATCAAACATAATGCAGCTAGTTGAATTTTGATATGCGGATGAAATTCTTAGGAATTAAATTTCTCGTCTTTTATAGAGGTTTCTGCTTTTTATAAATAGTTATAAGTCTGTATGAATAAATATTGTATTTAGTTTCAAACTATGTAATAACATTAATAGAAATGAAAAATGAAGTGCATTTATGAGTTTGCACAAAATTTTTGACGGAAATTAACAATTTTATTTGAAATTCATTTTGTTTTGTAGTTTCATAATTAAAATATTTTTTAAAATTATTTTTAATATTTATTTTAATTATTGCTTGACATTTCTTTCAATAATTTATTAAACTCAAAGCAAACGGAATTATGCAATATTTTATGAGTTATGACCAATCAGCTGTCGACGCGTTGCGTTTACTTCAATGTGGTCAACAATCATCCCTTTTATTTGATTCCAACACACTACTACACGCATTCAACCACACGCTTGCATTTTATGTGCACAATGCAATTTTCCATTAATAGGGTGGATCTGAGTGTGCTATTTTAAATAGAGTGCTCCACAAGGAATTGAATATTCAATTAATGGTACATGTTCGAAAATATACGAGCTTGAATGTACGCAATCAGCTGAAAATTGAATTTCATGCACTTCGATGGATGGCGGTTTTTCGTTAGCTCCCTAACATTTAATACTTTTGAACATGTTATTTATGGTTTGCAAAACTTCAGAACACTATTTAGTACAGTAGATGTAGTAGTTGGTGCAAAAGTAGAAGTTTTTGCTCAAAATTTTAACTTTTGCATCAGAAGGAGTGATGATAACATTAGGTGTGAGAGTAAAAAGTAAAAATTGAGTGATTTTAAAATCAATTTGATTGTTTAGGGTTCTAAGAATAAAACAATTTGATGATTTCAAAAGTAAAAGCGTATATGCAATCCCTTTGAAAGAGCAAATAAAATCCCTTTCAGACTCATTCAACCGAGTGCGTGGAAATGTAATTCCACGCCTAAAGGCATTTCCAAAAACAACGAGTCACGAGAACCATCACAAATTTGTCCATAAATTCCCATTTGACTAATTATAACTCATCACATCGTTTATTAAAGCTTTAGCAGTCATCATCCCTTTAATTTACGGAATGTTCACACATTTTTAAAACGAAAGTGACCACAAATTAGCACACAGTTCATTTGTGCGTACATTTTCACGTCAGATTAATAAAGATTAAATGCATAAACGTGAAATATATTTATATTTAAAAGCTTTTATAAATACTGTAAAATTTAATTATTGGAATTGCATGAATTCTTAAAATGTTAAGCTTTAAAGCTCACATCAAAACGTGAATTCGTGAGTTAATTTAAATTTCTGTCCATATTGGAAATGCTTCATAATAAATGAAACGGAATAAAGCTGCAAAATTGAGATGAAGTCAAATCCATAATAGCTAATTTTAGACAACAGCTGAGAAAGCACAACACTCTGAACCCTCGCATAAATATTTATGATGAGTTGGGTGAAATAGTAAACAAGCCATATATATTTTGATCCGGTTGTTGTACAAAAGGGAGCAGACCCTCGATAATAGAATAACGTCGAAATGCGAGAGACGATACGGAAATTCTATCAATTTTAATAAAGCGATTTATTTTCCATATAAAATGTCAGAAGTGTCATATTTTGGGTTTGAAACCACAATTTTCTTGAAATGCAAAATGTAAACATGCTCAAAGGGTGCGTATACGCATAAGCGGCCATCCTAGAAAAAAACACCCACCGTTTGTAAGGGAAGCTAAACTATGCATTATTTGATTAAAACAAAAGTGCAAAATTGTAATTCAATTAAGTATTTCCAAATTTTTGTTTTGTTATGTGACACTGTTGGAAATTATTTTTTTCAGCTATACCCTCAGTGGACAATCCCATAGAAAGGAGAAACAATTCGTTTATTATACTTGCAAGAAAGCTTTATCACAATATAATCGGGTAAGCACTTTGCAAGTCACGCAAAACTTTTACTGCGGGAGCAACTCTTTGAGAAATTGTTGACAGAAGATCCAGAATTTAAGCCTCATAGCTTGTGCAAATATTTTAATTAAATGCAAATTAAATTCATGAATTTTACAGCCATTCCTTATTTTGGTGTAAAGAAGGAAGCAAGTGTTTGAGCGCAGCTTAGCACGCAATTAACTGCAGCTTATATCCCGTTACACTTACAACGAGCGGAATTTATAAATCAAACATCAAACAATTGAAATTTCAATTGCAAATTACTAAGAAGAATAACACCTTTTGAGCAATTTAGCAATTACGTCGCGACGTTTTTTTTTTTGTGTTTTTGTAGAGTTACCATTTTTATTATTTATAAGCTTTTCTAATTAATTGGATTTTTTATTTACGTTGTTTTATTTAATTTTTAAAGTAGGCTAATCCCTGTTTCATCGCAAAAGTTATTACAGAAACTGATTTAAAAAGTTTCGATGGTTTCACATAATATTCTCGTTCCGAGGTCGAAGTCTCAATTTAGTTTTGGAAAAGTCATGTATTTCCTCACATGGAACGAAAGGATTTAAAAAAGAAAGAAATTTATTTCGAATTTTAGTACGATTACCCGATAAACATACGTTTTGGAACATTTCACAGCCCAGTTAATGAGATCGATTGGAAAATAATTTAGCCACAATAATAGTACATAATTATTTAATTAAATAGCACCCGCTGTAATAACTTTCAGTGCCATTTGTTTGGCTAATTAACGTAACTCACGGCCACACATTTCAAAACAAACTGCTGCACACACCCACCGCCGCACAAATGTCATCTCGCACAATGGATTGTGCTAATTTGTATTCAAGTTGAGCATAATTGCGGAAGCTTTTTCCATTAAATGTTTATCTATTCGAAACCATTGCGCAATTATTTTTCTATTATTTAATTACAAATAAACAAATAATTTAAATGACCTATTTGTGCATCGGTTGCAATCAAAACATTCATTATTTTCTAATTACCATTGTATTGACAATAACGCCCCATTAAGTGCATGATTCAGCGTAAGTCGATTAACATAATATCGTCAAATTGTGTTTTTAATGTTTTGAACACAAAAGTGTTTTGAGTTTTAATTTTTAGAGCTTTTTAAATTTAATGTTTTTAATATTAAAAATTCAAAAATTCATTTAAATGACCTAGTTTTAAATAAAAATAAATACGTCACGGTCAAAACCTAGATTTCATGTCCGAATTAGCGATGATCATGTTTAAGTGAAACCCCCATTTAATATTTAAATCATTAAATGATTACTCATTTTCAATTATAAAAGCAAAAATGGACACAAAATGTAATCTCCCAAATTTCGTCGACATACTGCAACCAACACATTAAATTCTAAAAGTTAACGATGTGCTCTTGTTTACGACCATATTCAAATGCAGATTGTATACAATTTAATTTCACCCAGCCACCGCTGCCACCCCATCCGTTCTCACAGCATGTCGGAAAATGTGCCATATCATTGACGATAAACTTGGCCGTGGGGCGCAAATCATAGACGTATTCGCTTAAAATTCCACAGTGATTAATAAAACGAAAGCTACACATTTTAACGTGCTGAGATTTGCTGGTGTTTTCATCAAATAAAATATTCATTATATTAAAAGAGAGAACATTTTGTGGGGTAAATGTGGCTGCAGCTTAAATCATATTTATATTATACCCATAGGCGTTTCTTTCTTCTTTTTTTTTGCTAATGCTTTTCCATACACACAGCTCAAAAACAAAATGTGAGGAGATAATTAAAATTCAAACAAAGTTCGCCTCAATTTCAATTTAATTATATTTGCATTTGCTTCCATGCCAACCGCCTTCTGTTCTTGCTTCGACTTAAATTACAAATCAACAATGCAATTGCTTTTAGTTATTTTTTTCATCCTTTACGGTTCATATACCTTCGTTCAAAAAACGTTTTTAATCCGTGCGACTCATTTTGAATGGAACATATTTAAAAACATGGTTTTGCAGATAATCCTGACACTTTGAATTATAGTCAGCATGTTGTACAATGAATATGAAAAGGGAACTCATTAAAACTAGTGCTACATCATTGCATTAAATTGGAGTTGTTGAATTGCGGTGCATGAAAGGAGGTTTTACTTTATTTGACATTTTAATTTTTTTCTTTTCACGGAAATTTTTCATTTTTTTGCAAAGATGGCAAGGTATGAGCTCAGCCCACATGCGACAACACGCCAGTGTAGTGGGGTTGTATTTCTGAAATTCTGCTGAATTATACTCCTCCGCAATTTTTTTGTAAAAACCTTGTTAAAGGTTATATTGGAGTGAAATGATTGTAAAACAAAAATAATTTTTCTGAGAAGCACGAAATTTATTTTAAAGATAAATTTTCTTAAATTCTACTTACTCAATATTGAAACCACACTTAATTAATATTATTTCCTTCCATGAATCTGTAACGGATTCCTCTGCAGCCACAAATGCATTTTTAATAAATTTTTATTTATGTTTAATTTTGGGTGTCGTGATGAAAACAACGTGGACAAATACAATAAATCCTTTGTTTCATTGGCGCTGCCATTGCTTTTAAATTACTGTCCAAATATTTTTAAAACAGTTCTATTATTATTTAAGTAAGTGAATTAATTCCCACATCTCATGAAGGGTTAATCTGCTGGATTGTTATGCACATTATATTCTCAACAATAGATTTGTGAAATAAAAGTCGGTGCATGTTTGTTATTTTCCCTGAACATAAATACATATTTTGTTAAAATATTATGTTGCGCTTGTCTCAGCTTTATTTTCATAAATACAACGACCGTATTTATGTTTACTGTGGGATAAGCATGGAGTCCTTCCAAATGTACAAACATCAGCTTTGATACGTAATCCGTAAACACATTGTTTGTTTTGCTGCACTCACTTGGAAAATGGAAAGAAAAACGGACTGAAACTTTCAATGATTGTTGTAAATGATAAAGTGGTTTTTATTCACAAATAATGCAACAATTTTACACATGTACTCGTCCTGGTACAACATATACGGTTAAGTTGCTTCAGAGTTGTACAATTGTTCAAGCGAAACTGTCTTTTATTGAACTCAACTTGTATTGTTTTCTAGAATTTATTATTTAAAATGTTGTAACATTGCATAAAAATATTTTAAAATTTAAGCTAGCTGCAGGGAAAAAAGGGGTGGGGAGGCCGCGTAAAATGAGTTTGAAGTGGAAACTAACAGGGATTTAGAAGAACATTTAAGTGGAACATATTTTTCGAGGGCACATTAATTAAAGCTCTGAAGTCCGTAAAATTTACCGCAGATCATGAAAAAATGTATTTCAAAAATGAATCGCAATGTTTTTAAATTATTTTATTTATAATTAATAATTGTTGATCATTATTTAATGATAATAGTTTTAAGCTTACTTTTTACACAGTATCACAATTAAAATCAATTTAATGACTTAACATTTAATGAACTCATGTTCATGCAAGCATATGTCCTGCAACGCCCAAAACATATCACTTCCAAAGATCAGCATGCATGAGTAAAGCACCTAATTGTAACTGGTGACGACTACGATTAATTTACAGCCAAATGTCACAGGGAATTACATCGAAACGGGCACAAAAACACGAACACACACACACTGACATCCTCCCACACATAATCGAACAAAATGCTGAATTTACTGATGTTAAGTTGTTTGACTTTTTGTACCAGACAACTCCCACCATATACGCCTATAATTTGTGCCAATCCCGCACCAAACCTCCCCCCGCATCATGCCTTGTGTCTCTCGGTTTAACCAGCGGAGAGACAAACTTTGCCACTTGGCCATCCCCATTGTAAGTGGTCGAGGGTAGAAAAACAATATCCGATTGGGCACGCATGAAATGGAGAGTTATGTCCATTAATTTTCGTCGATGGGAGCCACTGCAGGGTCATGTCCTTTATGGACGCAAGTTTTCCAATTTATTTTTACTAAGATGAAGGTGGTTGAATCTCTGTATCGTCACCGCCATATATGGCGCATATGAACACAAAGTCAAGTGTTATTCCATTAGAAGAGATTGCACACGGCTGTGGCGGGGGAGGATGTGCGAGTATATGTGGGTCCTTCACAATATATTGCACATAACATTTGTACAATTGACAAATGGTTTGATAATTTCCAGATGTAGATCCCACTGTGGAGCAATCTCTCCCAAAGGTACTTCACCATTATAATAACTTTTTGTATTGTTCTGTGATTGTTGTGGCACAGGTTTTTGTGTCTCTGGTTGCCAAATCGTGACAATTTGTGGAAAAATCACGCCGTTATATTCTTCACAAAATATATTGAGCAATATTGAGGTTGTTGTCGCCGTTTCCACAATGAAGTGCGGACTTCTACTGCAGCATAAATGTGAATAACTGAAAATAGTAATAGAGGAGAATGTACAACAACTGTGTACGGCATTGGGAGGGGCGAGGGCTACGTTTCGTCCAACGACATGAATGTTCACATGATGGTTACTTTTTATGGGCATTAGTGTATTACAGCATTAGACCATCACACGTGCGAGAATATTTTGGTTACTGCATTCATGTTTGTTTTACCATCTCCCATTTGGTGCTTTTGTTTTTGCTCGGCCATCACTAGATTTAGTGGGCATCGTTCTTCCCCCTTAGAAAGCGCCTTGTTTTTTCCCCCATTTCGTCTTTATTATTTTGCCCATGTAGCGTAATCCCCACTGACTTGCCAGGGGTTTTCTTGGGCTCACAATTATATTGCGTTATAATCGAATATCGACTGAGCTTGGAATTTATTGCCCAGTGATCACACTTTTATCAAATACTGCAATTTCCTTTTTTCACACAGTGTACCTTTTTTTGTGAGAGGTTGGTTCTGTTAAATTATTAAGGGTTTTTACATTTTAGTTCAAAAATTTTCAGTCTGCATCCAGTTACATTCTAGAAGAAACTTGAATTGATACTTGGAAATATTGCCCATATTATTATACTGTTTAATAATTCACTCAGCTTCTAAAACAATTTCAACAACATCTCTATATGAAGTAGAGATAAATTGGCGTCATTTCATATGGTCGTAATAATAAATTAATGAAGCATGACGGAAAACTTGTCAATAAACAAGGATCAATCTATTGTCGTAAACAAGGGAAGGGGAATTGTGTATTATATCGTTTCATCCATTAAGGGCTTCAACGTATAGTTTGGAATTGTGACCGACATAATATTGTTCGTAAACCGAAACGTTCCTTTATTACTTTAATATTTCGCTAAAGTTTGGTCTTTAAGTTTTCTTTCAACTTTTTTAATTACTTTACTTATACTAATATTGAAAAAGTTAATAAAAGTCAGTCTAATAAATATATATTGTACACAAATTTTAATATATTATGTACACTGAAAGAAATTGCTACCACTTATATCAATTCATTTAAATGTGGAATTAATTAATTAATTATTTTAATGTGGAAATATCGAAGTGGAAAATAATGTGAAAGATATAAAATGATATTGAATCACCGAACATGATATCGATTTCTGTATAACTTCACCTTTTCCAATTGTAATTCAGATATTATCAAGTGTAATTCAGATTTATGTAATACTAGCGGAGGAACCCGTGCGCTGCTCGGACACAACATGTTGTTTTCTAAAATCGTTTTTATTTATCACTTATATACTTTAATATCATAAATATTTGATAGAAGAATGTCTATTTTTCAAGTTTTTATATATTGTAATCAAATTAAAAATTGAAATCGATAACAATTATTATGCAGAAAGTTGTTTTCATAGCGCTGCTTGTTCATAATGGTTTCGATTTCGTAGCATTTTTTCTGAAATATCCTTCAACTTCATAAAAAGAATCACAACAAAAATTTAGCAACATTACTTCGTTTTTTCCCTCGTTTATCCAATCGATTTCCAGAATAGTTTTAGGAATTAGTCAATCTTTTCATAAACCGCGATTTTTTATGGTTTTCAAGTTTCATTTCGCTTTTGAAAAATGCCTTTGTTGCTTTTCGAACGCTGACAAACACGTGTATAAAATCTCGTAGAGATGCCGTTTATAGTTTTACCGGCGTTTGAATTTTTATATTGGATTATAAAACATAACCGCAGAAAATCGCGGGAATTTTCACTTTTGTTATTAGTCAATTTTTTGACGAACAGCGATTTTTTTTGCGATTTATTTTCATTTTTAAAATATGCCCATTGCCCATGTTACTTCTAGAGTGTTGTCAAATACGTGTGTAAAATTTTGTGGGATCCCATTGTCAGTTTTAGCATGATTGATTACTAAATATACACGGTCGTTTAGAAATTTGTATATTAGATTTCCACATCGACCGAAAAGTATTAACAATTACACACAACCCTTATAATATTGAGCTATGTGAAATAATATAAATTTTGCAATTAAATTAGTTGTCTTGGAAATGCAATTCATACAAGAACGAGTGCTCATATGAACCCTTCACGCTTTGAACCATACATAAAGAAGGCAATTTCTTTGAAGAATACTTTTCTGTTTGAGTGCGTCGTTTGTTTTTGTTTTTATCACAATTTCTCGGCAATATGAAGCTCAATGAATTTAAAGTACATTCTTAAAAGTGGAAATACACACATTTAGCAGAAAAAATGTATTAAAGTGTTTTTCCTTCTTAACTAATTTCGTATTTTTCAAGCGATTCACTAAATTTCAATCGCTGTTTCTCTCAAATGGGAAAATCTCCGCATTGATTTATAAACAATCATAAAAATTTAAACATCACAACACACACGTGGTGCAGTGTTGTTGACGCCAAAAATGAGTTTTGAAAGTCTTGTTTAAAAATTAATGGAATGGCTCCACATGTTTTGCGGGAAATGTGCGCCTTTTATGCAGCATAAAATATCGTAATATTCTGCCTACTTTGTATAAATGACGGATCACTATTACTGAATACTGAAGCTACCGACGACAATGATGGCGTTTTAAAATTTATGCGAACGTGGCGTGTTTGCTTTGCACATTACCGTAAAATAGCTCTCTCTTGTCTTGTTGAAAGCGTATACTAAAATGCGAAAAAAAAGAAACAACAAAATGCCCCCCAAAAAAATATAATATGAGCCTGATGGAGGAAATCAAGAAGTGGAAGAAAACTTTTTAGGGACAACCGCGCACCATCATATGAAAATTGCGGATGAATTTTATGACAAATTACGTCATCTCGGGTTGGCTGTAAAAATGGCAAAGGTGCAGCACTTACGCCTCCTTGACTTAGCCTTCAACGCACTCATGTTGTGTGTTAAGATAAACATGAATTACTAACGGAAGCATTTTGATGTTTGGCTCCTTTTAAATGGTTTCAGTGTCCTTTTGCATGCACTTTTTGGATTAAATTCTTTAAAAATTATTAGAGCGTGGAAAAAAAATATTTAAATTTTATTGTTTCTTGTACTTAAAGGACTTTTTACTTAATTGCAACGATTGATGCCACTTATTTAAAGTTACTTTATGAAATTATAATTCAATGTCAATAACGTATTGTTTCCTGCTCATCGTCTATGCAAATTTTTTGTTATCATTAACATCATCTGTTGTAATAAAAAAATTCATAAAGACTTCAAAATAAAGGTAATTTAAAAAATAACATTTGCATTGAAAATATTATGGCACACAAGTTACCTGTTTTTCTGCAAGATACCATAAGTCAATTTTTAGGCAATAATATTCTTCACATTTTCTGATGTTTATTCGAAAACTTTCACTCCCGAACAACTTTGTGACTTCATTCATCCTGAATAGAATTTGGAGGAATTTAAAAGCAACATGATGGCAGTTGAGCCTTCCCTTTAGGTGTTATTTAAGTACTTTCTATAAATTTAGATACGCTGATAATAATATAAAATCATGTAAAACATAAAAGTTTTCTGGTTCTTAATTTAACATAACACAACGTTTTGAATAACAGGATTTATCTGCAAACATGCCCTAATATTATGTCTTCGTATTTAAAAGGGAATAAAGATAAAGGAGAAAGTAATTCAAAAGCAATTAGTGTTTCTTATTCTATAAAAACACGAGTTGTTGACTTTAAAAATAATTAAATGTTATCTATTTTAACAAGCTTTAAACATTTTTGGTTGTGATAGGCCATAAAACCCTTTACGAAATAAAAAACCCAATACTTTAAAGCAGCCATTTTTATTTCTCTCCTCCTTGGAATAACAAAGTTTTTGTGCTTCTTGGAAATATCGTGTTTCCCTAAAAGAAATTTTTGTCGTCTCATCTCGTGCAAGGTAAATGTCGTGGATGTAAATAAACTTTTGCCACTTTTTTGAAATAATATGTTGGCTGCCACACCCTCATAAATAATTCTTACCAAAATATGTTGGCTCTTTAGTACGTTATGTAGGCACTTATGTTAAGAACATATTATTGGCGTGTGTGAAATCACAAGAAATAAGAGCCCAATTTGATACCTTTAATAATCTATACGGAAAAATGTCAAAATTAAATTTACAATCAAAAAAAAAATTACTTAAAGGGATGTAACTTTAAGGATGCGACTTTAAAAACAGTAAGCATTGCATGGTAATTACTCATCAGGCATTTTAATTGTGCTGCCTTGTTAAATTAAACGTTTATTCATTTGCGTAGACATTAAAGAGGCGCGCTCAAACCATCCAGCATCCGCCACTCAACAAAAACTCTGAGAAACCGAATGGCGTGTACGAGAAATAACTTATTATGCTTCTTTTTTTTTTGTCTGCAACATTTGTTATTTTTGCTGCAACATGTTTCGGCATTACGTGACCAACAATCATCCCAAATATGTACGGTGGTATTCATTGTGGGAGAGGTGGTCATCATGTCGGGTTTTCTTAACCTTTTATTGACCAAATTTAAGAGATGATCGTTGATAAAACGTTAATGAAACAATTTAGATGAATGAATGGAACAAATTATTGAGTTCATTGCGTTTATTCAAATCCCTGATTAAACGAATGTGATTCAATTTATGGGTCATCGTTGTTGTTGCTCAGTTTAGAACACCTGCGAAAGCAGAATTTACAACACAAACATGGAACAAAACAAAAACTGTTAGGCAATATTTAAATGAATTCAACGATGGCACGGTTCAGCATTCGCCATTTTATAAAAATGAACCGTTATCAAATTTGTTATTGTTCATTAGTTAACCAGAGAAAAAAAGTCCATCATAAAAATTGCTACAGAATATTGTAGCCTATAGATAATTCGATTTACAAAATTGTGAAAGAGATGGGGCGGATGTTTCTAAATTATGACAATATTCTATTAACGAACATTCAGTTTAATATAATATGAAATGCGGCTCGAATTTGCCTGACCCTTTTTGCGTATTAACCTAATAAATAACATTGGGCTGTGTACAGCGAAACCGAAACAATGTTATTTCCAATTAATAGAATCTCTCGCTGTTCGCAAAATAATATATTACCCATTCTGCGTTATGAATTTATCTGAACGCAGTGTCCTCGTGGCGGTGCTTCCAAGTGGCGTCACGGACTCGTGTAGCACGCACCTTTATCTTTGGCTTTTATTATTAATGAACGCACAAATCTGAAACACACTTAATTGGAGTGTTCGTGTATGAAAAACACAACATAATTACTGCGAGGACGACTGACGAGTCTGAAGGCAAAATTCAAGACCAATCGTTAAAACGACAGCGACAATAATAATATTAAATGTTATCGTTTGGCTCAGATAACATAACAGGACATACGGCAATAGGCGAGGGAGGCAGGATGCTATCATCCACGAAGATGGAAATCTTTATATAACATGAGACTCCGAGAAATCGCTGGTATTAGATAAGATTACCGGGCACCGTCGCAAAATGTTAAATGTAATTAAAATTTAAAACAAAGGGATTTTTGTTGTAGCTATTTTTGTTTAAGAAAAGGATGCGCCAAATTGATAGAGAATGGGATGTTTGATTATTTCAGTGCCTTTTCGTTAACTTGAATATTAGGAAGCAATTATCCTTAGGCATTTATCTTAATTTTTAAAAGTTAATGACGCAGAAAACTGTTTTTACCTGACGACAAAAACAGTTTGCACGTTTTTCTCGGAATTACTGGACGTATTTGCGTGGAAGCCGATCCGTTGTTACTGTAAAATACTTTTTTTTTGTGGTTAATCAAAGACTTTACGTTAACTTAAATTATCATTAAATTATTTTAAAAATGTTGTCACCTGCACAAAATTTCTCGATGCAGCATGGAATGCATAAAAGCAATTAAATGTTTAAGCTATTTCTCTATAATTTGAACCCTGTTTGTTAATCCCGTGGTGAAAAAATCAAGTCAATCAAGGAGTTTGTAACAAATGCCGAATCATTGAAACCAAACACTGAGGAAGGTCGTTGCATTTAGTCTCGTTGTCTACCATGTGTATTGAAATTTTTATAAAAAATGTTTTTTTTTAAACTATAGGAAAGTAAGGCATCCTAAAAAAGCGACTGTCCGCCATTTTGTTAATGCTTTTAAATAATTTTCGCCTGGAGAATAACAAATTATTAAATTTATTTAGTTTTAAATATGAAGCCCTAAATTTTCAAAGAACATCGTACGAGTAACTATAACCGAGTAGGTATTCGTTCTTTGTAAAGAGAGAAAATTTATGCATTATTCAACTAAATGTGTAGACAAACGCATACAAACCATATAATAATATGTATAAATAAAATATTCTGCAGTGTGGATTGCATACATCAACTTGGTTATGCAATTTTCACATTAAAATGCATATTTTACGATGGGCCAACAAATTTTAACATTTGTGCGGTAACCAAACAACTTAACCAAACGCTGCAAGGACTATGTTTTGCCTTTTGCAAAATGTTTCCTTAAAATAATGTTGCAGGGGATGAATTCTTCATGAGACCTTTGCAAATTCCTTCTTGTTGCTGTAAATTCTGTGTGTTTTTGAATTGTTTTCATGTAGTATTTCATTTTTTAAATAATTATTTATTGGATGTACCTTAGCATTTAAGCAATGTATTCAAATTATTTAAAGTGTGCAGTTATGACATAAATATTATGAAATGAGCACACAAAGCTATGCGTTCTATTGGAGATTTTATTTAGTTTATTTTACATGCAATTCGACAGCAAAATAAACCTTTCTATTTATTTACGAGTGTTCACTCTTTCGTTATATTTATTACTCTATTGGTCCCAAGGTGGCGCTGCAAAATAATCTAGCTGCAACCTCCACAATTTGTTCATTAAAAAAAGGCGTCACCATTTGTCTACTAGCGAAAATGTCAAAGTTTTTATTATAAACCAAATATCGTTCTTTTGTAATGAACTTAATGAGATATCAACAGAACGGAACTACGAGGGAACTACTGTCTTAAAGTGACACAGAAATTGGAGTGCAGCCACATTCGCCATAATCAGTGAATTTTGTTTTCTTAAAAAATAACATCAAAAGCTGGCGAGACAGCACGGGGATTTTTCGTAGTTCCTCAAATGGTAAAGCAAATAATAACTTGTAATGTAAGAGTCAGGAGTTCTGCTCAAAATATAAGAGAAAAATAAAGCTCGAAAGCCTATTATTGTTGTGCTTCAATGGAGCTAAAATGGATATTCAACTGCAACAGCTTATTTACCGAGCTGTACAATTTTAATCTCCGACTCTGTTGCCTGCTGTCTTGAGTGTCGGACTAGATGCATTCGGTACAATTGTATTAAAGTAGCTTACAGTAACAGGAAACAAGGGGAATCAAATAATTACTATGAATTCGTAACCATAATCGTTCAAAATGATGTAAGAGTGGAAGGTACAAAAGATTGAAAAGTCTTGTTCTGAGAAATGATGATTTAGGACAAAAATGCGTGCTACAGTCACCGGATTATGTGGATGATTATCTCATTTCCTACAACTCTACCTCTTTCCACATATTGTAAGAAACTTTATTCTACAAAACAGTGTAAAGGTGAAAGAGGATTTGTAGAAACAAGTATACAATAATAAAAAAGTTAATGACAACCATAAAGGAAGGATGTGGGCGCAAATTGCAAGAAGTTTAGTTACAAGGACACAGAAAAATTAGTAACGCAATTCCAAGAACAAAAACATTGCGACTAACAACATCTAAAAAAGGCTCAATGACAAACACAGCTCAAACATTTTTAATTAGATTCTTATGTTGTCTGTATCAGGAATGGTCGTGCAGGATGCAAAGAAATACTCAGCACTCGACTTTAATTTAAAGAGCAAATTCATGGGGCGTGTATAACATTTAAAAAGCGGCAGGGATGACCAAGTTTGTGACGGACATCAATGCAGCAAACTGTGTACAACAATGACAAACGATGGCGCATTAATTTGGAGAGTTCCTTTTTCACATAATTTGTTTGAACGACACGGTCTCGGCATCTTTCGTTTGGATACAACAATTCAAACTTATTTATTGCATTAAAATCCTTGGCTTTTAAGTTATTTGCCTTTTGCAGAAATATGTACTTCATTTCAGTGAACCAAATTTTAAGTCAATCAACATTCCAAAGCATTGATCCGTGCAGGATTATTCTCATGCCGAATGTTTCGTTGACAATTTCAATAACATTTCAAATTTCACATACCAAGCACGTCGACACAGACTCAAAATGTAAAGCCGATTTTCTATATTCTGAACAACTCGATGCAATATGCAATTTAGGTCATTTCGATGGGAAGAATTGCGGTACACCTACCAAGAAATATGGTAATTTTATCGATGGCATGCAATCGATTCAGTTCACACATCAAATTTGGAAAACATTTGTAACGACATGCCACATCCTACACTGCCTACCATTGCTCCCAATGCTCAATGCGGGTGAGTTAAGGTAATTTGAATCTGCACCACAATCTATAACATTGTGAGTCATTGTTGTGAGTTGTGTGACATCGCATTTATATGTAAATCTGCAGCTGAAACAATCGCCCTAAATATCTCGCTTTGTTGTGTTGGGGGAATTTAATAAATGAGCTCAAATATTATTCTCGAATTTGTGGCAGAAGCAATGTGAAATCCATTGTTAAACTCGCACAATATGGCATAGTTGTAACTGAACAATGCCGGTACAAGTTTATGTGTGTTTGCATTGTGTGTGTGTATGTAGCTAGAAGTGACGCATTGCCTCAGCCCAAAAGCTACCCCATGCAGATATGTCTAATGCTTGACTCCCCTATTAATCACCGTAATGCCTTAACATACACCTAGATAATGCACAAGGATACTGATTTGAATTTGCGTATGCATGTACGCATGACAATTCGCAATTAAATTAAGCGTTTAATTTCTGGTGCATTAACTGCTAATGCGATGCATTGAAAATTAAACTCCGACCTTATGGTGTACCTCGATATCTTGCTCTTCCTATGATATTAACTCTTAGCTCTTAGCAAGATCCCATCCAGAATAAGCTTCAATAAGTGGGTCCAGCCCAGATAATCTGCTCGCCATGATCTGGTGAACCAAAAAGCACTCTCATCTAAATCGGTTGCATGCTCCGCAATCTGGAAGACAATTTACGCAGAATCTGCATTTATTATAATTACCTCAAGTCCTGGGATCTGTAGGAGCATTCTTAGCTTAATGTGACCTGTTAGGAAACCAGCCGACCTAACCATATACTGGACCATCATGGTTATACACAAAAGGTCTGATCAACTCATGGGAACGCTACTTGTGGATTATACCCAGTGGAAAGACATAAGTGGGCCCAGCAATAAAATCTTTCCTTATTAGATCAAAGGATATCATACCTATAATAGGTGACAAGAAAAATAGCCGACTACTGGTTGATTTGCTCTCTGGTAACTGACAGATGTGGAAATTAAGATTTCACAAGTGCATGAATGAATTCCGCCAAGAAGATTGCAAAACAGCAGCTCGTGTCCTTTTCCACTGTCCAGCTTTCGGAGCACTCCAATAGAAGCAACTGGGAGATACCATACTTATGCCGGTAATGCTTAGGGCAATCCGGCCAAAAATCATCGTTCATTTTCTTTTAACTACGGGAAATTAAGATCTTTAGTTCCCAGTAGAGTCTTTCATTACCTTAGCACTGGAATTTTTTTACATGCTTGAGCTTAGATTTTGATTGTTTCATCCCTTATTTGTATCCGGATGGTCCCATCCCCATGCCACAGAATAGTTCGGAAACGATGAAAGGTCTGGTCCCTCCTTATAGCGAATGAGTTCGCTACTTTATTTCCAGCGTGAGGTGAGTGTCCTTGGACCCGGAGGGGAGTCTTATGTTTCATTACGATAAGTAGGTCGAGCGCTTTGACATCGACAATAAAGTCCCATGAGTCAAAGCGAAAGTTAAAAGAAAAAGTCCTTGGAACCAGTACACGGTAACAGGATAAGTTTTTCGTAGCTTATTAAGCTTCTATGCACACACTCCAAAACGAATCATGAGATGATTTCAACATTTAATAAAACATTTAATAAATATTAAAAGAAATTGATTTAAATTTGAAAATAATTATTAAATATCTGCCACAATTACTTCTTAACTTATCCCAATTGATTCACTTGGATCCTTTCGGTTATACCAATTTACTGCACTTTTTCATTAAGAGATAAACAAACCATAAACGCAAAATATTTGCTGTTGATCTTCTCACAGTCGTGCGCACCAACAAAAGCCTTTTGAAATTATTTACATTTAGTAATACCAAAGTAGCAAACACTTTTCACGTAATGGAAAATATTTTATTTACTTTATCCACCTCATACCCCTCCAGCCAAATAAAAACGACAGCAAACCCCCTTCTCCGCGCCCCATGCAATAAACCATTCGTGTACACAATTTCATTTGCCACTCTGATTGCTGCTGATTGCCCCTGCGGATACACACGATTGATACGCGTGCTTTGGCCTCATCTTTTTTCGCTCTATACTTACAATAATTAACTTATAAGCATCACAAAATCAGTGTATAAAGATGCTCATCCTGTGAGATAAATAAGACGGAATGAAACATAAATAAATTTGAGCAATTTGTGTGTTTGAAAAGCACTCCCCAACCCAACGCCATGCCGCATTATAACGCTCACCAGTTACATCGAGCATACTTTCCAATTGTCTATCCAATGAGCACCGTATTGTTTGATGGGTTGAACGATGCGGAGTGTGGGTGGTGTGGTTGGTTAGGGTGTTGTTATTTATCATGATTGTCATGAGTCATGATTCATGATCAACTGCGATGGGGCTAACAAAAACATGTGGCCCTTTAGTTATTGAAAATCACATGCACTGCAAATTCTCCGCACGCCAATAAGCAAGGTATTGTTTTGCAATGAGGGAGACATGAATGGAGATTTTTCAGTGGCCCCCACAAATACTGAATTGGTGCTTCAGCTGAGTGCATTATTTGTATTGATCATATTTCGGCAATTGTTGTACGAGTGGGTATTTTGTTTATTTCACATAAAATGCGTTCGTTTTGTGATTTACTGTACTTCATACATAATGTGGGCATAATAATATTATATTTGGGTAGGTATTCTTTTGGTCAATTTGGATGTGGGATGATTTTATTGCGCAATTTATCATGAACATATAAAATTACGGACTGCATCGTTACAGTAATGATCAATGTGGAAATAACGGAAACCATTGAGACTTCATAAAATTGTTAAAATTTAATAAAAGCTGCAATGAAAATGTGCATATAAATAGCATACTGCAGGATGCTGCTGCCTAATTGGGTAATGCATTTTTTGATAAATATTTTAATGAACATTGCGTAATTGGAACAATAAAACAAATACATTTTGTTCGATGCACGTGAGTGGTAGATAATGTTATGCTTTGTATTTTATGCTTTTTACATCCTTTTTTCAGCTTAAATTTTTTAAATATCGCAAAATTTTAATCACGTCTTTTTTGTGTTTTTATTTTGAGATCGCTGGAAAATAGGGTGTCCCAATAAAACGGTAACTTTTAAGAACACTAATTTTCCGCGATACTGTATAATTTTCATTTCAAAATGGATTTATTGAACCCAAAGAAAAAAATGTTGGAAAATACAGTTTCAGTGTGCCATTAACGGGTCATACGCTGCTTCAATGCGATAGAGAGGTTTTTTATTTACAAAAAAGGGCTTTAAATTTTAATTACAAAAATAAATCGCGAATACCGCGAAAAAAATCAGAGTTCATGAAAATTTCCAAAAATAATTGTGGAAATCGATTATCGAAAAAATATTATCAGAATCGAGTCGGATGAGATGAGCTAAGAACATCCGCAGCGTTGTTGTTTTCGACTCGTTAACGATGCAGCACTTTTTCTTTTAATTCGAGCCTTAACTTTCCGAACCACTTTCGGCGGGGAAATCATTTTTTTACTGGCGACAACTACCAAGCGTTTAGCATCACTGATTCATCAATGATTTTCTGATTCAAATGACACATCTAAGAATATCGGTATATTTTTTCATGATCCTTAATAGTTTTTAAGGGTTTCCTCATATTTTCTGCTATTAATATGTGGATACTAAAATCCCAGTTATGAAAAATAAGTGTAAAAAAATCCTGGTTCTTGCACTTTTTTAAATGTAAATATTGCCATAAAATTATCAATAAAACTTCCACAGACTCGTTACCTCATAAGCGAAATTAATTTTCAATAAACTGGAAATTGACAATTGAGTTTGATGATATATAAATCGATTTATGTATCGCTGGTGGGAAAACGGAAGACACGTACCCAGTTTTTTTTTGCTGCATAACAAGATTATACTAGTTATTTATTACATTTTATTAATACACAAAATGATTTTATGCTTCAATTTTTTATCACATAATCAAGGCTTACTCATCTTCCTTACAGGATTACTATATTCGCTTTAGTGCATAATTGCATACTGAAATCACATCCTTGAAAGTATAAGCCGATTAAAGCTTTGCATAGCAAATTATGTTAAAACCAAATTTTTATAATAATTAGAGTGCGCCTCCATTTTGATCATATAGTCATTGTTGTTTGTATGAAAATTGTGTCGAAGGTTTTTGTCCTTAAAATTCAGAAAACCATATAAATTTAAAAAGGGAGAAAATCTTTTAATATTCCTTAATTTTTTCAATTCATTTTTACAAAAGTATTGAAGCATAATATTATGTGTTAATCTGAATAAAATCATTGAAATCCCATTCCTTGTGATTGACCATTGAACAAAACACAACCAGAAATTAATAATAAAGCAAACTTAAACGGCTTCTTACTGATTGGTGTGTAAGCATTCAATTCCATTGCGTCTATCAATCATTCTAAGTGCCATTTAATGATAGAAATCCAAAAACAAATTACGATTATCACACAAATTCTAATTCATGAAATGTCATACGTGAAGTACGTAAACGATCCATCTTCTGCAACAAAAATTGTGTGCAATTTGGGAACGTATTACAATATTTTCATCCATTCATTGCAATATCAATTCAATTCGTGTCATACAATTGCTTTACTTATTTAGACGTGGCCGTTGTGTGCTGGACAATGCTGTTTCAATCTCCTTTTGAGACGCAGTAGACAATGCTTTTTCAATCACCAACATCATTGAGAAGATAAGACATTGTAGGCGGCATTGTCCTTCATCCATCAAATTTCTATGACTGTGGGCGTTGATGAATTGCATTTTAAGTGTCTTAATTTATAAAAATGCAATTTACAACAAAAAATACGTTTTTGCGGTTTTAATTTGTTTTTAATAAATTTGTGAAATACTTCTCAAATCTTTTTTTCTATTAATTAAGGACGAAAAATAATTTTCATGAAAACTTGTAATAAATAAAAAACAATTTAGGTTTCACTTAAATTTTAAAGTAACTTTCATGATTTTCAGTCCAAAGATTAATAAGAATGTGTCATCAATGCCCAAGCTTACAAGAAAAATAAAATTACATTGCAGGGAGAGCGAGGTGTGAATTTATATACGACGATTTGACCTTGAAATTTCTGAGTTTGACCTTGATTTTTGTCCGAAATTGGTAATTTTATTGGGATTAGCAAAAATGTAGAACATCATACAAAGAAAACGCCTCAAATATAATGATTTGTATATTATTGATAAGACTTAAGGTTTTTTTTTGTTTTTTTTTTTTTTTTTTTGAGCGACTATTGTACGTGTGTTTGTGTATTTTTTTTCTGTTTTTGCTTTCTGGACCTCATCTGCGCGCAGATCTGTCACTTTCAACCCTAGCTCCAATGTGTGTTGTTGTTGTTTGCGTTTGTTAGCCTGTTTCAATCGTGTTACAAGATGTCATGCAATTTATAACGACATTTTTAATGTGTTGCATGTGATGTCAGGAGTAAATTCAAATGATTTTGGAATTAAGATTTTTCTTGTATGCTTTGTTATTAGTTAATTAATGTGACTTAACTTAAGTCGAATTTGAAAGAATGTTTCTATAAACGAAAAATTTTTTTTTAATTATTGTCGCACATATTTTAATAAAACTGAAAAACTAGACATTTAATTTCAAAATCCATTGCCCTAGAAAATAACTGCTTCACAAAATTAAGTTTTGTTATTTACATATATTAAAAACTGGCTTTAATAAATCTAATTACACATAAGATACATATTATATACATGTAATTGATTTCGAATTTAAAGACCTTAAAAAAAATCCCACGGGATAATTGACTACTCAATTCGAAATTAAAAATGCCGAAACCGGTAATTATTTCAATAAATAAGTATACCCCGAATCAAATATCCCCAAAAGCTGCGATAAACAAAACTGTTATACAACATTGATTCCACCTCAGCGAACTTAATTAAATTGTGTATTTGATTAATTGTGTATCATAAAAAATTGTGCTACAATTAAAATACCACGTCGCACAAACAAGTGCTACGTTTTGGTACAGTTCGTTCAAAAATCGAATAATTCTATGAGACAAATTTTTCTTCCAATGATGAAAATTGTTACAGCGATTGAAAATGAATAAATCTTATATTTTAAGGGCACTATATCAAAAAATATACTTTTTAAAACAAAATATTAATTTACTTACATTAAAATTTCGATCCTTTATTCGATTGAACACATAGATGAACACTTAATTAACACTTTATTCTAATGAATTAATTTTATTTCATAATATTTCAACAAATTATCACTATTTTCATAATAAAAGGCCATATATTGATGATTTTTCATCAAATTTTCACTTTCCAAATCACTTAAAGCCTTTGAAAGCACATTTTTTTCAACTTAAAAATACCTTAACAACTAACACTTGAAAGTAATTGTTATAAAACTCTTTGTGGTATTCAGAAAATCAGCACAATCTTCTTGATACGTAAAGAAAATTCCATATATTGATAAATTTTCATCAAATTTTCACTTTTAAAATCAGTAAGTGCCATTATAACCACATTTCTTCGTCACACTTACAAAGTACCCAAAGGAAAATTAATAGCGATTAAAAATAAGCAACGACGACAAAATTAAATAACACAACGACATCCAAAAGAAAATTAGAAAAGGTGCCTTTAAACTACCCGACTTACTGTTCGCGCCCGATTTTAATTATTACCGCCCGGACAAAAGTTCAAATGAAACTGATGGAAAAATTTTAATGCAGAAGAAATTTGAGACTCATTTCATCTATTAACATATATTTTAATAATTTGCAAAAAAAGTGATCTCTTTCTAACGCACTCGCATTAATCCTAGCACAGAGATTTTATAAAATTGTCAGCGAGGCGTAATAATTTTACATTAATTGCGGCCACCTGCACTGTACGCATCAATGTAGTGGTGGTCAGAAATGTAAAATACCTATTGAAAATGAGATGAGATCACGTGATCGGTGAGCAAGCATTCTCCTAAAAAAATTATTTTGTTACACGTAATAGTGTTAGTAAAATAGCTCACCACAATTAATTTCTTTTCTCCCTTTCCATCCAGCACGGTAATTGCACCTGATATTAAATGGGAGAGATGAAATGACAAAGCGGGATGAGAAATTACCGTTAATTGTGTAACACCGCACTCGAAAATGAAAAGTTTTTGTACAGGAAATAATTAGCATTACAATGTTTTCATTTAAAATTGAAAACATCATGAAAATTTTAAGGATTCCTGAATGCAATGTTCAAAACCAACATCTTATGATTTTAATAAATATTTTGTTCACTTTTGACCGGAAAAAATCCGAATGTAAAATTCTTTTGACGCTCAACAACATTTTTATGTACCAATTTTGATGAGAAAATTCTTTTAATATTCTTATAATATCTTTTTTGTTCCAAATTAAATTTAAAATTTATTTTATTTGGATAGAAAATATTTTCATATAGACCTTGAAAAATTTAACGATATTAATGCCTTAATAGATTTAAAATTAAACTGATTTTTCAAGAAATTAGTGTCATTTCACAAGGAATTGTAAGAAAACAACAATAATCATTATAATATAGGTTGTATGACCTTGGAATGTTCAGCAAAAATATAAATTCTTTTAAAATCTACAAATCTGTAGTACATTATATGTTGATAAAGTGTAAAACGCACGAGATATTAGATATTTCCGGTTTTATCCTTTTCAGTTTTTATTTTATAATTCAAAAACCCGATTGAATGTGTAATTGCAATGTACCACAATTATGTGGAGAATGTTTTCATAGATCATATTTGAAAAACTTGGCGAATTTAAATATCATCTTAAAGGAAAATTTTGCAAAACCGCAGTTTTTTGGCAATATCTTGACCGTAAGAGTGATTTCGACCTTGAAACTTCATGTAACTCTTGGATTCTAGGACTAACATATTATATATAAATTTGATGCATTTCAATAAAGCCGTTTATGAAATATACGCATTTTAAATATTTTGAGAATTTGAAATTTTTTACACTCAAAATGCCAAAATCTGAGAAGATTTCACTAGTGATTTCTACTCAGAATTTGGACAATTCTGTGGCAAAAAAAAACAACTTTTTTTTAGGAACACATACAAAATGTTTTACTAATTAAACTACAACTATTTTCGGTATTTTTGTGATTAATTTTTTTTAAGGATTTTTAGAAAAATGCTGTTAAAAAGTAAAGAAATGATACCACCTGGTACAATACATCAACAAATCATTGTGATTTTATATAACTGTCTCTTTAATCTTGCGTGTGGGTATGGGTGTGCTTTGTGGACCACACCAATATTTAGCCTTGGAATATGAATCTATTACGCAACTGTTAAAAAATCCTCACGCATACTATTTAGGTGTAATTATTTATTTTGTAAAATACAGAGACGGTATTTACAGGAATGCTATTACTTTTATTTCATATTTTCAGGGAAACAATTAATGAAGAACATATTACATGTGTAGGTGAGGAAGCACGTATTAAATAAAATTGTGGGATCACGTGATCAGTGCGTGTGCGTAGCATTTTATTGTGCACTTGTTAATGTTAACAATTAATGCAAATTGCAGTGGTCTGAAACAATTTTAGGCGGAAGAGAATGATATGAATTTATTTGTATTTTCAGCATCAATATAGTATAATTGTATGAACTGAAATTTTAATTAAGCTTTTCGGAGATATGAAAAATTTGACCTTGAAATACAGCCGTACAGTGTACTACGTACTATAGACAAATGGTCGAAAAAAAAAACTTCTAAACTACTGGACCGATTTGTATGAACATTTTTTATAAACTATTAAACAAAAATATAAGAATAGGATCTTCGATTTTTCAAGGTCAGATCCTTCAAGCTCAAGTTATTGCCTTAAGAATTTTTTTTCGTATAGGGGCTCAAAAATGGGTTCTACGATTTTTTTCATTTCCACAACAATTAATCTTCAAGTTATCTTAAACAAAACTGCATATATTTTATATCCCGCTAGATGCTCCTTCTGGCGAAAAAGGGGGTGGTCAAGGACAAACCCCACTTTTCTATCTCAGCCACCTTGTACAATATCAAAAAAAATTCTTGCAGATTATTGTAGGATAAAATCAGATAAGAAAATTTGCGAAACATTTCAAGGTTAAAATCGAAAAATTCAAGGTCAATTTTTTTATATCTCAGAAGCCTTTAATATTTTTGAAATTTTTTTTTCACATTATTGTAAGAATAAATAAAATAAGAAAACTTGCCGAACATTTCAAGGTCAAATTTTGAAAACTCAAAGTCATATTTTTACAATGAAAATGTTTAATTCAAATACTATGTGTTTAAGGGTACTATGATGTTCTACATTATTGATAATCTCAATAAAAGTACCAATTTTGGACAAAAATCAAGGTCAAAATTCAGAAATTTCAAGGTCACTGTTTTCATATCTCCGAAAAGCTTAATTAAAATTTCAGTTCATACAATTATACTATATTGATGCTGAAAATACAAATAAATTCATATCATTCACTTCCGCCTAAAATAGTTTCAGACCTCTGCAATTTGCATTAATTGTTAGCATTAACAAGTGCACAATAAAATGCTACGCACACGCACTGATCACGTGATCCCACAATTTTATTTAATCCGTGCTTCCTCACCTACACATGTAATATGTTCTTCATTAATTTTTTCCCTGAAAATATGAAATAAAAGTAATAGCAATCCTGTAAAAACCGCCTATGTATTTTACAAAATATATAATTACATCTAAATAGTATGCGTGAGGATTTTTTAACAGTTGCGTAATAGATTCATATTCCAAGGCTAAATATTGGTGTGGTCCACAAAGCACACCCACACCCACACGCAAGAGGAAAGAGACAATTATATGAAATCACAATGATTTGTTGATGTATTGTACCAGGTGGTATCATTTTTTTACTTTTTAACAGCATTTTTACTAAAAATCCTTAAAAAAAATTATTCACAAAAATACCGCAAATAGTTGTAGTTTAATTAATAAAACATTTTGTATGTGTTCCTAAAAAAAGTTTTTTTTTTTGCCACAAAATTGTACAAAATCTGAGTAGAAATCACTAGTGAAATCTTCTCAGATTTTGGCAATTTGAGTGTAAAAAAATTTCAATTTTTCAAAATATTTAAAATGCGTATATTTCTTAAACGGCTTTATTGAAATGCATCAAATTTATATATAATATGTAAGCCCTAGAATCCAAGAGTTACATGAAGTTTCAAGGTCGAAATCACTCTTACGGTCAAGATATTGCCAAAAAACTGCGGTTTTGCAAAATTTTCCTTTAAGATGATATTTAAATTCGCCAAGTTTTTCAAATATGATCTATGAAAACATTCTCCACATAATTGTGGTACATTGCAATTACACATTCAATCGGGTTTTTGAATTATAAAATAAAAACTGAAAAGGATAAAACCGGAAATATCTAATATCTCGTGCGTTTTACACTTTATCAACATATAATGTACTACAGATTTGTAGATTTTAAAAGAATTTATATTTTTGCTGAACATTCCAAGGTCATACAACCTATATTATAATGATTATTGTTGTTTTCTTACAATTCCTTGTGAAATGACACTAATTTCTTGAAAAATCAGTTTAATTTTAAATCTATTAAGGCATTAATATCGTTAAATTTTTCAAGGTCTATATGAAAATATTTTCTATCCAAATAAAATAAATTTTAAATTTAATTTGGAACAAAAAAGATATTATAAGAATATTAAAAGAATTTTCTCATCAAAATTGGTACATAAAAATGTTGTTGAGCGTCAAAAGAATTTTACATTCGGATTTTTTCCGGTCAAAAGTGAACAAAATATTTATTAAAATCATAAGATGTTGGTTTTGAACATTGCATTCAGGAATCCTTAAAATTTTCATGATGTTTTCAATTTTAAATGAAAACATTGTAATGCTAATTATTTCCTGTACAAAAACTTTTCATTTTCGAGTGCGGTGTTACACAATTAACGGTAATTTCTCATCCCGCTTTGTCATTTCATCTCTCCCATTTAATATCAGGTGCAATTACCGTGCTGGATGGAAAGGGAGAAAAGAAATTAATTGTGGTGAGCTATTTTACTAACACTATTACGTGTAACAAAATAATTTTTTTAGGAGAATGCTTGCTCACCGATCACGTGATCTCATCTCATTTTCAATAGGTATTTTACATTTCTGACCACCACTACATTGATGCGTACAGTGCAGGTGGCCGCAATTAATGTAAAATTATTACGCCTCGCTGACAATTTTATAAAATCTCTGTGCTAGGATTAATGCGAGTGCGTTAGAAAGAGATCACTTTTTTTGCAAATTATTAAAATATATGTTAATAGATGAAATGAGTCTCAAATTTCTTCTGCATTAAAATTTTTCCATCAGTTTCATTTGAACTTTTGTCCGGGCGGTAATAATTAAAATCGGGCGCGAACAGTAAGTCGGGTAGTTGAAAGGCACCTTTTCTAATTTTCTTTTGGATGTCGTTGTGTTATTTAATTTTGTCGTTGTTGCTTATTTTTAATCGCTATTAATTTTCCTTTGGGTACTTTGTAAGTGTGACGAAGAAATGTGGTTATAATGGCACTTAGTGATTTTAAAAGTGAAAATTTGATAAAAATTCATCAATGTATGGCCTTTTCTTTACTTATCAAGAAGATTGTGATGATTTTCTGAATACCACAAAGAGTTTTATAACAAGTGCTTTCAAGTGTTAGTTGTTAAGGTATTTTTAAGTTGAAAAAAATGTGCTTTCAAAGGCATTAATTGATTTGGAAAGTGAAAATTTGATGAAAAATCATCAATATATGGCCTTTTATTATGAAAATAGTGATAATTTGTTGAAATATTATGAAAAAAAATTAATTCATTAGAATAAAGTGTTAATTAAGTGTTCATCTATGTGTTCAATCGAATAAAGGATCGAAATTTTAATGTAAGTAAATTAATATTTTGTTTTAAAAAGTATATTTTTTGATATAGTGCCCTTAAAATATAAGATTTATTCATTTTCAATCGCTGTAACAATTTTCATCATTGGAAGAAAAATTTGTCTCATAGAATTATTCGATTTTTGAACGAACTGTACCAAAACGTGGCACTTTTTCGTGCGACGTGGTATTTTAATTGTAGCACAATTTTTTTATGATCCACAATTAATCAAATTCACAATTTAATTAAGTTCGCTGAGGTGGAATCAATGTTGTATAACAGTTTTGTTTATCGCAGCTTTTGAGGATATTTGATTCGGGGTATACTTATTTATTGAAATATTTACCGGTTTCGGCATTTTTAATTTCGAATTGAGTAGTCAATTATCCTGTGGAATTTTTTTTAAGGTCTTTAAATTCGAAATCAATTACATATATATAATATGTATCTGATGTATAATTAGATTTATTAAAGCCAGTATATAATATATGTAAATAACAAAACTTAATTTTGTGAAGCAGTTATTTTCAAGGACAATGGATTTTGAAATTAAATGTCTAGTTTTTCAGTTTTATTAAAATATGTGTCAAAACGAGTTTTTGCATTATCAACTTTTTTTCCGAAAAAAATCGGATTCGAAATATTTCTATATGCCCTTGGGGTCGTATATAAATTAAAAATTGTATTTTCATTCACGGCGACAACATTAAGATAAATTTAAATGCAACGTTGTTAACATCTCGTTGCGAACAGATCCATTCTCGCCTTTGTAGCTTGCAGCGTTTTATTTAAATGTTACAAACATTCTCAACAATTTATACAGTCGTTGTAAAACGTATTTTCTATTTCGAAACGTGTTGATGATATTTTACTCTCATTACACCACGCAGACCAAATACTAATGATCTGTTTGCTGAGACATAGCTACAAAGAAACGGGGAACTAAGAATAGGGCTCAAATTACGCTGCACCCTCAAGTAGTTGTGTACAGAAAACTCGGCTTCAATAACCCTCATTTCAATCTCCCTCTTTTATCAATATTATAGCAATCGACCATACGAGTCAGTTTGACCTTATTACATCCAAATAAATTAGGCACAAAATTGTCCGTAATGCCCGTATCGACATATTATTATGTTAAACTTGGAGCTATGTTGGTGGAGCTCGTCCTGAATTCCCTATGGGAATATTGCCCGTCACATTTACATCAAATTTTGAATGTTGTTAGTAAATCATTAGGCTTATTCCCTACTTTATCCCAAAGCAGTCAATAAAATACTCATTGTGGTGAATTTTTAGGAACGACATTTACTATAATAATATAATGTTGATTCCAACGACAGACATTTTCTGTCTTCAAAATAATATTTTCTCTCATTCACTTATTGAATAATTTATTTCACATTTTTAATTAAAGTCACAATATCACAAAACAACTCAAAAACCGAACATAATTGCATAATAACATTTAATTAAATTTCATTCCGATTTTACAATAATTAAGTTTAAAATTATTTTCGATTTGGATGCAAATAATTCGATTGTTGCATAAAATCATTGAGTTGGTGTTCGTTGCTTTATCATTTTCACATTATACCGTACATTAACACCATGTTATTATGTTTGATTGGAAAACTACACGGCAGGGATGGCGACACAATGCATTGAACAGAGTACCCTAAAGTGCAAGGTTACATAATTCATTTTAAATTTTTGGAACAACTTTGTTGTGCTAAAATGCGACCCTTAAAGGTTTTAAAAGTTTTTCATATCGATTTCAGTCTTATTATATTTATTAAGTAGTTTAAACTACTCAATTTTATCCGAAATTGAATACTGATTATGAGATTATAAAAAACAACTTAGCTTGGCACTTAATTGACCTTGAAATGTATTCTAAAATTGTACTCTTTTTGAAATGATCATTTAATGCATATAACATAAGTTTCAAAAGTAATTTGTAATTTGAATTTTATTTTATTTAAACCTGACTTCAATTTTTTTTAAGAGTTTAATTTTTTTTAATGGTTCAAAGTATCTTTTGTTCAATTTTTTTTTAAATATGTATATTTAAAGTCCGGCTTTAGTTTGAAGATTTTTTGACAATGTCCTGTTAAAAATATAAAAAATTGGAATGTCATAAACATGTTATGACATGATTAAAAAACTTTTGTTTTCTTTACTGGTACTGGTTGTGTCCAATAAAAAAAGAAAATTGTGTAATAAAAGTTAACACACGGATAATTAAATTGCGGTCACCACATCAACAAACCTCCTGGCCTTTAAATATGTAATTATTTTATCCTTTTTTAAACCAATTTCAATTGAGCACCGTGTGGATACGTGAATTAAATTAACATCAATTACTTAATTGAAATATTATTTACACAATTATATTGTAATTAAAACTCTTACGTATTTAAAAATTATAATTAAGCTCAGAATTATAAGAAATTAAACACTTTGTGCAACATTTTAAAATTTCATCCAAATTTTCCTCGCCAGTTAATTAGAAATAAGAATTAATCACAATTCCTCCTCCTTCCCAGATTTAATATTCTTCAAATTAATAAGATAGTGACGGGGGAACGTTTGTGCTTTTGAAATGTTTGCAGCAAAACAAGATAATAAATTTCTGACATAGTTAATCCCTTGTAAGAGGTCTGTTCCAAAGTTGTAATGCCTTCTGCAGGTAATCGGTAAAAGATCGCAAATTAAATGTCCATAATCCCGCATTTACACTCCAGACTCCAGAGTTTACATTTATTAAATACAGTTTTCAAATGCTAATAAAACAAAGTAATTATTAATTAAATGTAATCTTAAACTCTATTCCCGTTATGATTTACGACACAATCCTTGTCAGTTATTGTCATTGTTGAGTGAAAGCAAGTTTAGTAATTAAATAAACGGAAATGATTAGTCTTTGATCCTTTGTTAGCGCGTGCTGCATTCGTTAGTTGGACAATTGTTGCAACTTAATTTGTAGATGCATTTTTTCTTATTGTTTCGTCGAAAATCAAACAAAAATTGAAAAAAAGAATTAATACTTCTGCTTACGTTGCGCGGAGCATCAAACTATAATTTATAAAACATCGTGGATTGCACTACGACAAAGTTTTATTGTAAACGTACTGTTAATTAAAAATAATTATTTCGCCTCTGGAATTTAGAGATATGATGTGAGGTTGCTATCTAACTATGTTACATCCAGTCGCTTGCTACATTTTTATATACTTAAGCTTTCCTTCCTTTCGAACAAGACAATATCCGAACGGATCAGAATGGTAGCTTATTTTATGATATTTATTTTCAAAACTCTTTTATAATATAATGGTTTTGTGTCTCCTGGGAAACAGGAAACTACACCAAGTGCAAACACTATAAATGGAATAAAAGTTTCAAAATAATACAATACAAAAATATTTATCCCAACAGAGTGACAAATGCGAATTTCTTTATGTCGTTCCTTTGGGGGGTTTTATTGTAACATCTATTTTCTTAGAAAATATTGTAATGTGGACTGTGGAGTCATAGCAATGCTGTCCTTTATGTTATAAATCGAATAATCTATTTATTAATCATATTTATTTCTTAAAAAAAAACATTTAAATCAATTTAAAATGTTATCAACAGTTTTGAATATTAAAAATTACTGCACTGAAAGAACGAAAGCACTTAAAATCCATTTTAAAGCAGATACTTCAATGTGACTACGTAGCGGTTTTCGGTCAATGTAGAAATATATTGACAAAAAATGGTTCCTTCGATAATTCGACGTTTCCTTTTAAATTGACATGAAGTCACATAAATTTAAGATGTTATATTCATTTTAATTTCCATATGATTTTATATACATAATTGCATTATGAAGTTTCCAATTAAAAAGTGGTTATTTTGTATAAAAATCATTTAAATAAATATTTTTTGGATAATTGTTTATTTTCAAGAATTCATGTTTTTTTAATCGAATTTTTTAATTTTTTTTGATTTTTTAAATCCTTGTTGTTAAGGTATTCAAATTTTTTAAATTTTATTTGATATTTTTTTGTAAACCACAATGGTCAGGTAATTAATCTCGGACTTCTCCATGTGTGTTGTTTCGTTCAGAGTCTAACCCTTGATATTCAAACCGTATGAGTATTTCATGAGCAAGGGGAAGTTTAAAAACATGCGGTTCTCATTTCTAAATTAGTTTTCTGTTTTTATTTCCAATTTTGACTATTATTGAAACAAAGTAATATAATTGGATTCGCAATCGCTCATATGTAGATGAGCAGTGTACACTGAATATATATAAATATAAATATAAATTTAAATAATTGTAAATATATAAAAAATATTAGTGGTTAGAGAAAAAATGGGAATGCGACATCAGTTTTTTCAAGATCAGATGGTTAAAAGTCAAGTCGATTTTATTCATTTTCACAACAATTATTCTTCAATGTGTTCAACATTGCATTTATCTTAATCACTGCTAGATATCTCCTTCTAGCAAATCCATCTGGCAAAAAAGGGAGTGGAACCCCACTTTTCTATGTGAGAAACTGTCAAAATTTTAAAATTCAAGGTCATATTTTTATAATGAAAATATGTAATTCAAAAACTGTGTGTTTTAGGGTACTATGATGTTCATTATTGCTAATCTCAATAAAAGTATCAATTTTGGACAAAAATCAAGGTCAAAATTCTGAAATTTCAAGGTTAAAATATAGTTAAGCAACAGTCGCTCTCCTTGCGATATAGTTTCTTTTCAATTCCCTATTATTTCTTAAACACATTTTTAAACTACAAACATTTTATTTAAACCTCAAAAATACAAGCGGTTTTATAAGCATTGTTTTCCTTCTACAACGAAAGTATTATTTCAAGAACTACACAAACTTAAGTGGTGCTACGTTCTCAAGTAAAAAAATCATTAAAACACACAATAATCGCAATCCAACATTTTTAATCTGTTCCATTTGTCCAGCTGCTGCACACACACACCAACAACAACCTCACTTTTTCAACAAGATCCTTTAAGACATACACAGGCTAATGCTGTTTGAAATGCATTCGAACATAGCGGGGAGAACACTGCAAGTGGATTTATAAAAATGCTGCACATGGGGTGCATTGCCCTTCTTGAACGACAGAAAAAGCTTTTTCAAATTTATTGCCTTTCTTTTATCCCCAATCACTCAGACGATAAATCTAATTTTGTGCAGCCAATTTGAACAACGAGTACAACATGAATATGTCGTATTGTTGAAAAATATTTGCACTATATTGCACTAACTGCATTTTGTGTATATAATATAATACACTGCAATATGTGCATTCGAAGAGATAAATTTCGCAATTGCAATATATAGGATGTTTGTTAGTCGCTTAGCTATATTGCAGTGCACTGAGGGTTAGTTAAATTTGTATAACTGTGCAAAATGTGATGGCAGTTACTAATTTCGTTATGGAAGACTCTTGCATTATTCACCAAAAAGCACCAACAACGTCGTGTTTGCAGCAACTTCGTATGCGCAAATTTTGATGCAAGGATATTTTACAAATGCCCACACTGCACAGAATAAACTAACTATAGAAAATGGAAACACACAAGGAAACTAGAGAATTGCAAACATTAAACAATTCAATAGGAAGGAAATAAATTTAAAATTGACGAAATTGAATTAATTATTAAAATGAAGTCAAATCAAAAGACCAAACATTGCTCCAATGAGTGACATTAAATTACTCATACTCATACTCATACTCACACAACAGCCGCAAACCAAAATCGTTTATTTACAAATGTATATGAAATAAATGAAGTCATGGTTGCACCCTAATTTCCATAATTCAAGCATAAATAATTTCACTTAAGCTCGTTTGCATAAAGCTGAGATATTTCACTGTCTGGCTCACACACAATAATATATTTTGGTCAGCCATAGCCCATAACGCATGCAATTTGCATGCGATGGTGTGCGGGATGTGTGCGTCCGCCGCGACGCTCTCTCCCTCCCAAAAAAAAAAGCGTTTTGTAACAGGTAACTCACTGTTAAACACCGCTTGCCCTTGCGGGTGATGGACGGGCGTACATAAATCAATCAATAAATAATGGATTTACAAACAAGCCATACAACAATATTATACGGAAACAGCTGTGTGTGGAAAAAGGAGATGAAAAGGTTTTGTGTCGTACATGCCAATATTGACTGGTCCCTGGTGTTGTGGTATTACATTTTTCATTGGTACAAAAATGCAAACATTTCAATGAATGATGAGGGATTGATATACGAGTCAACTGTTTTCTGCAAATGATCATTTTTTTCCCAGATGATTTAAAGATATTTGTCTCGACCTGATGGATTAAATGTGCCAAAATCCTGAAAACAAATTAATTTAGATACACCTATTTAAGCACCTTTATCGCGGAAATAATTAATAATTCATTTCAAGTATAAAAAATGCGAAAAGGATAACATGCATCTTGTGCCCTTGTATCAACCATTTCAATTTATTTTAAAATGATTAATAATAAATTTCCGTGTATCGTCACATTCTGCTTTGTTTTTTTAGGAAACTTAATTTTAAAAACAACACACAAATCAACCACTTTTTTGAGCAGACAGCGAATCGATTAATTATTCCGATTCATCAACAATTCACCACTCTGACACATTTTTAGGACGCACTGACAAATTATTTTTTTAAATTTACAGCGAAATAAATAAAACCAAACTGAATGGTATTTCTGTGAATTGTAATTTGATTTCAGTTTAAAATATATTTTAAAAATTATGAGTTGTTGAAAATTCATGGTTTTTGAAATATTGCTGAGAGAGGAAGTTTTTCAGATTATTTTGCTGATTTCATGATTAGTTTCATTAAATTCAATGGAAATAAAGTCTAATGGAAATTCAGTTATTATGATTTCAGTTCATTTTTTTTGTCATTGTTCTTGTTCATTAAAAGGTCAAAATTTCAGCTAAAATTCCTATTTTAAGTTGCTAAGTCCTTAAATACTATTTATTAGCAAATAAAGGACTGCAAAAATAGTAATATTAATTGGAAATAATTAGAGGATAATTCTCTTTCCTTAATTTGAACGAAAAACTTCCATTTTTAACTAGTGGTTGAAAACTGTTGATGAAAAATGGATTTCAATGGTTTACTTTCCGAAAAGCTCGTGAACAAAAAAATGGAGCTCCAAACTCCTTTGATGTTTCATTCCACCAACTGAAATTTATTATGGTCTCATCGAAACGTTTTCAGTGAACATTTTGTCGATAATTTGGTGATTATCGCTGAATTAAAATTTCCAGGACACTTGCAAAACGCATTTACATCAATTTTTTTTGCGAATAAGCCTTTGATTTTTATACTCATTGTATTACGCTACTTCCAAAACATTATAAATGTCTATTAAATTGAATGGAGCCTAAATTAAATATTAAAAATAAAGCTTCAACAATTTTTCTAATTGAAATTAATTCCAAAAATAACGACGACAAAACCGAATTTGTTTTTCCAAATTAAAGATAAAAACATTAAAGAACTCCAGACAGCCAACATTATTGGTGCTAAAAGTTGCCTGCATACACAAAGGATAAACAATGCTCAAATATAGGATGCAAACTTTCTCTACACCGCCTACAATCTACATCCAACATGAGCATCCTTAAACTACAGTTAAGATTTAAGATTATAAACTTAACTTAAAATCCCCACACTGCAGACACAACATATCTTTAGTTCACTCGTAATTTACAGCCTCACAATGGAGTAGGCCTGCTCCATCTTAAAGGAAAGACATCATTTAACATGTGATTTAGTACATTATACAATAATATTATGAAGTCAGGCATGAAGAATTCATAGAATTACATACCCGATGGCATTTTGATGCCTATTTGGCAGGATGTGGTATACGAAATTGTTTTGTTATTCTGCAACCGAGCAGTCAATTGGCACATATACGATTCATACTCGAAAATATTTACTTCCAGACCACTTAGTCACAATAGATTGCAGAATTATTGGAGATAAAAAAAATGTGTGTTCGTCTCGAATGTCGTTGTGGCAGACTGTTAATTGTGGATAAGCTTGTAGCGAAATGTTGTTTATTTATTCACATAGATTTGTATGCAAATTTTTGGGGCAACGCGTCACATGGCCAAGCACATAAATTGATGTCAATGAATCCTTCCTTTTGTTCTCGTAGCATATTCACTGTTATATGGTAAACAAGGTATGTGCTGATGTTCAACAATGAAAGATGTTTCGGTGCGGGGTTTGGCGTTGTTATTGTTTTGTCTATTTCATTAATTCAAAACATCTTTTAGGTAAAAGTACATAAATTCGTTGCGTCAGTATCAAAGTGTTTTACTTACGTAAAGAGGCGTGTCCTTAAAATGAAGTAGCCCTTCCTTAAATTTAAGTACTTTAACAAAAAATCAATTTTTTTTAAGAATTTTAGAAACTTCCTTTTGCTGATTTCTAAATTTTAAATTTTTCAAAAAAAAAAAATTAAATTTTCTTAAAATCTTTTAAATTAAGATAAGCTTTCCAAAAAATTACAAACGCTTTAATTCACAACTGCAATGTGTGTTCCTTTCATTGCCGTTGCCGTTGCAGCCAGCTTCAATTTTTAAAAATCGTAAAATTTGAACCGCCAACTTTTTGTAATCTCCTGTTAATCTCAAACTGGGGAAGAAAGGTGGCTAGACTCCGATTAAAATTTTGCGAGGTCACAATTTCCGTGTCCTTACAAAATTCAATTTAATGCAAAATAATTACATTATTGAAAGGATTATTTGCTACTGTTGTGCATTTTACTTTCTAAGTACGTTCACCCTTTGCATCCTTAAGTCAACATTACTCCCCGTTGACTGTGAGACACAATTTAAAACTATGTAAATATTGTTCCCCTAAGAACAATTTACAAACGAGCTAACATCAACATTCCACAATTATTGCTTGCCGAAAACAGCAACGCAAATATATACGAAAACACAAAAGTTCCCAACCCACAATTCAATTGGATGCGATGTTTTGCACCGAAACATAACATTTTTTTCAATTATCTATACATTTGGCAAAACAAGAGTTTCACTGTATATGAAGTGCATGTTAATTATTCATGAAATGCTGTGGGGGGTTGTTGCTGCCGGGAGAAACAATTTTCTCAAATAATATGGAAGATATGTTTCACCATACACGAGTTACTTTATGCATGCATTATTTACTTGTTCATTGGCTATATAAAATATTCTGTAATATTGTGAAATATTTTGGGAAAAATTTCTAAGAATAATGTTGAAGTCATTGTTGGTTATAGTCGCGAAATAATATTATCGTATAATTTTTTTTATACAGGGTGGTGCAAAAGTTGCCACCCGATGTTTTGTGGCTGTAATTTTTTTATGAATGAAAAGGTTAGGTTTTGTTCTGGGATTATATTTATTTTATATCATAAATCTTTTATAAAATAATTTGAGAAAATTATTTTGGTCGCCGCAAAAATTTATTCGGACCCGTTTTACAACATTTTCCATCACTCTTGAAATTCCGGCGATAAGTTCTCGCATTCAAGTCTCAAGAGTCTGAGGCTAGTTCACATAAACGCGTGACTTCAAAAAACTCCACAAAAATAAGTGTGGAACTGTTAAATCGGGCGGGGTTAAATCGGACAGTGCATGTCGCCAAAACGAGAGATTATGCGACTCGGAATTAACAATTTGAGACAATTTTTCCGTGTTCTTGAGTAGTAAATTGATCCATTCTTTGATCACGTTTTTTTTAAATTTATTTATTTCACAAATGTCAAAACAAAATTGACATTGACCGCCATTTTCAAAAATTATTGGATCTTCCGATAGGGTGTGATTACTTTTGCACCACGCTGTATTAATAATTCGTACTAAATTTCTTTTGCACACAATTATAAGTTATATTTAAATGCCTTGCCTGTTTTTTTTTTAAATTTAAGGGTGGTTAATCAGATTTGCGCTAATTGCGCTGAATATAATTTAAAAAAACTACATCGCAGGGAGAGCGAGGTGTGAATTTATATACGACTGTTGCTTAACTACATTTTAATAAAGCTTTTCGGAGATATGAAAAATTTGACCTTGAAATTTTTTAATTTTGAGCTTGATTTTTGTCCAAAATTGGTACTTTTATTGAGATTATCAATAATGTAGAACATCATAGTACCCTAAAACAGTATTTGAATTAAACATTTTCATTGTAAAAATATGACCTTGAGTTTTCAAAATTTGACCTTGAAATGTTCAGCAAGTTTTCTTATTTTATTTATTCCTACAATAATGTGAAAAAAAAATTTAAAAAATATTAAAGGTTTCTAATATATAAAAAATTTGACCTTGAATTTTTCGATTTTGACCTTGAAATGTTTCGCAAATTTTCTTATCTGATTTTATTCTACAATAATCTGCAAGAATTTTTTTGATATTGTGCAAGGTGGCTGAGATAGAAAAGTGGGGTTTGTCCTTGTCCACCCCCTCCGCCAGAAGGAGCATCTAGCGGGATATAGAATATATGCAGTTTTGTTTAAGACACCTTGAAGATTAATTGTTGTGAAAATGAAAAAAATCGTAGAACCCATTTTTGAGCCCCTACTTGACCTTGAAAATTAAAAATATGATTCTCAAGGAAGGGAAATAAATATTTGACTGAAAGCAACTTAAAGCTTTTCTTTTATTCAAATTTACTGAAAAGAATTGAAAATCCACGACAAAAGTCCTTAAATAAGAAAGACACATGAAGTAATAACCACACAATGACAATTAACGAATGAAATTGCAATTAAATTTGACCCATCACGCCATTTGCATTCAATACACATTCCAAAATTAGTTTGTCAATCACAGACAGCTCGTTAATGGAGTCGCACCAAGCTGGAGGCACATACGTACCCAATCCCTGCACATGAGCTTCGTAATATGCGACAGAATATTCGATTAAATTTCACGCAAACGCCTCGTATTAAATGAAAACAACATCATTCTTTGCATTTGCATGCCATGTCATTGTAAGTACGTGTGTCGTGTGCGGTGTGCGGGTGACATTTGTGTGTAATATGCTTACGAGAAATAGACAATCATTTTTATTAGACGTGCAGGTTTTGTTAAGGAACACACATCCGCGCTGTACAACCCCACCACCCCCCAGTTACGGCGTGTGTGCTTTCACATGCACATAACCTTGGGCGTGTGCCTTACATTATGTTGAATGTACGATGCCATGCTGTCAAGTTAAACACATTAAATTGTGATATTTTATCGCAACCCCTTTGTGTCGCTGGAGTTTATAAAAAAAAAAACACATAACAACAACAGACAAAGAATTTATTTATAAATCGATTGGTAATTGATGTTTTTGCTATTTATTAAAAATGTTTTTCAATTAAACGAGTTGTAGCAAGTTTTAAATAAGCATAGCGACCAAAATGAAATATCAATTTCCATTAATTTTGAACAACAGCAATCCAATATCTGTCTGTACGCGCTGGGTGCTTCAATATTTAATAACCATCCTGGTTGTGGAATATATTTGTATACCCAAAAACAGAAAACTTTACCCACCCATATTATGCGCCTCGAAATTATTATATTGTGCAGAGAATTTGAATGGGAAAAGTTTGGAAGTTGCCTGTCGATTTGCAGGCAAATTTGCATCACATTGTTGGGGTGGGGTTGGAGATGCCTAATGCAGATTTGCTAAATTTTGTAGTTGCAATGTACTACTGCATTTGTTGGGTTGCGATTGAAGCTCAGCAATGTGGAAAAACTAATAAGAACATCCGTAGTTTAACGAATTTGTCGTTTCTTTTTTTGTTTCCCATAAATATTCAAAACTTTTCAAGACTTTAAAAAAACTAGAGTTTAATTAATAAAGAAAATAGCATCCTCTTTTGTTAATTGTGAATTGCGAATCCTTAAAACCTTCTGTATTCTCTTAAAATTTGTTGGGAAGTGACACATAATCCATAACATTAAAAAATAACTCAAATTATGTGGGTAATTAGTCCACTGCCCAAAACAGCAAACATTATAGACAAATGCGGCCTCTGCACAAACATTCACTTGCGTGCACAGCAAATACTCGTACATTCACAATGCATTTTACACTGCAGGTGCATGCTATATGTGTTGCAGCGACAAATCCAACCGCAAATCAATAAACGCATACAGCAACCGGACAACCTTTACCGTGATTGCCCAGCATGAATAATTTCCGTTGTCTCGATGCATCTAATCGAAAATACAGCAATTTGCCGATGTTAATTGAGGGTGCCCTTATTTTGGGTGTGTGGTCTGTTAGTTATATTTCACAACCATCGAGTGCAGGTATGACCACACTTAGTAAAATTTAGAGAGGGTGAAATTCCCTCGCATTGTGTGTAAACAATGAATTGGAGTAAAGGTGGTATTTTGAAAAAGGAGGACGTCCTTCTTTTGAAAAAAAATTACGTGGGATCTAACGGGAATATCTACTTAAAGATATTTTAATTAAATGATCCTTAATTTTAACATAACATTATTAGGCGTGACGTTACAACCCAGTCCGAGTCTTAACCTGACATACAAGTTTGTCCTAGACCAGGTGGTTGTGCGACATGATCTACCAGTTTGAAATTTCAAGTGCGCCTGAGTCTTGACCAACGTCTTTTTATATCTGGGATGAATTCCCTTTTGTCTCCTTGTTTTTACAAGTCTACATTATATTTTGCTGGCAATTCAACCGTCTGTCGGTTCTTGTTTTCTCCAACAATCGCCTGCAACGTGTTCTATTTCCCGTCTAAATGCAATAATCCCATACTCCAAGGGGTCTTACATCTCCGAGGGCAGCAATATTTCATCGTTTTCGCGGTATAACTGCTCCGCAAGACCCCTTCTGGTTTTCCTTCAAGTACGCACTTTATAACCCTTTTGTCATCCATTCTATGCACATGACCAAGCCACGGAAGGCGAGTTATGAGGATGAAGGTGAAAATATCCTGCTCCTAGTACAGCTGCTTCACTCCTCTATCTTTGACTACTCTAAAATTTGAAAGGAGAATTCTCCTTCCAAAGACTCGAAGGCTTTACTCATTTCTTTAAGTCATGCGCCTCGATTCCGATCCTTACGTCACAAAAGGTGCAGTGTGCAGATTCAACGTCGTTTCAATTGTACTTTCGACTTCTCTTCAACGTTTAAGAGAGTCCACATTATAATCTTGCTTTAAACCACACATAGCTTTGAAGTTTTCTATAAAGAACTGATTTACATCCATCTCTATGCGGATCGTCTGTAAGCGAAAAATATAAAACATCATCCCCTAATTTAAACCACTAAATTTATTCCAGTTGAATAATGTAACCGATCAAAACGTGAATTGTTTTCGTAATTACTTAAAAACTCTGACACACATTTGCACGTCTCATTCCTAAACAATGCAGCCGATTTATTTAAGTGCATGTAACACAATGCATTTATTGCATTTACAAAAAAAAAAATCAGATTCACTGTCATCCCACAAAGCGGAGTCACGGAATAATAAATGGCATACTTGCGTCTTGCAACAACGTACGTCGGATTGTCGTAGCGTAACTGCTTCTTTCACCGTGCTGCCATCGAATTTGCTAAAAGTCGAAAATATTTCACAAGACGAAATTTTTGGGGGCAAAAATACCACCACCTACACCGCGATGGTAGAAACACGTTGCACTGCGCTCAAGACTTTCTATTTTTTCCACCAATACGATTTTTAGTTTTGGTGTGGCAGAATGAAATACGACGTACAATTGTTGTGAAAGCTCCCACATCTTTGCATGATGCACACATATAGCTGAGCTATTGCTGTGTAAGCGGATTACTGCTTATAACCAAAATGCGACATCGTGCGGGACATGTTGAGACAGTTTCCGGAAAGTATTGTGTGGCAAACTCTCAAGTACAAAACTTTTCACCAAAACTTAAATTTCCAGCAATTTCCGTTAACCAATTGTGTTCACATGTTCTTGAAATGACTTGAAGTGTGTAAGAGAGAGCGTCAATGTGTACCATCTTGCGAGGACGTGTCTGCAGGGTGTCAGGGATGCCAGCTGAATTCCTATCGCAACTTAATTAAGCGCATGTTGTCTTATAGAGTCAGTATTTGCATAAAGTGAAAATTAATTCTAAATTTACATATCCATTATATAATTCGGTGTGCCCAAGCATCTTACCTTATTTTAAACGTGATGCTTTCTTTATGGGGATGAGGAAGATGTCACTGTACTACTATGAGTCACTTTAATAATCATCACTGTTGGTCCTCACCCCACACATCCAAAATAATGAGATGAACAATAAAAAAAACTGCAGGAAAGTGGCCGGAAATCCAAAGTTTTGCCAGCACACATCAGCATTTTGTCCTCACCCACGCCCTATAATATAATAATGGTGTTGGTGCGTAATGTTTATACGATCCATATAGTAATTGGATGCCTCGCATGCCTCTCATCTTACCGCATCCCGAATATTTTGGGTATAATCAGTTTTCAAAGGAAACTAGATACCATGAAATAGTTATTTGATTGGAATGCCCCCGTGTGACAAGGACATGAGGTTTCGAATTATATACTTAATGCAATAGCTACTGTTGTTGCCGTAGCTGTTGATAAAATTCCCTTTGGGGTAATTGATATACTCCTTCAGCTTCAGTTTGGTCTTGTTTTATAACAAAACTCACTACACTGGATATGCTGTTATAATAGTCACAACCTTTCAATATTTAATATTTAACTTGTTAACCGGGTCATGTTCAGCTGAGATGGCTGCAGGTTTATTGCGGTGAGCTGTCTCGATTATATTAATATGTCGAAAATATTTAATCAATATTTTCATGGGCACTTTGGTGTTTGAGGAGAGACCACACATACAATTTGCTGTGTTATAATTTGGTGCAAGAGTGGGGAATTTTATTAACTCGAAGATTTCACTTCTCTCACATCTTGTGTGTGGACGTGTGAAGTTCATAATTATTAGTCCCATTAGATTTAGGTTGCACATTTGGTCACTGTTGGTGGTAATAATTTTGTGATGAAATTTGCTATGTTGCTTCTGGGACATTTTTTGTGTTTGTGTTTTGAATTTAATTTAGAAAATTTTGCCACTCGTTCTTAGAAGTAATTTAATAAAACTCAAAAAGCTGCAAAAATTCTATGATTCGATTTAACTGTTTTTAAAGTGAAACTCTTTAAAGGTGTTCGCTCATTTAGCACTTTATGAGCCAGGGTCAGACACATCACACTCCCTAATGACCTCAATGATTTGTCAGCAAAGCGTCCAACGATTTCTAAATGCTACTGGCTTAATTAAAAACTTTATAGATAAGTCTAATGGTCATGGTAATAAGTGGTATTAAAACGGCGCTAAAATGCCAACTGGAGACTGAAGTGCGGACCTCGCCTGTCGCCATATCTGCCAACCAACCATCCAACTGACAGGTTATTTAACGCGTTAGATTTAACGCTCTATGAGAGGGAGCGGAGATAGCCAGCGCCTATGAAAGAAAGAGAAAGCGGAAATCTAGCGTTTAAGAGAAATGAGGATCGATAGTAGGTGCTTGTGAGAGCGAGATGGGTGCTACGCTTGCACAGGTGTAGAGTAAAGATACTGAGAATCGTTGCGTGGAAAAGAAAGAAACACACAATAGCTAAAGTTTCACTTCGGTCGTGCACACCACAATTTTTATTCAATATGCCTATCCACTAAAATAATATTATTTCAAAATCCTTTATCAAAGAAACCTTTAAAATAAATTTAAACATTGTAAAGCTCAATGTACATCCGCAAATAATCCCGTTTAACAAGCATAAAAGCTTATTTATGTCATTTTCATGTTTCATTCCATTGTCTAACCCATTTATTGTGTGCACTGTATTTTTCTGTATAAGCATGGCTGAAAAAGATTGAACTAGCCAGTAAGTTGCAAAAGTGCCAACATTGTGTACACTTTGTTTGTTTTCAATCAAAAAAAGCTTTTCTCCGCACTTTGTATGAATATGCCCGACCCTCCCCCTCCAAACCAAATATAGACTCGAATGGGGCAAAAAAAAAAAACACAGTACAACACCACGAATCAATTATTCAACGACTTTTACGGCGATTTCAGCACTGAGGAAACATTTAAACAATGACCTAAATATTTTTAAGCCCACCCTTTTGCGCCCACCCCCTCGATCCACACACACACACACAACAGTGACCCAATTGATGCTGAACACGTTTCGGCTTTCCGCTGGGACGCAAAGCACACATCGCCCCATTCGGCAATAAATTGTGTTGTACTGCTGTACGGCTGGCAGGCAGTAAGTGGCAAAGCGCAATTCGGTGTACGGTGTGGGCTTATGTTAGGCTTTAAGGTTAAATTACAGCCTTGATTTCTGGCATCTAAATTACCTTTTACGAATTATGCAATCAAATTGCTGCCGTATTTTCCAATAACAAAATTTATACATCACTTAGCTTTATACGGAGCTGCAAATGACGTAAAAAAACGACACGAAAACTCTATGCGGATGCTGGAACTATGTAGTGTCACGGAAGTGGGATGTTTAGAAAAAAAGTTGATAGAGAAATTGCACTGGCTTTCTTTGAGGAAAATCTTTTACGACATCTGTAAAAGCGCGAAGGCGAAAAAATCTGTAAACATTTTTAGCAAATTGAGTTGACTGGTTTCGTACAAACGTTTTCTGAGAATATAAACTCAGCAAGAAAGCTTTAAAGCTTGTAATAAATGAATTTTTAACGTGTGTAATTTCTCAGGAATACATAAATCTGAATTGTAAAACTTGTCTGAAAATTAATCAACATCGATTTTGGCATGTAAGCCAAAGTTTCAATGTACAACCTGTAATCATGTACAGATACAAGGTAGATCCAAACTTTCACCCCCTGCAAACTGTTCATTACGGTTATAATGTTCATCGTTATTAGCTGCAGTACATACATCCATTACAGGAAAAGCGAAATGCCCATGCTTATCCAATTAATTAGGCTAGAGGGTAGTGTTGTGTTTGCAGCATGTCTGGCGCAAACAATTTGGACGAAGTCAGAGACCACATTAATCACGATTTACGTGTGTAGTTCGTGATTTGTTGAATTAGTTCTCAACTCTATTATTACAATAAGGACTCGTTAAGAAAAAAATGCCTAGAGTGGTGTGGAAATTTACTATAAATATGTTTTCTAGAATTAATTTTGAAATAATAAATTTTTTATGAGACGAGAAGATGTTCCTTTGAAAATGTTGGATTGTTGATTGTCGTAAAAGTGGTGACCCCTGCGACCTTATGTCTACTGTACCCTGCTGTATTGATCCTTTCGTGGTATAATCCCTTAGAATTAAAACATCCTTCTTTACTAAGTCAGTGCACTCCTTAAAGTGCAAGATTCTTAATTAGTATTAGGACTTTTAGTGTGTCCAGTCATGGCAATCTTCTGGTCGTGATCTGGTGGTCCAATAAGTACTCTCTTGAAGGAGATGTGAAGGAGTCCCTTCAGTAGATTCGTAGAATCTACATTTATTTTAATTACCTCAAGTAATAGGATCTGGAGGCGTATTCTGAGCTTACAGTTTCATGAAGAAACCTGCCTAAAATGTAAGTCTGTAGCTACTTTGGGACACATTGTCCCTGTTATGGTTTATTCTTCCAAGTAGTGTCATTGATTGTTCTGGCCCTATGGAATTTTTAGACGTGCTGCAGCTCAGGTTTTGGTTGTTTAAGCTTCCTATCGTTTCCGGAAAGTATTGAGTCCCATGCTAAAGAATGGTTCGGCCAAGATGAAAGGCTGGCAGCTCCCTCTCTAGCATTTAATTCTACCACCCCATTTCCTGCATTACCTGAACACAGTAACAAGATTAGTTCCTTCTAGATCATTGAGTTTCAGCATACACTCTCAAAATAGCTTTTGAAAATGGTCACTCCCTCATTTTCAGAATAAAGGGTTGACCAGTCTTTGCCATTTTCTCTGCATTTTTGTTACTTAATAATTAAGCTATGACTTCATTAACGTCTTCCAAACATTTCAGATATTGCAGACTCCATCATTCCATTTAAAACAATTATTTCAGAGGGGTTGTAAATTCCTTTAACTGTTTCCATCGTCCTATTTACAATATTATTATGTTACGAAACGAGGAAGCATGCATACCTCTCAGGAAGTCCTGGAAATTGTGGCAATTTGTCGTTGGATTTTTTGATAAATTAATTATTTGAATAAGAAATAAGCTGCCAGACGCAGTTATACAAGCGAAATAATTTCTTTGTGTCTATTCAAAAGCAAACAAAATAAGTTTCCGATTTCATGACATGATGTCGCGACGCACCTCGTTGCGCCGGTGCAGTGGTTTATTATATTTAGTTGAAGGCGCTAAAGCTTAATAAATTTACACGGCTTTTTATAGCTGTTGGGGTTTCATCTAAACATGCATTAAATACCACATCCGTATTCCATGTACACAAAGCCATAAAACTTCACGTCCATTACGCCACCTTTTACACCACCCTTTTACACCAAATGGTGTTAAACTTATGTGTGCTAGAGGTGAAATGGGAAGCAGGGTGGGACTTATGAAAAGGGGTTTCATCTGGTTTCCCTTCCGCCTGCACTCACTCACACAGCGGTCGAAGATGAATGACTAGGTCAAGCTATTTCACTTTGCGCTTTTGTGTTTTCGTTTTACTTGCACTCTTTCCTGCATGTCAGTAATTTGATCGCACACCCAAAATAGCAAGCTTCACAGTTCACATACATCATCAAGTGTTTTCTTTAGTTTCCTTGAGGGATGCCAGGAAATACCCTTCGGTCAGATTTATATCCGTGTAAAACAATGTTTTCAACTTTCGGTAACCTTGTCAGGAAAGTTTTGTGCTTTTAAGATTGGACTATGAACTTTATTGATTATTTATACGAGCACGATATGAACTTGAAAAATTTATGGTAACTGCACAGCTGTGTTTATCTACTTCGAAATAGTAATAATAAGGATTTGTGGTGTGGCTCTGGAAAATGTATTAAAACTTTTGCTGCAATACTTTTCAATTATTTATAATTGTTGATATGAATAACGTAATTTCACTTCCTTATATGCTTTGTTTGTGCAAGCACAAGAATACATAAATTATAAACTACATGGAGTATGCTTCAACATAAAAGGATACACTCAGCACTTTACTATAATAATGTGTATAAATGCGTATGAGTTTATATTCCCAGCATGTTTGTTATTTGTTGAGAATGCCATAAATACAAGAATAATCACAAATTCCCCCATCCCTTAGACATTTTTGCGTTTTCTTTGAGACACAATTTTATTATATTTGCATACGTACTCGACGCTTCGCCCACTCCATGGCACTCACTCACACACAGCTCACAATATAGTTCGGACCGTATATTATTATCGCACGACCGCTTATCATGTGTGTATTAAAATAAACATGCGCGCGTCTCATGCTTCAAAAATATAAATCATTCAAATAAACTACAAGGCGCGGAAAGCCACAAAACACTTTGCATTCGATGTTTTTCATACATTTGGAAGGTATCCAAGAAAATAACAATTTAAAACCTTGAAAGAAATTAGCTTGCTTATCATAATTTATGTTTCTTCTACGCACTGACTCGCCATCTTCGCCCACCTTTCAAAAGCGTTAAATCTAACGCGTTAGATGACCAAAAGTTCCACTTCAAAAATAATTTTTTACTCGCTTTTTAACAATTATTAAAATCCCTAGAAGCTCATTGTTTTCCCAGTTACGAATTCTGAAAGGCATTAAAATAATTATTTTGACAATTACCAGAATTATTGAATTCTTTAAAAAATAAATTTCGACTTTAAAATCTATGTACTCTTGCGATTGGAATGGTCGAGTGCAAAGTAGAAATGCGGAAGATGTATGCAAGATGAAAAACATGCTCAAGATATGAGAAGATTATTGTTGTTGGTGGAACCATAACATTTATTATGGAGCAGTTTGTTTTGCACCACCCCGGGCCCCCCCACATTCGCTCACACTAGATCAAAACAATGAAATGGAAAAGTTAAAAAACACTGTAGCACATTCATACACAGAACTACCGGATCGTACGAGTCATGTCCCACATTATTAAACGCAAGTGAGGGAGCAATAACTCAAACTGTTGAATATATAAAAACGATTGGAGGTGGTGGGAGGTTTAAGTAAGGGTGGCATTCAGCAGGGGAACGGGGTAGTTGAAGCTTGTTTAACGGAACGGAATTGCAGAACTATTTAAATTACATACACACATTTTCAACAGTTGGGAAAGTGGAACGCAATTTAAACTTAAAATGACGAATATTTATTTATTTAACGTATGATTGTTTTTCCAGTTTGTTTTAAATTGTAAAGTCAATAATTGAATAATTCAGAATGCACTTTTATGAAGTGCTTTCTTTTGTTCACACTAGCTCTTACTGGGAAGTTGTAATTCCAGTTTCCATTTCATTAGTCTGAATAATTTATGTATGGAATTATGAGGAATTAAGTCTTGAATTTTTAACTTCATGATTGAGGTAGTTTTTTTTAATCATCTTCTTCCCCCAAAGTGCCATTTATCAACTGAAGGACAACAAAAGTGTGATAAGCTCTCCTTAGAAAAAGGACTCATTCATGAATTTAAAATGAGCTCCTCTGTTATTAATATTTTGGAATAATTTATTATTGTGGATTTGCACTTATTATGTTGTTTAAATAATGCAAAATTTTAATTTGAAAAAATTCATTAAAGTAACATCCATCGAAAACAGACCGTGAGTTTCCTCGTTTAAATCGATGTTTTAAAATTTTATAATCCTGATTATAGTAATCCTGTTCTGCCCACTTTATTCAAGTCAAGGACAAATCGTTGATTACTCTCACCAATAAAATACCGCAGTCTCCTTGATCCTTTGATTAAATATAAAACACCACTCAGCATACTAATTGTGATTAAATCCGTGTGTTTCACATAAGTGAAACGATATTGATTGAAACTAGGGCACACACACGCTTTTAATGTCATTTCTTAATCAAGCCCCGCAACAAACGCGACTAAATATTTGATCCCTGCTTTATTGTTACCGTTGCGAAAGTCGTAAATTGTGTTGACTTTTATTAATTTACTGCATTATTTTGGTTCACCGAGGCACAACAATTACAAAGCCTTCTGTGGCGGAGTTACTGTGATTTTGTGGTTAATGTTTATTGCGGTAAATAATTCTTCATAGCACCCTGCTTCATTCAAAAAGGATACAACCCAAACAATCAATTCTTATAGTTGACTTATGCACAGCCACAAGTTTGGTTTACGTTTGTGCAACTTTAAAATCAAAACATTTTACGACACACACGGATTTATAAAAGATCATCGCCTCCCGGACTTACTCAGTGGTATGGTTAGACACATTGTCGCCATTAATTTCACCTGAAATGATGCCAACAGAAAGATCTTTCAATTTCACTGCCAATTAAACAACAGAAATTGTCTCTCGGCACTGCGACACTGTTTCCACATTTTCACAAATCTGCTCCGCAGGACAGTAAATCGTTTTACCTTTGGACGACAGACACTAATCCAGATTTTTTTTTTTTGTGTTTGCAGAAACCATAGCAATTATTTTATAGCAGTTTGCGATGGCTTATTTTTGTTGCAGTTCAGTTGCTATCTTCAATTTGGGTGTAGGGCGATAGTCTTTACTTTTGTAATAATCATTTCACTTTAATTTTATTTAAATCAATACAGATATTTATATTTTAAATTGAAAACTCTTTGCCACACATAACGATGCTAAATGTCCCTACAGCCATATTCTGGCCCGACATTTCATTATTTTGAGTTTGTATACTTTTGCTTTTGAAATTCCCAGACGATTGTACTGATAAAGTCCGTTGACTGGATGGACTCGTACTATGTGTGCGTTATTTCATACACGTACATTGTGCAACTCGAAAGCTCCGAATACTTTGCCAAAAAATATCATTTCAGTCGTTGACGGTTTTCCTTTTATCTGCACTACTTTATTGGATGTGTAGTGAAGTTTTGTCAATGTATAAAATATTGAAGTAAGAGAGCATAAATCACACATTGTAGCTGCACCATAAATAATAATATAAAAGCTTGTATATGAAATGAATTTTTCCATCCCATAAAGCTGCTGTTGTTTGTTTCAACATACATCATTCGTATGACATGGATAACGTGAGAAAATGACAACAGCGTAATATTGCTCACTTAGATTTTAGTGCAATCGTTTTATAAAAATGCAATTCATAACCTAAAAATAAATTTTAGTCTTCGGTTCAAAATTCAGGTGTTAAAGGAACAAGAGTTCCCTTTAGAATTTGTTGTGATAAACTCCTTTTCTGCGATAAACTCCCACTCCCACGCGCACTCCCACAAACAAGTCTCTTAGATTTATCAACTTTAAAAACATATAATTGAGAATGAACACAAAGCATCGTCCCAAACCATATTATTCCAATTTCCATATCGAAAGGAGGCTGAACTTCAGATACCAGCCACAAATCCAAGGAAAGGCTTAGTCTGCTCAATTATTAACCGAGCGAACGGCAACGTACTCGTACATTTATTCTTGCTGTCACTGAAACGTATAATGCGGTCATTGAAATAATTTAACAGCTGTAGCTCTCATGCCATAACGATGTCGTGAATTTGGCATGAACGTCGTCGTCTGCAAACGGAGAAGGCTTATCGATGTAAGCTTGACCTCTTGATCTCCTATTTGAGACGGAGCTGAGTGTACTTTACTCTGTTTCCTTTAAGTGCATAACTTAATAAGTGGGACTTGTTAAACCGAAATCTTCAATTGCAAAATAAATGCAATAATAATGTGATTAAAACTCAAAATATCGCGTTTCAAAGAGAATAATTCAAAATGCAAACTTAAGACGCTTTTGTGCTGCACATTCAAATTCAATAAACATGAATGATGTCTGAAAATTTTATTCATTTCTTTTTTTTTTCTTTGATAAACCTAAATTCCATTGAAAATAGTAAATGTTCTTGCAGTTCAAAATACTGTCAGGGAAATATTAAATTTCTTACAATCAAGAAACTGCATTTTCTTGCACAAAGGAATTTCATACAAACTGTTTCGGAACGCACTTCATGTACATTGTACATTGTGCTCGCACACACCCACTCACACCGTGGAAATGTCTTGCAGCTCAAACAAGCAAGCAATCATATTAAAGCACGAAAAACTCGATATTCACGTACGTGTTGAAAATGGGTCGATTATTTGACAGGAGAATCATTGCATCTGCAATTCGAAACGACGTTTATTTCAATGAAACAATTTTTTGCAGGTGCCAGGGCAAAGGAGTTTGTACAAATAATAATATGTACGAGTGTCTGCATCCTATGAGAAGACAACAGTACACCTAAGGAGCAGCTTACAAGATTTGCATGAATCTAAAGTTTACTGTGCGCTGGATTTGGTGTAGTTACGTTGACAGAAACTCATGCCTGTTGATGGGAATTGTTGTGATGGTGAAGTTGAAATTTGCACATGTTGCAGGGACTTTGAGATTGAAATTGGAAGGAGGGTTAATAAAGTCAGTGATACTGGTTGTGTTTGCATTTAGGGAGAGACATAATTTTTTGGATAATGGTTTTTGCAGCTTGCGGATGCTGTCGAGGAAATCCATTTTTATTTTGACTTAAGAATCGGATTTTTGTAGAGAAATGGAATATTTAACACAATGAGCGAGAATTTGTTTGTACATTAAGTTTTTTTCAGCTTATTTAAATTTAACAACTCAACATTTAATGAAAAATTATAAAACCGTTGGCGATTTAAAGTGCTGTTTACACTGAATTGATTTTCAAAAGTATTTTAGAAGCAGTCAAAATTTTTGTATTCCCCCCATCTTAAAATAAAATGTTAAAACGCACTTTTGTGATTCACTGAAATGAAATACGGCTTTTCGACCATACAGACATTACATTTTGTTAAGCTAAAAAGCTTTGCAGATGTAAACTAAATCATTTGTGGGACACAGAGCTTTTACTCTCGTCTATAGTCTTCAATATAATCGTTAAAATCGTTTTTAAGAGAGCACATAAACATATCCATCGCTTTTAAAACTCATTAAACTGCAGTGCACAATCCGGTGGTAAAATTGTGTGGGAAGCCATAAACTATTGAGCAAAATAATAGGTTTTTCGTGATGCGGTTTTTAAGTTTCCATACTGTGAAAATACTTTTACTTTGCTCTCCCTTTTCCTTCACATTCGCAATGCGCTGCAATAAAAAAAAAAACCTTAAAACTAGAAGCTGCGGGTATTGTTGAATGTTGATTGCATTTTTCAATTTACAATCGAGTTGTCTTCACTGCCGCAGAGGTCAAAAATGCAGGACATGCGGCCAATTCATTGTGTTCATTGATTAGAAAATATGGCGCTTTAAATATGCTTTCTGTTTCAGGGGCATGCAATTCTATCGCTTGGTTTTTTCGATAGGGATTATTAAAAATACTGTCTGTTGTCAATGTCGTCCTCAAATTACCAAAGTAAAATAATATATTGAAATAGTTGCGCAAACAATTCAGATTTTCGTCGCAAGTACCTATCAATTTACAAAAGCGATTTTCTTTGCTTGTGAAACACAAAAGCAAAATGAGAAGAAAACGAATATAAATTGAGGCTGAGCCTGTCATCATAATTTGCAAGGCCGACTTTATCACCGGATCGCTTACACAAATACGTACAACATTTTATCGCTTAATCGGTAGAATGGTTGAGAGAGCATAAGCATGGTAAGCACTGCCGGTTTCGTATAAGGACTGGAAGGAATTTCGCACAGTAAAAGTTTTTTCAATTTCCACCACTTGCGATTTGCGTCTATGCACACGCAAAAGAAAGAGAAGGAGTACGAAAAGGAGCTGTTGACATTTTGTGTATAAACGGAAAATGTACTTACACAAATATTTAAATTAAATGCAAATTAAATTCTTGAGTTCCACACACAGATTTCATTGGGATACGTGTATATGAACGCGTGTACCTACTTGTATTTATGAGATGTAAATAAAGCACGAGGTGGCTTTCCTCAAGGATTCATATTCGTTGTGAGAGACTAGAGTCTTTTGAATTGCCCAAAACACACATTTAATGGCCTTGCAGTGTTGAAAGGGTTCACCGAATGTTTCTACATTTTATTATTTGAATATGTTCAGGTGAAAATGTGCCGAATATCGGTGGTGCAGCAATAAATTGTATGAATGCGTTCGAAACGTAGATTCCTCGAATGCGGAAGCTGCCACAGACACCTTTAGCATAATAATTAATTAAGGCAAGACGGGGGAATAAAGTGTCAATGAGCGTGAAAATAAATTATTGGAGTGTGGGAAATAAGAAGTGAAGGGAGACGCAAGCTGAGTTTGAATGAATCAAAATTATCATTCTTTGCAATAAAATTTAATTTAAACACAAATAAAATCGGGAACATTTTTATATTTAATTAAAAATTAAACTAACATTTATTTATATTTTGAAGCGCATTCGAAAATGACTTAATACCACAAAATGCAAATGAATTTAAATATTCATTTGGACAAAATAATTATTGTAAAATTAATAAATCCAAAAGAGAGATGGAGTCTTTGTAGTGCGAGATTAAAATGAATTCTGTTTAAAGCTTGGCTTTTCTATTTACATTAAAATTTTTATTATGAGTACTAAATAATATATTATTATGTTATAACATTGTGCAGACTTTTGAATAAAATCTGTAAGCCAGTCAATATATTATTTATCTAAAACAACACGACAATAACTCATAACAGCAGAACCTCTTACGGTGGAAATGCTTTGTTTTGCTCTTTCAGCACATACAATTTAACTGCTTGAATCTGAAAGCTTAAGAATTAAGCATGACACACGAGAATAACATATCTAGTACATAGAAAATTTTATTTTCAGTCGGATCTTAATAAAATTTGTTGCTCTTCGGTTGTTCCCATCCCTCTCCCCAACAGATTATTTATAGAATAAACATTTATGCCATTTATGTAAATAACTCAATATGTAGGGCAACTGCGCACTAACAGATTTTTAATTTATAAACGACTATGGAGTATATAGATTTTTGCAATACAGTTTTTATTTTGAAAATTATTAATTTTATAGATTTTTTGAACTTTGAGGCCTGAAACCAGAAAATTAATTAAAATAATAAGTTAATAAATAAAAAATTTAAGGAATAAATCCGCTGCATTTGAGAATCTGCTGCACGCCGATTGATTAAAATGCATTATTTGTAATTTTAAAGTAACATTTCAAAAAAGTCTTTTCCTTTATTTTGAGCTCAAATTAATAAAAATGTCAAATTTATTGTCAATTGATTTGAAAGAATCGTTTAAAATTCGTTATAATGGTCCCATAAAAATTACAAGTAAAAGGGTTTTTAAGTAGACCGATATTGCTGTGATCCTTAATTTTTGACAGCATTTTTTTTATGAAACGACAACCTTTAATATTAGGATAATAGAATGTTCTCCATTAGATATTACTTATTAGTTAATTAGTTATTACGAGTGTAATGAAACGAAAAATGTTCTACAAAATTTCAGGATCAAAATAAACAAATTTAAGGTTTGAAATCTCAGAAATTGTTAACTTTTTTAAATACATGTTGTTGTAGAAACGTAACAAAAAATGTTAAATATTTCAAAAAATAAATCATTGTATTATAATCCATAATAATTATGGAAAATCAGTGTTAAAAAACAAAAATTTAATTATTATATAACCTACATGTTGCTATTTAAATTTTTGCGTGGCTTTCCCTGCCGCAATTTTTTTTAAAGCAAACGTGAGTGTATTTAATTGAATATATTCTAAACATGAAAACGCATGCAATTATTTTCGCGACATGAAACATTCGTGTATGCAACTAATCACATATTTTATAAACAAATTGCATTTGATTTTAAATAAATTAGTTTTTCCACAAGTTTGTTTATTATCATCGAAATGGAATTTTGTTTCCCTGTTTGTTTTTTAGTTTAATTTCTTTTCTGGACGGACGATTGCACAAACTTCAATTTATCAGACTTGGGTACTCATTCTTTTTTTTTTGACGCTGCAGGTAACATTAAAATACATTCAATCCTCTTAAAGAAATTATTTATTAAATGCCATAAACAACAAATCATGCTTTACGATTAAACTTAGTAAGTAAGCACATTTCATTCAAAAACCAAAAGATTCAAGTTTTCTCGCATTCATTCAATGCATGGCGATTTTGCTAAAGTGTCACGTAATCCACATTTTTAAATTAAGTCTTAGCTCAAGAGCTCCGAACAACTTGAGAAATAGCAAGGATCTTGTTAAAGAAGTTGGCAGTTGGCACAGTGCAATTCAATAAAACTTTTCTATTTTATTCTACGCTTTGCATGGACATTTTTTTTTTTGCGTAATATTTCAGTGTTCACCATATTCGCTTGATTTATGTAAAGTTAAAATGAAACAATTCACAGCTCCATGAGATGAAACCGACTTTTGAAATAGGCTTTGTGCACTCGCACAGAAATTGACTTGCACACATACAACTCGTATATTGTATGAATGTTTTATTGCATGCGGACTTGGTTTTGAATGCTGCTGAAAGAAAAGCAGCTTCCGAGAAGCGACCAACACTTTTAACATTTTTTTTGTTTTGTTTTCAGTTATGTTTTAAAATCGACTCTTGCACTGAAGTGGTATTTCCATAAGTAATATAGTTGCTGCCTTTATCATATTAAATTTCAGAAAGTTCCACTCGGAAAGCTAGCCTTAATTAGTCCTAGACATAACAGCTTTAAAAGTTGTGTGAGTTTTGCGATTCCTTTTGTAAAACAATTTGAAAGTTGAACACAAATTGAATCGTGTCTCGCAATTCAATTAAACGCATTGACATGATTCGAAAGACGTTTCGTTGTTTTTAATCACAATGAAATTTTAATTAAATTGGAAAAAACGGTAAAGAACACTGCTTTCAACTTTATTAACTTATTGTTCGTACTTTTTATTATTTTATACAAATTACTGCCCAATTAATAATAACTTCAATTGTGATTTTTAATTAAACAGAAATGTTGAAAGAATATCATTTATTAATCTGCAGTATTCAAATCTTATAAATTTATTTATTTTCTACAATAATTATTGAATTCAAGAGAAATATTGTTTTGAATTTATTTTAAATATACTGTATTGCAGTCCAAAGTTTATTTTAAGTCAATTCAATGCTCAAAAGTGCACCAAACTTAAGTAACATTCCTTAACTTTAGTTAATGAAAGCAAAACGGTATGATGAATTAAAAACCATTCATGGACTCCATCAATGCATTTCAATTTTTATTTTTTTGCGAAACTATAGCAACTCAGTTTAACGCTTTCCTCAAACTTTCTTGGAATACGGAGTTGTTTTGCAGACGCAATTTAAATATTCGACGTCCATCTTATAATCCTATCAAAAGCTTTTGTTTCATCGCTTCCATCACACTTCATTTTCATGCCGCAATTCTCGCAAAAAGACTTTGTACTTCTTTGCATCTCATTTACTAAATAAATAACTCATTCCTTGACAAATATGTTCTCACCAACGGAATTTTGTTCAAATGCATTTCGCAACCAGTTAATTAATGTCTGATTTTGCCCGCATTTATTCATATAAATTAGAAACGCATTTTAATTCAAAAAACCAACGATGTAATTCTAATTTGACTGTAAAAAAAAATACTCATTAATCTAAGCAACTTAAATTGTGGTTGTTTTTATTGCTGCGTTAAAAATACACTCAAAGCATTTAGGTAAAGGTGCGCCCAAATTGCTTTTTTTATTTCAGCTACATTCTGTGCAGTGGAAATTCTAATTCTCGCACATTGAGTAACCGAATTATAGCCGAAAATGTGAAAGCGTACCAATATTAGCGTCGATTTGTGGAAAGCATTTCATTTCAATGGCGCACATTGAGGTGAAAAAAAAAAAATTAGGAAAATAAAACACATTTTAGAGTCCTGCCATTGCCATAAATTGAAACGAAAGCACACACCGCGCGGCTTTAAATACTGATTAGTCTATGAGTGAGGAGGGTTGGAGAAAACTAATATACAAGTTGTAAAAGTTTGCAAGTTATATATGTATTAAGGCGTTTTGGCCACATTTGGATCGCTTTTTACCGTTTTGCAACGGAGTTTATGTCCTTTCAGGCGGAAATGAAGGCGCCTGCACACACTTTTCCTTAACACCATTGATTTTCTATTATCATAAATTAAAATTAAGCGACGTGAAAGCTTTTACAGACTTTAATTGAAATTTGTTATTACAAATATATACTTTAAAAGCTTTTTTGAACGCATAATATAGTCGAATGAACGCAATGAACGTTTCATTTTTTTTTTTATTATTTTGCATGCGCAAGGCCTAAACTCAAAAGATACGAGCAATTATTGTTCATTCATCCGAATAGCTGGTGGATTTTGTCGCGTAAATCCTCAACACTCCCACATGCAGCACTCCACGCATGTAGAAACGAAATTTTGCGATTTTTTGATATTGTTAAAAAGCAACGAAAATGATCACACAAATCGTGTTCATCTTGTGAAAGCGGGTGATTTTTTTTACCCGTTTCGTTGCGTCTCTCCGTTGTATAGTCCTTTTTGGTGCGTGTGTACACGAAAATAATCTGGCTCATCCCGCAGTGTCATATTTTGAACAAACGAACACACACACACACTCGCAGGGCTTTAGGTAAATTGGAATTCAATCTACGTGACATATAATCCGAGCATTTTGTGTGTTTATTTTATTCGGCTGGAATAACCCAATTTGAATATTTAAGTCTATTTGGTAAAAACAAAATAAGTATCTGATTAAATAAATGCACACACATTTTTGTGTGTGGAAAATTGCTCCTTTTGTCATGGTGCCATGGACTTGGGTTGCTTTAAATGAAACTGACACAATTTATGATCACATCGCCGCTTATAAAAGCGTTTTCCATTCGTTTTATATTCGCGACAAAACTGTGTGTCGCAGTGCGCGTACTGCGACAGAACAGTGGCGTAACTAGGGTGCCGCAGGCCCCGCGATCGCGGGGGGGCCCTTAAAAAAAAATGAATCAGGGGGCCCGTATAAAAATGACAAAAAAAAAAATTTGTACCTAATCGCTCAGTTTTGGTCAGTTATGAAAAAATTCAGATATAACCCATTTCCCATGCATCAATATAATATTCTATGTTACTATTTAGATCTTTATTTCGAGTGTGCTAAATGCTAGGTTCGTTTTAGCAAAAGGATCATAAACTGAAATATATGTTTAAGATTCATTAGTCCCACAGCAGATTGTAGTAATATTCGTTTGTTTATGCGTCCGTCTAACAAGATTGGCCCTTATATTTAGTTAAACAAAGTATGCTTTATTGCATCGGTTCATCAACAGACTGTAGTAATCTTAGTCTACCCTTATTTTATATGTTTATATTATTTATGTTTAGAATATTGATTTAGAGGTCTGCAGTTGTTTCCCTTTCGTTTTAATTTAGTTTTAAACAAAAAATATCAAAAATATTGCAAAAATTAAATTTAATTCGGGCCTATGATATTTAAAGGACTATTTCAAATAAATTTGATGAATATCGGAAAAATTTCAGTAAATTTTTGAATAAATCAAAGAGTATATTGAAACAATTTTGAGTTTCGCCTGAATTTAAAAGTAAAAGAGTGAGAATGGTGAAGTGACACTTCGATAAATTTTTTTGTAGATCATCGATTTTTGAATGAAACAATAATATTTGAAGTCAATGTTTTTAACAGAATTTTAGATATAATTTTAGGATAATACAGCGTCGATTTGGGAGCATGTCTAAAATTTCAAAGTTTTTATAATTTTTATTGCCTGATAAACTGTTACCTTTAAATAATAAAACTAATAATTAGATACCAACTCTAACAGATTAATTCAAAAGCACAATACCGTCTTTAGTTCTGCTTTCCCAATACAAATTTTATTATACAAACATAAATTTAGCAACGATATAAAAGAAGCCACTTACATTTTAGATTTATATCATCATATAATGAAGTAATATATTTTTTTTTTTTTTCAATTTCCATAACATCTGCTAGTGCTGAAAGATATTTCAAAAAGTTAAAAATATTCTAAATTATTTAAGGGCATCTATGTCGCAAAATAGATTACGTTTTCAATTTTAGCGATTGAGGCTGAAAAAGCTAAGAAAATTGACATCAAAAATGTTAATTAAAAACATTTTTGATGTCAATTTTCTTAGCTTTATTTATTTATTGTTTCCTATGATTTCTTTCTTATATTTTCAATTATAATACTAACCAAAAACCTTCGTTTTTACATTTATATTTATTATGCCTTAAAATAATTAAAAATGTTTTGTTGCAATACAAAAAAAAGCTTTTCGGAGATATGAAAAATTTGACCTTGAAATTTCTTAATTTCGACCTTGATTTTTGTCCAAAATTGGTAGTTTTATTGAGATTATCAATAATGTATAACATCATAGTACCCTAAAACATATAGTATTTCAATTAAAAATTTTCATTGTAAAAATATGACCTTGAGTTTTCAAAATTTGACCTTGAAATGTTCAGAAAGTTTTTTTCTCTCATTTAAGCCTACAATAATGTGAAATTTAAAAAAAAATAATATTAAAGGTTTCTGAGATACAAAAAATTTGACCTTGAATTTTTCGATTTTGACCTTGAAATGTTCTGCAAATTTTCTTATCTTATTTTATCCTACAATAATCTGAAAGATTTTTTTTGATATTATGCAAGGTGGCTGAGATAGAAAAGTGGGGTTTGTCCTTGTCCACCCCCTTTTTCGCCAGAAGTAGCATCTAGCGGGATATAGGATATATGCAGTTTTGTTTAAGATACCTTGAAGATTAATTATTGTGGAAATGAAAAAAATCGTAGGACCCATTTTTGAGCCCCTATACGAAAAAAAATTCTTTTGGCAATAACTTGACCTTGAAGGATCTGACCTTGAAAAATCGAAGATGCTATTCTTATATTTTTGTTTAATAGTTTACAAAAAAATTTCATACAAATCGGTTCAGTAGTTTAGAAGTTTTTTTTTCGACCATTTTTCTATAGTACGGCGTACGGACGTACTTTTACACATTTTTTCTAGACCACTTTTTTGGACTCAGGGGGTGTCAAAACGAGTTTCTGCATCAACAACTTTTTTTCCGAAAAAAGTCGGATTACAAATATTTCTATATGCCCTTGGGGTCGTATATAAATTAAAAATATTATTGTTATGAAAATTGTGTTTTAATATGCATTCTTATTATGTAGTAAGATAAAAAAAAATTTTCAACTAATTTCTGAGAGTCAGGCAAATATTGCGGGGGGGCCTTTAATTTCTAGTTACGCCACTGCGACAGAATTATGGTATTTTTCAGCGTGAATTTAAGCTACATAATAATATGCTTTGCAAACATAATGTGTATGGACATGCTGTGTGTGAGATTAATTGTATATTTTATTTCACACATAATCGTGGAGATGTTTCAAATATTTGTCGTATTTTAAATTGTGTATTAAGTGCACGCGGAATTGGAGCGGAATGTAGACATTCAGTTACCAGGAATTTCCCAACATTATTTTAGTTAGTGTGTGTGTGTGTGTGTGTATCGTCAAGCGTCTTGAGGCTCTTATCCTGTTTGTGAAGAAATTAAAACTCGAGCGAAATGAACGTTAAAGTAGCGCCTGGGGTGGAATTGAAATACATTTTCATTTCAGCGCGCTTTTGCAAAATATGTGTCAGAAGCAATAATTGCTGTATATATTCTTAGGAGAAAAAAATAACGAAGACATAGCTAAAGATAATTATAGCAAATGAATTAAGTATTATTAAAATGTTCGTGCATTTGTATTATTCTCAGTACGTAATTAAAGCAGCTCAATTGATATACTGAGAGAAATCGAAACCAAAAACATCAACATATTTAAATATCATTATAAAGTGGAAATATCAATGTAGAAGATTATGACGTGTAAATTTATAAAATAATATTTGTCCATTGAATTTTATATATGATAACTACCAACATTTTGAATTTTCGAATCAATCTCCTCACACAGTAAACGAACATAAAACAGTCCGAAAATATTTGTTTACGAAAGTTTTGAATTGTAGATGATAAACATTAAATTATGTTAATATAAACATATCAAAACTTGTTATTGTATCGCATAAAGCTTCATTTTTATTACCCCTAAACTATCAGCTGTCAAATTGCTGTTGTTTCAGGGTTGCTAAGCATTTACTGCACAAATGGCAAGTTTAAAAGTTGTTTTGAGTTTTGGATCACAATGTTTTCTGTTAAAATTCTAAATAAAAACAGAAAACTAATTTGATGAGAATTTTACATGTTTTCCTACTTAATCTTACTCATAAAAGTGTACACTGTCCGGTTTGATTCTTGATATCTATTCTTAAGCGCGTTCTTGGTGCAACAGTGAGACAAATGATTCTGGAAGCAACAACACACATGGAGAAATCAATCCTTGCAAGTCACGACGGTTGTTTAAAAAAGCAATGGAGTAAAATTTGTAAATACCTTAAACAGAATTATAAATACATTGAACGCAATAAAAAAGTGCGACATAAAAAAAAAGCAAACAAAAATTGATTAGTTAATTAAATAGAATAAAAAAATTGGTCTCCCATTAATTGAAATAATTATTTTTACTTTTTTGTAATCATTTTTTTGAGTGGAAATTTCAAATATATATATGATGTGAAAATAAAACAAAGTAACCACTTAAATATATGTGGTTCCATGTAAATTTAAGTGGAAACTTCAATATACAATTACATAAATTTATGTAGTTTACGTCAGAGGTTTACATAGACATTAACAATCGAATTATAATTGTTGGTCTCCTTTGGTTTCATATATTTCAACATTGACCGCAAAGCAATGCGTGGTTGAATTATCCAAATAGAAGTGGATTTTAAATATACCGTTTTCTCAGTGCAGCATAAAATTTAGCATAAAAATAATAATATTGCCCAATCGCACTTTGTGGTAGATACTTTTGTTTCGGAATTCAAAGCACGTCAATACCACCACCCCTGACCCCATCACGATAATTTCTGGGCAATAATTGTACACGTTTTTATTGAAGTAGATTCGGAAAATAATAACTGATAAAGGTACGAAATTGCGAAATAAATTTGAGTATCTCTTCCATTCGTATAATTCAATAAGAAATTGTATTCAGTTGGGTTGAAATTATGACACGGTCGACGAAACAAATAATTATTAAGGTGTGGTGCGCGCGGAAATTCACTGCTGCACCTTTTCTAAAGGACACATCCAAATTAATTCCGGTCCCATTTCGTCTCTCAACGTCGCGCACATGCAATTTGCGTATAATAGTATGTTCATTTAACATTTACCAACATAATGCGGAGTGTGAGGGGGCCCCATATATTACGTTACAATAGCTGCATGCCAGGACGTTTCTATTATAACAAAACATTTTCAATTATCTACTTTATGGCAGGGCATGCGGCGATAATTATTTATAAGGCTTATTATTTTTAGGTGGGAGCTGGAGGGGAGGGGAGGGGGGCGAACGGACAACGGATTCATGAAATTCAATTGTGTGTGCCCGACGACGCGAACAAAGGACACAGCTTGGTGGCTAACTGATTTTGTGCAAGAACATTAAACTGAATAATTGATATTACATTCACCTTTTTTGTTGTCGCTGCTCATTGTAGTGTTGCTTGTAATGATATGGAGTGCAGTGGCTGTAATAATGTTTAGAAAGCAATTTGGGGGCATATACAGTGAATTAGATGTTATTTAGAGTACCTTTTAAGGATACCCGATACACAGTCATTAACTGATTTATTTTTGTGTGGCTCTAAATTATTGTAACTTGTGTTACATAATTCAACACTTGTTACGAAATTCAGATAATTAATGTCATAACATTTGAATGGAAAATTTAGTTTTAACGTGACCTAAAACTTTTATCTTATGTCGGTGAATTCAGACTAAAATGTTTTTTAATTGAGCATTCTTCAAGCTGGTCATAAAATTAATACAAACATGATGAATATGGTAAAGACGCCTAATTATTGTCGTACAAAGTTTTTTTATCATTTAAACTTTAATAATAATTTTAATTATTTGTACTTTTTTTTCATGAACTGCGGTTTTATGAGCGACTTCAATATCGTAACGAGTTCCAACAAATAAAACTACTCTGCGAGAAATTGAGAAGTGAGTTTATTAGAATCTGATGTAAACTAGTAAAGTGTATTTAAAGGAGGTCCATACGTAAGCCAGAAGTAAACGGCAAGCTGGAATTTGTGCTTGGTGTTCGTTAAACAAATAATAATAATTAAGACTCCACTAATTTAAGTTTGCAATCTCTAAATGATGTTGTTTTTGCTGAATGGGCTTCATTTTATCAATTCCGCTGACCCTTTTCCTTGAATTTTAATTTTCTGAAACAGGAAAAGCTTAAACTATAATTGAAATGCAATTTTTACAGTAATGAGAATTCATAGTTTTATCAGTATTTCTTGTTTTATAATTATGTTATTAAATTTAATAAAAAGATATGAAATGTTATTAGCAGAATGCAATCCTTCAAAAATTTAGTCAGAATTTCAAAGTTCAAAATTTTTCAAGCATCATCCAACAAATTTTCATGAAGCAGCTGGGGTGCCGGCAGAATTAATCTCGTTACATTCTCGGAATTAAGAACTGTAAATTATTTTAATTAAATATTAAGAATTGAGCTCAAAATTTGTCAAAGGCATTGTTCATCAGTTCCAGGAAATGTTCGACCTCACATTTCTTGGATCTGATGAACAATGAGCCTTTGACTAATTTTGATATTCTTGCAGACAATATTCCGGAGTGTGTTTATAATTACTTTATAGTACACAAAGTAAAAGAGACTTTGTTATTCAGCTAATTTATCACTTGCACAAATTGGTTTAATCGTCTTTATCACAGAAGTGACAAATAATAATTACAATTAATTGTTACAATCAAAACCAAAAAGCCTTTAAGCAAAATATGACTGAGACTTTATTCCCAGTTTATGAAGTTCTTCATTAATGCAACCAAATTTTACTTAACACCAACTTCAGATCTAACTTGTACAGCATGTTCCATTAAATCCCATTCTCATTGGCGCACAACGTTTAGCAGGTACACTTACTATGAGCAGCGTAATCTCACTTAAGTGTTGTGATTAAAATTCCCTCAGTGCAACCGTTTTCCTTGTATGCATTTTCCACATGCCATAGCGATATTATTGTTTCCCGTAGCGAAAATTACGCGGTGCATGCTACGCGGCTCCACATATTCAGCGATTATATACCACGGAAGTGTTTACTTGCCGCCAGCTTAAAGGCGAAGTGGAAGCCAATTTACCAGCTACTCTTATCGACTTGTTTTAGCATATTATAGAGGGAAAAGGAATATACTCACATAATGCACTTGCTGATTAAATTGCATCTCTAACCCAAAACAGCGCATCTTTAAAATGCTATTTAACAACGTTAAAATACCAAGAATATAATATGATGTATGGAGTTGACACAAAGAACTTATTAGCAGTTTATGTGTGCGTCTTTATGGGCTGTTGCTTCTTTTGATGTTGCTGCTTTTGCAAGCATTTTCATTCCAATTTGTTTTGTGCTTAATTTTTTCAATAAATACATAAAAACACAATTTAATTTCGCGCTACAGTGCTGTTTCCAACATTTCATTATAACTAGTTTAATATGGTAGACTCTGGATAGATCCCAATCCCAAACTCACACAAAGCGGAGCATATTATCCTCGTACACAATTTATGTGGAAAGCTTCTAGGAGGCGTTTGTAGTTATATTTTGTGCGAGGTGACGTCGTCAGTTAAGCTGAGCTTAAATATGTCTGGAGCATGTGTTTCATAAAATTGCTAGACCCAATCTTGTCGGTTATGATGCATTTTATAGTTTGCCTTTTGTGAATATTTTAAAAGCATTGTTGATTTGAAAGGATCAGTTGTAGAATATTAAATTTAAAAAATAACTGTAACTCCAAAACAAACCTGCAAAGCTTTTAAATATAAGCTTTTTAAAATTTATCGAAGACCGCATTAACAAACTGTTAATACTTTCTAATAAGTAACTAACATCCAGCAATAATCAATAAACGTAATTCATATTACAACAATAAGCACAATCATCAACCAGAAACCGTACCTTTTCACTGAATAAGTCTCAATTAAAATATGTGCTAGATGTTATGTGATAAGCAGCAATTTTGAGGGACGATGACGATCATTTAAACTACGTGATTGCACATAACATTGCACACACCCTTTGTTTTCAATTACAATTACACCCCCACTATGTAGCAATTAAGCACACGAGTCTGTTTCTAATATTTGAATGAACGAGAATGCGCACGCACAACTTAACAACGTGACAATTTGATTAAATGATACTTTCTGTGCCATAAACTACGTAATGAACTTGTAAATATTAAAAAAATTTAATTAATTTTATTTGCAATTTAAATTAACGAGTATTTCTATAAAACCGTATTTTTTTAGAAGAAGCTTGTAGCCACGATAATGGCCCTTAAAGCAATGAAGTGACAAGAATCAGAAACAGAAACCAAAACAGATTTACAGTACATTAGTAATAGAAACAGAATCAACAACAGAATATATCAATCGAATATTGCTGTTCGACGACAGAACAGAAACACTCGAGCCGAATTTAATGCTACAGCATTTCTTTGTGGTAATATACAGTTTCCGTTTATTAAAATAATTTTTAAAAGTGTGTAGAATAGCTTCCGGCTAAAGCAGCTATTTATTATGGCGAATGCATTCTCCGTTTTTCACGCATTCTGTTTCTGTTTTGTGTTGCTGCATGTGAAAAGAAAACAGAGACAGAATTTACTACAGAAAACAATATTTCCTGCTTCTGTTTCTGCTTCATTGTCGGTTGGCATTCAGTTTCTAATTCGATTTCTGTTTTGGTTCCAGTTTCTGTTTCTGTTCCTGTTTCGGATTTTTATCGCTTTACGGCTAAAAGGCAGAAAAATTTACGGCAACTTCAAAAACTCCAACGGCAACAACGGCAAAAATTTTACGGCAACGCCATGGTGTGTGGCGAGTTAGCAATGGTAAAGTAGTGGTGGTACATTGTTTAATTAAAGTTTTTGTACTTATACGAATGCTAACTTTTACAAGTATAAATATCTATGATGTCAAAGTGATTTACATTATTAGAACCCATCTCCGAACTGCATAAATTTCTGCACGAACTGACAATTTAATACCGATATATTATTATAGCAATGATGGAGGTTCCATCATTATTACGTCCATGTATTTATTCACGATAAAACTGTCACCCAAAATGATAAAGCTGAACTGACATCAATATAATGAGTGAACCGATTGCATATTAAGTTTACACGCTGTAAGTACATGCGTAATAATGTTTGTTTCAAAATGTGTGTCGCAGCCCACAATTATAATGGACTTAACGGTACGGCACACAATTTACCCGGATTGCATGCTGTCATATAAAAAAACAATACTTCATTAAACATTCTGTTTATGTGCGTATTTACGCTAAATATACGTTCTGTTGAAATTGCAATTTAGTTGGCATTAATCAGTTGGGTGGAGCGCTAGCACCCTAATCAAATGTCGCAGTAATATGCGAGTTATGGATATAATGGAAGAATATGTAATTTTGTGTCAAGTATGTGTAGTCTGTTGGATTGCATGCGGCAGCGTTATATTATCCCGCCATTTGTTGCTGCAACATACGTTCATCAGTTTAGCCTTAAGCACATCATAATAACTGTGTGCTCATAATAACTGTTACATATCCGACAATGGTTACGTTCTTTTTGCGATCTAAAATTCAATATCAAATTGACGTTGACAGCCGGGGAAAGACGTACCGAAAGTGAATAGAACGCCACCAATATCTAATATAATAATACCATTACTACAAACGTTTTACTCGTATCTAATCGATAAAGTGACACACACACCGATTGAGGTTCTATCAATAAACGACGGTATGGGATCCACGACGCACCTTTATCTTTACAAACGCCTTCACTTAATATTTTGATGTACCTTTCGGCGTGTATTCGCATTCTGACACATGAAAACATCTTTATTATAAACGCAATGAGCCGGAGGGTTGTTTTGTCTACCATAAAGTGAAGTAATGTTTATGTTGTTAAAAACACGATCAATGCGTGAGAGGGGGTTTTTTGTTTCACCCAAATCCATTATAAAAAAGCGCTTGCAACCCCTTCCCTATAAACCTGCATGACGCCATAACACTTCCATTAAATTCAGAACATTGAATACAGTTGTATTTACACGAAAAAAATGTTAACTTAATCTAATATTGTACAATTACGTGTGAAGAAACTTGAATGGAACATTGACAATTGACAAAACAATCATTGTCGAATTGTTGAATGCGAGAATGCGTTGCTGCTCGCGTCATCATTCCGAAGCTTGCGTTGTTATGTTGAAAAGGAATTCAACAATGCTGCTGTACACATTATTAAATCCGCAACTCAATTGACAATTTTATTTAAAATTACAGATTTTGAAATGTTCGCTCTTGTAGTGGTATTGGAAGCTATTAAATAATTGAAATACGTTCCATGCAATTTAATTATTTTTAAGCTAAGTTTATTCCGATTAAGGAGACTTAATGTAAATGGTAATATTTGATTTGGAATCGCCCCACTTATAGAGCATTAAAATAATTAACGAAAAGTATTTAAATGCAGTACCGATTTTGGTGCATCATTTATTAGGTTTTAGCCGTTGACATAAACTTTTCTGTGTTATTATACAGCCGCCTTAATGCTCCACAATCTTAAACTTTTACTGAAAATGTTTATTGACATCATTCCTTATACCCATTGTTGACTAATTAGATGGACAACCCTCATCTCTCTATGTTTATATTTAAAACAACTACATCGTATTGAGAATTTGTATACGACTGTTGCATAATTACAGTACTTTAATGAAGTTATGAAACATTTCAAGGTCAAAATCAATTAATTCACGGCCAAACTTTTATAATTCCTAAACGTTAAATATTCAAAAAAAATCTGATTATAATTGCTTTTCATTAAATAAAATGTGATGAATATATTTTAAGGTTAGTTGAAAGTTCAAGGTCATACTTTTAATCTCTCAGAAACCTTAAATATGTTTACCTTTTTTTCACATTATTGTAAATTTAAGTAAAAAAAAATTTGGTGAACATTTCAAGGTCAGAATTTCAAAACTCCAGGCCATAGTTTCATAATGAAAACAATTCAGACACTGTGCAAGCTGTGTGCTCGTGCGTGTTACCTAAAGAATTCAGACCATTTGGCATCCAATTTTTGAAATTATTAAAACCTCTTATTAGGATCCAACTTAAACATATTAAATGAAACTTAATATATTAATATGAAATTACCTCAGATATGATCTTAATTAAGAAATTTCAAAGCCAACGCCTTTTTTTTACAAATCTAAGTACAAATAGAAAGTGTTCCAATTATGGTACCTTTCAAAACAACCATAAAAAAATTAGGGTTGTGGATATAAAATTGTAGAAAATATGTTTTTGACCTCAAAACTACCAAAGGGACCCAAACATTCGGCTCGCCAAGCATCAACTTTCTTAAAGAATTTTGTGTAAAATTGTTTAAAAGCTCATTTCAAATTGTTTAAGGAAAGAAAGGCAGCAAAAAAGAAATTTTGAAATCAATCTCAAATTTTTTATAATTCAACATTATAGTTCATAAAAATCATAAATGACTGAAGTCGTCACGCGCTGACGTCTACTCGTCCGAGCTACACGTGCGGGCTACAAATGTTCAGACGTACATTGGCACATAATTTTCTAGGCCAATTTTTCTACAAAATCAGAGGGTATCAAAACGAGTTTCTGCATCATAAATTTTTTTTTCAAAAAAAAATCGGTATACAAAAATGTATTTATGCAGACACACCTGCAATACTGGAACGATTGAACGTTGTAATTTGAAATTTTCAGTTGAATTTTATTTCCCCATAATGAATACTTGACCTATTAAATGACATATCGATCAGTTTTACATATTTTATAATATTGCACATGACGTGTGAACAAACTCCATCCACAATTGTTGAGCACAATGTGCATAAATGTGAGGAGTGGATTTCATCAAAAATGAATGTAATCAACAAATGTAACCACATTAATTTGATGTGGCGGCAGAACAATTGATGTGGTTTGCGTTTGCTCAAAGCTCAATGGGTTTGTACACCGCACTAGCGAAACTATAAACAAAGGATCACATAAACACCCGTTATGTTGTTAACCATCATATTGCAAGGATCAAGTTAAAAATGACGCATTGACACAAAACTTGTTTTGACACCGATGCTCTTTGAGAGACTAAACTGCACACGCCACACACACCGCTCGCGTGAGTCGCTCAATAAATTTGATAGCATTTCAGTTGGATGTTGTTAAAGGTAAACTTAATATATTGTGTGTAAAGCTCTTTGCTCAGTAATTGCACATTCTATTCATTACTTTGATTTGGCAGTGTTTATATTAAAAATTATAATTAGGCAAATTGTATTACTTGTTAAAATAAACCCAAATGCTTGCAATTCAATTTAAAAGCTCTTCAGGAAACAAAACACACACACACACACTCACTCACACTGCAGTCGAAATAAAGCTCGTGAACACAATATGTACAATATAATAATAATACGAGTATGTTGAGCAGATTATGCACATAATTTGATAATGCAATATCCTTTATTTATGTACGTGAGTGTACTGAGTAGAGCGAGCAATGCAGTTTCTATTCAATCTGCAAATTGCAAAAAAAACCTTTGGCTTAACATTTTCTTTTTGACTACTATATTTTAGATGATGCATTGTGAGGTGCAACTTGGCTCATAAAAATATGCATTGGGTTGCATTTTTCATATCAAAATCTTATTCATTAAAGTTTGAATGAAATTTTTAAAACATTAAAGTTTTGAGACTTTATTTAAATTTAATTTTACTAATTGTATCAATCAAACATTTTTGAAATAATAAAAATTGTTGGAATACTTGCCTGTTTTTTTTTTTCATTATCTATCAAGGTAGCGCCTACTTTCCTAAGTTTAAATTACAAGTTCGAAGCTACTACTGTGCAGAACAATGATCATGCAAACTCTCACATAATCCTCTGAATATTTTTGCCACGTTTGAAAGGAAAATTACGGAGGATTTACGTCCACAAATGCGAAAAATTTCTGTACTGGAGCCTTTACAACCAGGAGCTGCAGAAACGATACAAGAGCATCGATGTTGTAAAATCATACAGCTCAATAGAGTCCGATTGGCTGCGCCATTAGTCGGATTGAATGACGGTGACCCTGCAGCGAGAGCTAACATTGCTGGTTGACTTAATGTTATAGGATCAAGGAGACAAGATGCGAAAATCCTTGAAATACCAATTTGGTAAAACGAGGCTTACAACCCCCAGATTTGGAGCGAGCTTTTATGTCAAGCCAAGACCCGCAACGGATTGCAATCGCGCCACAAATGATGATAAGTTTTTTAAAATAATTAATGGAATTAACCTGAATTAAAGCTGAGTGAGTTAAAGTGTAGTTTTGCACAATATGACGATTGTTAAACCCACATTTCAAGCATTTAAATGTTTTTAACAAATATTCCAGTTAAAAACAAAACAAAAATTTCCACAGTAAAATTCCCACACAACCTCTACCCCCCTATGAAACTCTCTATACCGCATCTTTCAACATTTGCCGCAATGTTTTTGTATTCAAAAAGCCCAACCAACTAATTTTATGTGAATTCTTTTCAACCTCAGGCACGGTACCAAGAATGCTGGCAAATCGCAATGAATGTGAATCTCTCTGTACATTTCCTAATAGTACCTACACGTCTGACTAAAGAGTAAACATTATATAGAACTACAAACCGCAAACAACGACCACACATTATAGTTACAATGTAAGTGTGTGTGTTGTGTAGTGTGTGTGACTTCAAGGGTTTGTCTATGTGGGGTTTGCTGCTATGCGTCCTGTCGAACTCATCCAGATGAATTTTGATTGAGAAATGCAAACATACAGCAGTTCGGAAAAATCCTGAAATAGAGAAGCCCCCGTCGAATTCGCATTCAAATGGCAGATTATAGTTTGTTTTTTTATGGTTTTTGAAATCCCTTTTTGGCTTCGTAATTTTTTCTCTGTTTTCCCTACCAAAATATTCAACTGCAGGTACATTGAGCACGTCTTGTTGTTAACATTTTCTTTCCTTCAATTATTTTTGGTTTGATGTTCATTTTTCAAATTATGCACGAAATTTCTGGATGCAATCAAATATCCTTTTTTGATTTGTAAATTTAATATTCAATAATGGTTGGTACAATAATTTGAATGCATCCTTTAGTAAATTCATCATAACTTGTAGCATCGACTATTATTTCACTAATTTACTATTGTACAATATCATAATTGAAGCAATAAAACCAGGGCAAATTAGTTAATCGAGGTTTTAATTATTTTTGAAATGAATCCCACAAAATTTATCACAGGGAAATTAAATATTTCCGCAATGAGCAGAATTTGAATATGCAAATTCAATTCTCGCGGAGAATAAATATTTCCAATTTAGGGTTATATAAATTATTATAATATGCAGGGTAAGAATAAATTAAACATTGTTCAGCAGAATCGGTTGTATGAGGGGATGGTAAGGGTTGCATTGACTCTTGAAGAGCATAGACAACGTCAAATTATGTACATTCCTTTGGGAAACGACACTAATTGCGTTTGTTTATCATTTTGATCGCGTTCAACAATCACAAAATTTTTAATTGCCCCATTAAATGTTGAATGATAATGAATGTGGAAAAGATAAATGTTTACAAGGAAAAACCGTACTTAAAAAAGGACAAATTTAAAATGTAAGATTGTAAAATTTAAAAAAATTAGCTTAAGAATTAAATTGCTGGCATCTGACTCAATTTATGTTCATCTCCTGATCAGTAAAATATTTAATAAATTATTTTATTTAATCCAGGCCTATAATTATGTACTTAGTTGTCAATTTTTCCAACAAAAATGCCATTTTTGGTCATGAAAACTAAAAATTTGACCTTGAAAAGTTTCCTCTAAGACCTTGAAATGTTTTTTTAAAAATTAAATATATTTCTTTAGGATCTAAAATTATGTTCTTCATCATAAGTTTCTAAAACGTGACGTATTTCTACTAAATATAGATTTTAATAAACTCTACTCACCGCTCTGAAGTCAGTCATACCTGCTGTACTTTAAACCAACTCTCTGAACTATACCAAATATCCACGACTAACAAAATATTATGCTAAACACTTTGTCAAGGGTCACTCTAAAAAAGTAGCTGTTAACCACTTCACTACTTTTTACAAGATTGCGGCCAAGGACATGACCATTCAGTCCCGCAAATCGAGTTTTAAGTTAGTCTTGATGTACCACGAAACATTCGATCAAAATTTTGAATTATTTTCAAAAATGCTGAGATAAGTCGCTTTTGAGGCTAATTTTACTGAACTCGAAGGATAAATTGCATTGAGAAATTAGGAGACCTTTTTATATTAATAGCGTGCGCCAGCAATTCTCTTAAAGTCACAAATTTTCATTTATTAATAAATTCACTTAAACCAAAAAAAAAAACTGCTAAAATTAAACAAATTTGCTACAGAAAATATAAAAGTAGTTAAATAATATTTATTAGAGTCAATTTAATTAACATTCCTTCCTCAAAATTTCTTGGGATTGGCAGGGATTACTTTGACATTTTAAATATATTTTTATGCTTCCAATCACAATAAATAACTCCAAAAGTTGAGTCCTTTCTACAAAACACAATTTTTTCGTTGTACTTACTTGTTTATTGAAAACTCAATATAATACACAACATTCTAAAAATTAATTAATTTAATTAATGAATAAACTGGGAAAAAAAATCAAGCGATAAAAATTTTAAAAATATAAAAACTAATCGCACAAGAAAACTTTAAGTATTTGTCATTAAAATTTAACGGGAACACTGTGCCTCTTTTTACTTCATTTTTATTTTCATCCTAACACGAGTAAAGTGTATAAGCGATAAAATCTTCCTTGAAAATTACATCATCAATCCCCTTTTATTTTAACAACACCCTTTTGAATCTATAAGAATAGCTTATTTTTATAATCTGACACAAGCGCGGCTTACCAGTTTTGTAGTTAATTAAAAAGCTTTAAAATGGTCGGCACTTTTTGTGGGGATAGTTTCTGCTGACACAGTTTTATGGCGACAAAAGACTTACCGCATTATATGTTTTTTAGTCGAATTTATCGTTTCGCTGTTGTTAAACAAATAAAAAGACACTTTTAAATAATGTGACGCTTGAATTGTGCGAAAAACAATTAGGAAATCAGCCGTATGAGTGCAATAACTTTAATTGGTGTGTGGGAAATAATAAAAGTTCATGCAAATTAGAAAACTTTTGCTGGGATAACTAAAATTGCTGGACTTTGCAGAGACAATTTTTGTGAATGCAACTGAATGGTTGTGTTGGTGCATTTGTTTATCTAAACCATTTTCCGATTTATTTCCATAATAACTAACTCGTATGTAATATGAGACACACCAAACTTTTGTTCGGTTTGCACAATTCCAGCGCAGCTGCAATAAAATGTCATTAATCTCTCTTTCATTACATTTTCATTACGGCTGACGACTGTTTTCCCAAAATGTTTTTGTGTGTGGAGATTAATTAAAGGAAATAAACTGAAAATTCTATTGAACTTCTGCCCTCGGCATGGAACGAGTGCGGATTGGAGAACGCTTCTTTTACACAAGGTGGACATTCTGCAGTAGTTATGTGTGGGATCGTAACAAGCTCACATCAAAACAGTTGGTCGTTTATTTGTTTTCATGTTTGTTGAGTTATTTGCGAATGTGGCATGAGCTGTTGGCAGAATATGTGGTCGTAAATGGGAATCTACGAGTTTGATTTGATAAGCAAAAAGTTTGCACTGACTGCACAGATGAATACGTGGACTATTTTGTGTGATGTGGGATTGCCCTTATCACACATTCATAGGGATTTTACGTAAAGGCTAGTAAATATTTAACGTCGCTTCCTTATCGTTAAATAAAAGAAGTTGTTTTTCAACAGGATACATTTTACATAACAAAACAAACAGGAGAGTACGATGTAAATGAAATAGCCATGGATAACTTGTTGAACTTTGATTTCAATGCGGTTACATATTACACCCTAAATTTCCAAATCATGTTAGAATAGTTAACATACTATTTTGCAACTGAGTAACAACATTCTAGTGGTCTGATTGTTTCGCATTTTACAAAAACAAATTTAAAAAGTGCTTTTACTTTTCTTTTTTTCCACACCACCACATTTTTGATATTGGCGATTTGTGTAATTTAGCGTCAACAACTAAACTGCACTCTTACTTATAAAAAAAAACTACATCGCAGGAAGAGCAAGGTGTGAATTTATTTATGACTGCAGCTAATTTAATAAAGTTTTTCTGATATGCTTAAGGAAATGTGACCTTGAAATTTTACAAATTTTAACCTTGAAAGTTTTTCATAAATTCTTCCTTTTGTTGAGATTAGCATCAATAAAATGTAAAGATGATAGTACCCTAAACCAATCAGTTATTGAATTATTTTAATTATGACAATATGACCTTGAATTCATAAATGTTGAACCTGAAATGTTCAGTAAATTTTATTATCTTATTTAAAAGCAATTAAAATAAAAAAAACAAATTTAAAAATATTCAAGGTTTCTGAGATACAAAAAGCATGACCATCAATTTAAAATTTTTGACCTTGAAATGTTTAAAAATCTTTTTTATCTTGTTAAAAGCTACGATAATGAGAAATAAAACTTTCTAAAATATTAACCGTTTCGGAGATATAAATATACTGACCTTGAATTTTCAGATTTTAACCTTAACATGTTTGGCAAAGTTTACAATTAAAAAACACGGAAAATTGTTTTCAAAATTGTGAGATTTTTTTAGGACACAGGTTACATTTTTTCAGCATCCCACCATTTTTAAAAAATACACAAACCACTTTAACATTGCAGGACAAATTAATTGCAAAACGCAAATCAAAAATTCATATTTTTTTGGAATATATTTTCTCCCCACGCATAATCATAATTTTCATGTTGTGCCCACAAATTTCGCCTCAAAATTGTTTGCATTTACAGATGAGCCATTTACCTAACAGATTTACATATAGGTACGCATGAAAAACCAATCCTTTTCGGAATTATTAATAAATTATGCAAATATTATGATGATAAAAATGGCCCTCAAAGGGCGCAATGTTAATTAATTGTGGTCCTCATTTCCAACCAATTAAAGTAGACGTACATGCAGACCGAATATCCGCTCTTTCAAAATGAATCCAAAATGTTTGTTTGTTGCCAACAGCCAACGTGTGGCGCACTCAGGCAACATCGAACACATTATTTATTATTTATAAAATCCATGTACATGCTTTTAAAATCATGTTGATTTCACAATATGCTGTTGCTGTTGCTGTTGCATTAAAACATGAAAAATCATTTTATGGCAACAAACATAATCTGTTATTATAACAAATGTTGCTTGGAGTCATTATGGTTTCCTCTGAATGGAAAAGTGGGGTAACTTTAATGTATGCAAATGATGTTGGAAAATATTTTTAAAAGCCCTTCGTTTTAATTTGCAATTTCCGTTGAATTTTTGTTTTAATGAATATTTAATTAGATAGGCATTTTTATATGTAGGCAACACTTTTATGCGTTGTAACTCGTAAGGCCATAATTTTAAATTTGATTGGTCCAACATTTCTTTGCACAATTGGTGGCGTTCTATTCGATTTATGTACGTCAAATTCCGGTTCATTTCTTTATTAGGAAACTATATTTTCCGCTATTTTGATTGGCGCTGTCGTCATTTAGGACTTTTAAATCAAAGTAATTGATACATAATTTGAGTCTGGATGGTTGGCTCAATTGGGTAGAAATTTCAAAATAAATAAAGTATTTTGTAATGCTTTTAATACACGACAATTTTTTTTGCAAGCTTTTTCGCCTCTTTTATTATAAACATAAACTTACGAAAAAAATTCGAAAAAAAAGAAAATGTAATCTAAAAGCATAAACCTTTAATGGAAAGTGTACATTTAGAACGAAAAAAATAAACTTAAAAAACCGCGAAAAACAAATCGCGGTTTATAAAGAAATTAACTATGTATTTCAAAAAATTATTGCAGGAGTCGATTTGTCAGTGATTGATTTGTAAAAAAACACTTCGCACATAATTCAGCAATTCTCCGCGATGATTTTTTTAAACAAATGTTTGACCTATAATTAAACCTCAAACGGAAATTTTGATTATCAGTAATCACCAAATTTCGTTAACGTATTTGTTACGATTGTAACTATTAATAATAAAGCGCGAAAATAAGCCGCAAAAATCGCAAAAAAAAATTGCCGAGGGCAGAAGTTCAATAGAATTTTGATAAATTACAAAAATGATTGCGGTCAAAAAACTTGCGAATACAACTTTCGAGTATTAGAAAAAAAAACGTGTGTTTATTTTTTCAAGCACTCTCGCAGGTTCGCAAAATTATAGATGACATCTCAGCAGTTTCGTCGCCACGACGGAGCTCTTGAAGTGAAGGCATAAAGAGAATTTTTTTTCTAAACTTATGATGTTGAATCGAGATTATGATGGTCACAACTACTGTAAGTACTCGTATTGCGTTTATCCGATGATTACGAGCTAAATAACTAGTAACCGATTGACACTTTCTTGGGGCCGAAACTTCCCAACATAAGTCACAGTCTTCATAGCCTTTGTGTCTGGAAATGCCAAATGAATTCCCCCTCATTGCAACGTCATAAGCAGTTGACATCGTAAGTGTCTGATTTCTTGTCAGACGTTCAGAATAAGCCAAAGGAATGTAGGATTATCCGATTACGTATTTACCCTGCAGCTTTTCAGTATGTCGACCTCCTTATAGTCCTTAATATTAAATAACGTAATACGCAACTATAACACAATAACTATGTCGTATGCGGGGTATACGCACAAAGTGTTGATTCACAGGCATTCATGGTGTGTCGGTGCTCGATGTGGGTGTTAAACTCCTCATTAGCTGGGGATGTATAACAGGGTTCCGTCTCAAATAAATTGCAATTATCCCCTGAAAATGCCTATGGGAGGTGATGTCCTCATATTAAACTGTCGTAAAAGGGTAAATTCATCAAAACGCTTATAAATAGGCAAGGGGTGTGTGCGGTCGAAACCCTTAACCTCAGATTAAATACCATGGATTTGTATCTGTCTGAATAATCACACATTATTCTTGTGAGATGTTATGGGGTCTCATTTATGCAGTGTAGTTGTGTGCGCATATTGAGTACGCACACCACGCTTGTGGATTTTGTTGAGGGAAACTTTTGAAATCACACCCTCATTTGACGTGCTTTCACACAAATAATTTGGTTTTTATGGGAGTATGGTAGTTTTAGGTGAATTAAGATTTTTATGAACAATTTTCAACCTTTTTATGGATTTACTTTGCAAGAAGCCATTGATTTGAAGGGATTTCTTTTTGGTGAACAACTTTTCGAATTGAGTTGTGTTGGTGTGTCGGTAATGTTGCTGTTACCGTAGTCACGGGAGCACTCATAAATGTTAAACTTAGGTACCTATATAAAGCTAATCGGAATATTATGCTCGCAAACTTTTTGGTGGAGGAATTCTTAACTTTTATCGCTTTGATTTTTTGGATATTGAATGTGGATTCTAGATAATTAGGTAATTTTTTTAAAGTGGAAAAAAATTGAGAAATTGAAACCCCTTTAAAGTCAAATAAAAAGATGCGTTATTTTCGGAGCAAAAAAATTTGGAAGCTCATAAATGCCTTTAACGATTTTCTTGATATCAAAAATTCACCGCGAAAACCGAAAACAGCGGTTCATGAAAAAATTGACTTAATCCAAATATCTAATCGTTTTGTTCGATTGGTGAAAAAACACATCGCGAAAAATTACGCGGTAATGGTTTTAATTACAATAACTATTTACATATATAGAAATTGAGGTGATTGTTTGAGTGTGGGATTTAATCACGCTTTAACCTTTAATGCATTCGCAACCAAATTTTAGACATGCCTTTGTTAACAATCTAGAAGTAAAATATAAAAAATTATTTAAAAGCGAAAATAAACCGCAAAAAATATTGCGGATCGTGAAAAAAAACAATTTCAAAAATTATTGAGGGAGTGGATTTATCAGTAAAATGCCTAAGCTTATTTACAAATATAATTTCGCTTTTAAATACAACACGTGAACCGAGCAACGCACGGGTGTCTCCACTAGTCAAAATAAATTCACACGAGGTCTTTCTGTGCTTTCTTTTTTCGTTGTGACAAATTTAAAATATTCCATTTTTTAATTCAGTTTATAAAGTCTAAAGATCTAAATTCAACCAATGCCTAAAAGTCACATGACTAACAATACTTCAAAGTTCAAATTGAAAATATATTTACGACCTAAAAATATTTTTAATGTTCACAACTAAGATTGCTTAAAAACAAAAATTTCCAGCGTTTATTTATCATCTTGAGTGGTTGCACCATTCTTCTAGCAATGGTGGAAGGTACTTCACTTAAATAGTGGAACATAATTATTGAACTTTAATTAAACTGGCCAGATATTCAAAACAAAAAGTTTTGCACTTGACATACAACAAAGGAGTTAGTTTTAAAATGTTTATAAAACTATGAGCACAAGTAGGAATTGCACAATTTGTCTAAAACTATACAAAAGTTCTGTAATTACAAGGACACACAATACACACTTGTATTCACGTTTATCCAAGGAGTGTATTTCGTTTATCTGCACACCTATTTCCATTCGGGATTTGCAAATTTCAATGAGCAATGGTATAGGTTCTAATTGGATTCGGTAATGTACAAAAATTGGTTGGATTCTGCGGTCATAAAAAGGTTTCAATTTAATTTAATTTTAGTGAACAAAAAATAAAAAATGAATCCATGGAGAATGCGGAGAGAAGCTGAAGAAAAATGAGATGAAATATAATTTCCTCGGTATTGTCCTTCAAAAGTTTGCCAGGAAGACCAAACTTTTACCATTAAAACAAATTATTTGGGGCACACGTTTTCCTCCCAAAAAAAAAAACCCTCACTCCCACATACACTTTCCTTGACTGCAATAAAATGAACGCCCCCGTTGTGCGACAACGTTGTAACATGACGACGGAATCGGGCCTTTTGTATAAATTAAGAATTCTCCTTTGGCGGACTGATTTTAAATTCATTATCGAATAAATGAGACTATGGAATTTCTTAACTTTTACCGTTCATACTTCCGACGATTCTTTGTTTTCTCTCATGCATAGACGTGCATTCCATATTTTCGCCACATTCCCACATCCCTTGACCCACCCGTTCAAAGTGGCTTAATGGGTTTTTTTTTTGGGCCACTTAAAATTTGGTGAACAATTAGGATGCAATCAGAACACTGAATAATATAAAACTTTTTGAAAAGGCTCAAATTGTCTGCTAATCGTGATGTGGAGGATTGCTGGATACACGCAGCGATGAGGAGAAAACCGTTAATGCAGTGCTCCAAACAAAAGCAACGACCAGTCTCGTTGGGACACAATTGTGAGTACAGGTATATAGGGGCCACAGGATATCAATGAAATGAAAACTGAAATGGGTGAGCAATTTTCCAATTGTGACGTGTTTCCTGTTCAGGTCTGAATTTTAATTTTTATCTCTTTTTTTTGGATCATTGCTATGGAAATAAATTCAAGAAATTCGTTTCCGGCAATTGTTTTTTGTGGAGTGTGGAGGTGTCCTTCCTGGCCAAATTTTTTTCTGAACATAGTTACAAAAATGGAATTTAATTTAAAAAGAGGACGTTACAATATATTGTCAGATGAATTCTATCGAGTTTGCATTTCAATAGGCTCAGGTTTTTTATTGCAGATTTATTTTGATTCTCAATATTCGGTATTTATAAAAAAAATAAAAATAATCGATGATGATAAAAATTCGGTTTATTTTACTCGTTTTATGGAAAATAAATTTTGTTTTTTAATTTCCTTCAACATCATAACAGAGATCCAAGTAAAGCTTATGGACGTCAAAAAATTTGGCACAAAAAACAATTAAAAACCAATTAAATGTTAATACAAATTACAATATATTCAACACTACAGAGTACAATAATAAAAGCAAATTGTTATTCAAAATATAAAAAGCAGTAATAAAAAAAAGGCCAAGCATTTTTTAAAACGAAGCCACAACCAATTAGTGCAAATTATTTCGTTAAAAATGTTGTGCATATTTAAACAGTGCTGACTTTGGCTATATAAATGCTATTTTAAATTTTTGCTTCTATTGAAATGTTTTTTAAATCATCACAATTGTATGCCCAAGTTAATTAGTTTCAATTAATTGCAAACAAACACAAAAATATTTCGGTTGCATAATTAGTGATTGTGTTCGATTGCGCATAAATAAACAATTTATAAATTAGTGGAGATGTGTCCAGTTGATTGTAATCAAATAAATAAATAAAATATTAAATTATTAAGTTCAATAAGCAAAAAATAAATGTTTTATTACGTACCTAAAGGAATGGGTAAATGTATTTGAGTACCGACTGGTATTTCCTAATTTAATGAGTAATGACATCATTAAAAACATCTACGTTTTGGTCCTGGTTGGAACGCATTCGAGTGGTCCAATTTTCAAAGACTATGGCCGATAGATTAGGATGAATTTGAGCAATGGTAGGCGTTATGTTGACTTTTAGAGCAATGGTTATTTCTCATTCACTTTCGATTTAAGGTCACTTTTCAAAATGAAAAAACAATTATTTAAAATGAAGATTCGTCTTCGGTGACTTTAAAATAAACAGAAGATTTTACAGATGCAACATAACCAACAGGCGCCGCTATTAATTGTCAAAATCTAACCGCCCGCCAAGAAAAATTGGAAGCAATATGTAAGGAAATTTTGAAAATACTAAAAAAAACAGTTTTCCGTTTTTGTAAGTATTTCAGGATAATTTTTTTAGGAACGAAAATTTGTTAAAGTTTATAATTTTTTAGACGTAAATGACTCACTGTTATTCCTGCTTCTTTTTTTGTTTGAATAATCCTAAAGATTTCAGCCGCCTTCAGAACATCTTTCAGTGCTTCCTGGATCCTCGCCCTCTTCCTCCATTTAAGGTGATATTTTTTAAGCCATTTCCATATATCGGAGGCTCGTTCTACATTGTCTTCGTCTGTCATCAAGAGAGTAACACAGTTTGTAAGCCACTCTTATTTAGCGAAACACTAAATCCCAAAAAAAAAGTGTAATCAATTTTACTGTACACAATCTGTAAATAAAAATTACACTTAAAATAACTGAATCATCCTGATGTGTTGCCGCATGCATGTATCTCATTGTTATAGCCGCATGTCCTTTTTTTTCTATCATTTTATTGTCCGAGTGGCGCTGCAGATACGCTCGCTTCGAGTTCATAAATTTTTGAGGTGGCACCCAGATACTGTACAAACTACAAGTATTTTATTCCGCATCATAAGCAACAAACACACCAAATAGCGGAAACAAATGACTGCAGTTATTCAAATTTTAGAGGTGTGTGTGTGTGCAACGGTAACATCTATCCGTGGCGCGATTTGGGCGTGTATATTTTTAGAAAAGTCTCTTTGCCATGGAGATTTCGAATTTTCCTGCACACAGGAATACTCGTACAAGCATTCTTTAGTACCGCGGGAACTGTAAATCACGGAAATAACAACAATATATAATCGCATGGCAGCTCGAAAAAAATGCAGCTCAACTGTAAATATTGTAAGATGACAAATTTGGAAGGAATAAGATCTCTTTTGTATGCACAACGGGATGTTTTTTTAATGAAATAATTGTTGTTAAAATCGGACATTTATTGTTTTTGTGTAAAATCCAAGGAATGTCATCCAAAATTTAATTTTATTTTTCAGGAAAACTTCAGGTATTACGATTTGAGTTATTAAAAAAATTATTTTGAAGAGAAACTGCTGAAATTTTATGAACTGAAAATAACTATCATAGCAGCAGTCAAAAAATTTCAAGTCCAATTCCAACCAGTAGATTTCAATTTCAAACAATGCGATGTATCAATTATTGAGTGTCTGTGCAATGTCCTTGTGTATCAATATCCAATCGGCGGATAGGTATTCGAATGCGTTTTATCAACATTCGGCCGATTGTTTTTTTGTCAGTCTGGAAAAAATTAAATTCTGCATGCAAATTGTCTTTCATTTATCACATGCAATGTGAATGGTGGCTGCAAACTGCACTGTAAAAGTGCATGGGTATCTGAAACACATGAATACCGTAAGTTATTTAGAACGCGGTTATATGGTAGCGCGGTTCAATAAAATGAATAATGGTCCGAGGGATGCGTTTTCAATGTTCCACTGGGCTCCAACAAACCAATATTAACGGTTTTACTTTTTATGGTCGATTGTTTAGAGTGTGTTGGTTTAATATTGCTCAATAACGTTGTATTTAAGTGCATTGGGATAGTTCTTAAAGATGAAATAAAAAATAGATAAATCAAAACAGGTCAAAATTCATTTCTTTTTTTTTCCAAACCTTAAATTTATTTTTGAAGTTTCCTTTTCACATCTTTGGAATTTTAGCTTGACGCACGTTGCAAGACTCAAGTAGCTCAACAAACGTCGCACTCCTCCTTTTCCCCTGCTTCAATTTTAATTTAAAATTCAATAATTTGTCTTTAAGGCTGTACGTCCAAAAAATCGTGTTTTAAGGTGTTTGCAGAATCGCTGTAACTTATTGCATATATATCCTATAAACATTATTTTTATGTTATTTTAAAGTTAAAACAAGTACCCATTTTTTGACAGTTCGAAATTTTAAAATTATTTTTATTTTAAAAACAAGCGATTTCTCATTAATTTACAAAAAAGCATGTTAACGTATCTTGATTAAAGTACATTTGCAATGAAAATATACACAATTTTAAATTTTATTTACAATCTTGATGAAATTATCTATAAACTGACGGCTCACATTTTCAAAATATGGTTTATATCATAAGATAAAAATTATTGAACATTCTTAAAAATTCGAAATTTTTAACTTCATTTTACGAAGCTAGTTATAATTATTTTATTTTTTTTGTATTTTCTATATACAGATAATTGCAGTGTCAACAAGATACCAAAAATTTATTTGTGAGTTTCGTTTTTGTATACTTTTTAATCATAGAAAATTGTCCTAAAAATCCATCTAATTTAAAATTAGCGCTAAAAGTATACTTTAAAATTGAAATATGCACGAAAAACTGGCCGCCTTTGATTAAAATTGGAAAAAATTGTACTTAATTTTATGCACTTTGTGTACTTTATATGATTTGTTGTTGTAATGAAAAAAAGTGTTTGAGTTCGACTCCCAACAGCGTACAGCCTTAATGAAATTCACACTTTTTACATAACTCAGAAACCTTCAATATTTTTTAAATTTATTTTTTCACATTATTATTCTAATATATTACATATTTAATAAAATAGGAAAACTTTCTAAACACTTCTAGGTCTAAATTTTAAAAATTCAGGGTCATAGTTGCATTATGAAAATAATTCAAAAAGAAAAACTGTTTGTGTTAGAGTGTTACGATGTTTCACTTTATTGCTAATCCTAACAAAAGGAAATTTTTTTTAAATCAATGTCAATTTCAAACATTTCAAGGTCACACTTTCCATATCTCAGTACAGCTTTATTAAATTGTATTTATATCGAAAATTTTACCCAATTTTAACGAAGTTTAACTCTACTCATTTACACTGCTCCGTGTTAACGAGCACACCACTTCGCTGCTAAATTGTAACAACAAATATGCACATTCCCAAATGCCGTTGAATTGAAATACCTCTAAAGTTTATCGGCGGCTGGTGGCAATAGACAACTGCAACAAAAAGTGCACAAAATAAATGAATAGTGCAGTCACGACTCACGAGTTATGGGCAATTCGAAAAAAGGAAGCATTCACACAAAAAACGCACGATACTGTTTCCTGGATTTTTAAATTGCCTGGAATAAATAGGAGGGCGGCTTTTGCTTTTTTTTTTTTTTTGCAAAACGAAGTTTTTTTTATTGTAACGGATGTGAGTACATTTCTTCCAATACTATTGGACAAGCATTAAAAATCGAATTTGCAATAACAAGGGACGCGTTTGGATTCAGTTGTAAATTGTCATTTCATAAAATACTTTTGAAAAAATTTAAATTAAAAAAAAAAAATTAACTACAGCAAAACAAATTACTAAATATTGTTTCAAAAACTTAATGAATTGTGCAAAACTTTTCGAATATCTTACGGACGAGCTACAAATCCAAAATTTTGACAGATAATTACTAAATTTTTAATTTTTTTTTAATGGTTCACTATTTGCGTTAGGAATGAAAAACTATTTCATTCAAGTGGCTCCCTCTTTCCAGTATCTGATCCTGTGCCTTCAATTCTGGAGCACATTTTCTATAATTTCTCCACTTATCTCGTCAATAAAATAAGCAATATTATGTTTTAATGCTGGAATTGTCTCTGGATTTTCCGCATACTATCAATATTTAACGGTGCAGAATAAAATCCAACGGTGTCAAATATTGGAAGGGGTGGCGCCCCCTTTAATGAACAGTTTGCAGCGATTTGCAGCGCCATCTTGCCGTCACTAGAGTAATAAATATACCGAATGATTAAAAAATCGTGAATAGCAAAGGTTTTCTGCTGTATTGAATGCTAAATTTCAAACTAGACTAAATTTCAATAGAACACGGCTGTCATCTCAATAATTATTACAGAGGCCATCTGGTATCTGAATACCAACTTCATCCAATCAACTCCCAAACCACACTACACGACGTGTTATTTATTCACAATGCAAGAGGCCTTTACACGAATTTACTCCCCATGGTGTATCAGCATTCAGCACATGCATGCGTAATGCGTTCATGCACACAACAAGGATCTTATATTTTGCAATATCATTACACTCCTATAATATATAGAGTAAGAAAGGAAGCAGAGCCCCAGAGTCAGTTCGTTAAGGAAATAACATAATTATACGCACACACAGCAAGGGTGCAAAATTCATCTAAAAATACCGCAAAGCCCACCTTTATAATTTTGCTAACGGTCTCTGTGCGATATTATGGCACACACAGTTGGTGTAATATTATGCCAACGAACATACACAACGGACGGATAATCCAAATGGCAATAGCGCATAAATTTCCATATGGTGCTATAAGCAACACAGGCCACCCTCAATCCACCATTTGGCAATAATTGATACGTATATGGCAATGAAAAGCTTTGAGAATTCGCTTGTGCTTGTGCAGAAAATAGCTCCTTTCACAAACATATTTCGACGCCTTTATTAGCAGTAAAGGCAAGATATGAGAGCTATCTTCTATATTATATTGTGTGGATGCTTGCAAACTACACGATGCTACGCCATACGCATATTAAAGGCAATCTTCAATTCGTAAGTGGCTGTAGTACTTAATTTATGCGTAAATAAAAGAACAATGAATTGAATGCGATAATAATGCTGTGAGTGAATTTGTGTAATGACTTCATTTCATGAATCACTGGTGCATTAATTTAGCATTAATATCCTTGCATAATGTGATCCTATTTTTGATGTTCATTATTTATGCAATGACTTTAGCTTTTTCACCTGGTTGGACATTATATTTATTTAGTTTTATTTTATTAATTGAACTTAATAAAAGAGGACATCATCCAAATTAATACAATTTTATTTATATTTTGTCTAAGTGTCTAGAATTTGAAATAAAATGTAATGGAAATAATAATTGTCTTGGCTTTTTAGTTGGCACAAAATACCACAAATGTTAATTTAAATTGTGGTTTATGCATGTTATTGACACGTTAATCAAAAATCTTTGAGTTGAATAATGATTGTAAATTCTTAATTTTTAATAAATTTATTTTGGAACTAGAAATTACCACTAAAGAAAAATACTAGAAATGGTTATCGTATTAATCGATCGAAATAATCAATGTTTTTATTAATTCTTTAATGTCTTTTAATCGATTTTCTCGAGTTCGATTAATCGATGTTTCTTCATTTCTGAAGTTTTGGTTAACAAAAACATACTTCGAATATAGTCAATTTTTTAAAATACATATTTTTTAATGATTTTTAACCATTATTTTAATTGAAATCAATGTTTAACAAAGTTTACTTCAATTACAAAATGGACAGCATTTAGTCTGTGGTCTCATTTTGTTTTGTTTTTTAAAGTTGTCGAGAATCGATGTCATTAATCGATATTTTGTAGTTTAAAACATTTTAAAATTTTTAATTCCCTTCCATACATTGTATTTAATTTCAAACAAATTCCAAATATTGTTTCCAACATATTTTTTGTTTTAACATTATGAAGTTAGACCCATTTTTATAAACTGATCCTAAATTTCAGTAACTAACTCGAATCGTAAATAATCTTACATAAATTTGTTTTCTGTTTTGATTTAAAAAAGTCTCTGATGCAATCACCTGTTACGAATTACGACACAAACTTTTAACGCCTTCACATGTAACCCACGCAACATATTGTGATTGCCGCTGTTGGCCATGGTGATACCTAAACCGATTCAAGTCCACGAATATTCGGGGAGTTGCAGCGTTGATTGGATAACGTGTTTACTTTTATTTGGTCCTTTGTGGGGGAGGCGAAATGGCGACAACACGAAAACAAACCTCCTAGCATATGGCACAAAAGTCCATAGACCATGCTTGAGTATGTGCAGTGGATAAAAGTGGTATCGCTGACACATCAAAACATGCAAAACGGTTAATTTGCAAAGCAAATAACACCACCGTTACATCGAAGTGAGGAAAATGGTGACTGAAAATTGTCCATTGGATTTATTAATCACAAATAATTATAAAACTGACGCAATACGGTTTTAAAAATTTTATTTTATTTAAGAACGTTTCAAAAAAAACTAAATAGACCTTCAAAAAACGTCGTAACGTAATATTTATATTATTTACATATAATTTGACTTTTCTTTTTTTGGAATTTAAAAAATATATTTTTTCAGATTTGAAAAAGGTTATTTGGGTGGAATCTGAGGTCTTAGATTAGCCCCTCTTACTCAGTTGCTAACAAAAAATTCCAGAAGAACTATTTTTCTAACTTTCAAATAAGCATTTCAAGTAATTTGTATTTTTCTTAACCCTTTTTTATGGTGAATTTTATGTTTATTTGACGGTTATTAATTTGTCTTTAATATTCTCCTTTTTCTGATGACGACTTAACTAACAAAATTGGTTTTATCATTTGTTTGGGCGGTGATGGCACCTATCTGTTTTCTTCCATGCAGTTTCAACAATCTATTCCGCCAGTGATTGGGAAGACGTAAATATGAACAGCACTCCGGTTTCGATCTAAATTAATTGTTCGAAGTTTAACTGGCGGTTTGTGAAATATTTCGTGTTAAACCCAGAAATGTGATCAATATTTCTGTAATTAATACAAACTACAATGTCGTGCAGCTAATACACATTTAACAACACAACAAATACTTATTTTACGAAATATTAACATATGACATTTAAATAAATTCGTTTAAGTTACAAGCATTAATAAAAAATAATTGCTTTGTGTTAGTTATTCACTTTTAATTGCTCACGTGATAATGTTGCGCGGAAACTGATAAAAATTTCTTGTAACTCCTGCATATAGCTATTTAAAGCAACAATAATTTCACATTACAATACTTTGAAATTTCCAACAACGTGAGCGGCTTTGAAAAATTGTAACTCGACACGTATAAAATGCTAAAGAGTTGAATTTAAATAAGTTAATAAACGCGTGCTTAAAATGCAGACCCTCACAAAGGCGTAATGAGTAATGACATTCAACAACAAACCTCGTTATTTTGTTCCATTAAATAATTGATATAATTGGCGCATAAACTGTTAAACTTAAGAAACTGTTTTCAATGTATGTCGCAGGTAAAAGCAATTATCTCAGGCGAATTTATGATTGTAAAAAGCAAGAAAAAGGTTTTGAAATTTTACTAAATAATTTCCTTCCAACACAAAATGTCTAAGACTAATGAAAGCTGTAAAAATAGACGTTGACATACATAAGTGTGTTAAACGAAACGGCAAAAATCTGCAAAAAAAAACTTCATCGCAGAGAGGAGGTGTGAATAATTATCAGATTTTGACCTTGAAATTTTCTGTAATTTTTTTTTCTCTTTCTTGAAGCTATAATAATGTGAAATTAACATTTCAAAAAGTTCAAAATTTCTACGATATAAAAATTATGACTTTGAGTTTACAGATTCTGACCTTGAAATATAAAGAAAAGTTTATTCTCTTTAAGAAAGAACAATGTAAAGAATTTGATAAAAAGTTAAATAAAACGTTAAAGTTTACGTTAATATAAATAGTGTGACCTTTCATTTTTACATTTTGACCTTGAAATGTTCAGTAAATTAGTTTCTAATATAAAAGAATACATATATTCGTATCAAATCAATTGTAGGGATGTACGGTAAATTTAGTTTTGTTTAGAATAACTTTAAGTAAAGGATTTGAAAATTATCAAAATCGTTAGCTCCGTTGTGGACCCTGAGAGACCTTGATCCGAAGCAGGGAGTGGTAATGTTTGTATAACTGCATCTAAACTTCAATTTTATTATATCGTAGAGCTCTTGTAAAATATTGTAAAATTTATTGAAAATTAAAATTATTAGTTTTAAGTTTAATTTTTATTAAGTTTTTTATAATAAGAATCTACTTTATTCCACAAAAAAAAATTAACGTATACATCAGGAAGTTATTTTGTCCAAGCAATCAAATTATGCAGATTTACGAGAACGTAATACTATTGTTTTGTCTGTATCTTATTCTGTAATCAATAAGTTAAGCTTGGGGTGAAAATGTTTGACCCCGCGTTTCTAAATAGCAGCACTGCAATGCAACACAACTAGTGAGAATAAATGACAGATGGTGTGAACGAACAGCTTTTTTATGTTTCGGTTATTGATTTGCTGTAATAATAATAAAAAGCTCATTTCTCATGATGATTATTAAAAATTTTATTACAGCAAAAAAGGAAGATCGATATAGCAGATCCTATTAAAGATTAGCATGAGGATTCAGTAAAAACGGGCAAAGGGGATAGGGGAATTCCGCAATGAATCGCATTAGTCTGTTTTTATGTTGTGCAATGGCCGCAAAAACGTCTTACATTTGCGCCAACCAACAGAATCGAACAGAATCGTATAGCGCGGCAATGAAGCTAGTTGAAAACTATGGAAAATAAAATACGTGCACTCGAAGGACGATATTTGAATTGATTTGAAATTCCCCAGCAGCAGCATCGAAAGGCCATACAAGCGCAATAAAATGGCCACTTTGAGCGCATGATAAAAGGATGCCAGACATATTTCATGAAATAGATTGATTTATTTTCCTGTTTATAAATAAAATCATTTACCGCTTTCGCTACATTGTGGGTGTTAAACCACAATTTACTTATCATGGTAACATGATAGATGTCGAATTGTGCGTGCGACATCGTTATACTGTTGGGGGTGGAATTTTCAACTCACAAATGGCCGGATTATATAAACCGCGAGAAGTAGGAGGCAATCTCAGAGATTACTCTTATGTCTATGTTATGTTTAGTCGAATCCACATTTATACGCTTAGAATTATTGCGAAGGCAATGATGTGCTGCCACAAAATGCTTTAATAATAAATATCATGATTTAACTCTGGGTGGCATCTTGAAATGAATTTATTGTCAGCAAGTAATTTAAAGGAAGATTTGCAAGATTTATTTTATTTTTGGTTTAAAAAAATCTGTCTAAAGGATGGCGTTTAACTAAACAGATATTTTAAGATTGGAAATCGATTACATTCGAATTTAAAATAAAACATTAAAAAATGAGGCACCATTCTTCAATTCTCAACTCTGCATTAATATCAAAACATTTTTAAAAGGCGTTTTCCATTAATTTTAACTAAAGAAGGCGATGAAATTACTAAACAGGAAACAATATTTTTAACGATTTTTCAAGACACAACAATTTTTTATTAGAACTCATAAAAGTTTATATCGACTTTCCCTACCTAGTACTTAGTGGCTTTTTAACCCACACTTTTGTTATCGCCAAAATTGTTGTTCTTGCAATTTGTTATGTCGTTTTGAAATGAAATACAGGAAGTGTGTAACCGCAAGCCCGTTGAGAGCAATCGCAGCACATCTTGCACGCAAATCTCGTTTATAAACCCGTTGCTAGTAAATTTATGTAAAGCCGCCAACGTCGCACAACTAGCAGTTGTTAAATTACAACTGAGGACGTCATTTTGGAAGACAGATGGAGACAATTTCCGAGTTGCGCTGCCACATATTCTGTAGTGTCTTCACATGTTCCTAAAATGGTCTCACCAGTAAAATTTGCTGTCATTTTACGTGTAGTATTTTAACTCTTACCAGAAAGAAGTGTGACTGTTTACTTTACAAATTGAAGAACAGATGTAACACATTACGCAATTATCGATGAATTGATTCCATTAGAGAAACATTTCCAGCAGGACAGGGCAGAAATATTAAACTGCAACTAATTTAAATGCATTCATAAAAGCCATTAAAATGTTGTCGCTACATTTGCACAATATTGAATAAAGCCTATAATAAAAAGTTCGTGAAACTGCCAATTAAATAGACGTGTTCTGATGCTCTGGCGTGTACGAATGTTTAAATAATTTAATAGGTTGCATTCACAAAATGTTGTAGAGTGGTCAATTATCGATATAAAAAGGAAGTGCACTTCGTTGAAAAGGCGTCTGGCACAGGAAAGGCGAGGAAATGACGAAGTAAAATAAGTTTCAGACAGTAGAGCACACTACACACTCGCAATTTCGATTGCACACACAACGTTACGGAAATATGATAAATGTGAATACTCATTGATAAAATGACAGCCCTTGTTCGAAATATCAGTGGCTTCAAAAAGGCACAATATTTATTGCATAAATGTAATAGAAGAACCTTCATCTCCAAAAGGGTTGCTAGACGTGGATAGCAGCGAATAACGTGTTCTCTATATTCATTTAGTAGACGTACAAAAAATACAATATTGCGATGGCAACTTTGCCATGTGTAGAAATGTATCTATAAATTATAATTCATCTATTATACTCATCCCGACAATTCATAAAATTGTATTTTTCTTTAGCCATGCCGTAGCATCCATCCGTGTGTGGATAAAGTGAAAACTGCAACTTTGCTGTACCTCTTCTCTGCTTCGCGGATTCATGTCGCACGTTGGCAATTTTTTTTTCGCTGACACTGCGGCTGCCGCAAAACCACCCAGTCTCGCCGAAACGGCGGTTATTGCATCAGACATGTTAAGCAGAAGAATTTTTAATGAAATTTGCCTTCCCAATTTTTTTCCGCTCGGCAGTTCTCTAATGGGAACTAGTATAAGCTAGTTGCGTGAAAACACTACGGATATTTAAAAAGGATACTTTCCGATTTGACACTCCCCTCTAAAGATTTTTAATTTTTTTTGTACATTAAGCAACAGCGTATTTTAAGTTAATATTTTTAAATGGTAATTTAAGTTACAAGTTACATTTCAAGGTCAAATTATTGTTTTGCAGCATTTTAAATTAATTAAAAGTGTCACTAAGATCTTAAGACGCGAAAAACCTTGTGAAACACGTTTTGAGTCCAAAAAAGTGGTGTAGAAAAAAAAGTGCAAATGTGTACTCCTTCGTCATATCTAAGAAACTTTTCGTCCGATTTCTATGAAATTTTTATGAACTTATTTAAAGAGATAAGTACCCTTTTTGCAAGAAACACTTTTAATTAATTCAAGGTCAGATGCTTGGAGGAACAATTTTATTAACAAAACCGATTTTAAAGTTAAAATTTTTATACGCGAGCTTAAAAACGGCCTTATGTTTTTATTCATTAAAATTATAATTGCTAAATTAATACTAAACATCAGGGTCAAAAGGAAAATTCAAGGTCAAAATATTTATATCTCCGAAACGTTAACAATTTGAGAGAATTTTCTTTCACACTAATGTAGCTTTAACATGAAAAGTTCTTTCGACATTTCAAGGTCAAAAATTTTAAATTCAACGTCATACTTTTTATATCTCAGAAACCTTCAATATTTTTTAAATGTATTTCCCACATTATTGTAGCATTTCTAAAAATAAGAAAACTTGAAGAACATTTCAAGGTAAAAATTTGTAAACTCAAGGTCATATTTGTCGTAATAAAAATAATTTAAAAACTTGATTGTTCTATGGTTTTTCGATGTTTTACATTATTGGTAAGTTCAATAAAACGAACAATTTTGGAGAAAAAAATTTAAAAATTTCTTTGTTAAATTGTATTTAAGCTGTAATCGTACATAAATTCAAACCTCCTCTCTGATTTAGTTATTTTATTAATATAACATTCTAAGCTTCCTTAACATCCGTTGCAAATTATGCACTGTCCAAGGACATGAATTGTGATTGTGGATGTCTGGAAATTGTTGATTATACCAATCGATATTGATCATTATACCTAATGCTAAGCTTGTTTTTTCCTCCCCAATGCTTTTTAGATGATATAATATTTATTAGGATGGTATTATGCTCTTGGAATTTAGCTGTCATATCATATTGATTGCTTCTGATTGAACGGAAGTGTTTCTTTATAGTTCATTAAGCAGAGAAATCATCTTATGACATGGTTTCACATCTCGTATGTAGTGCGTGGAATTGTACTTCGTTTCTTTGTTTATACTTATCAAATATTGAGTTAATAATCCGTCTGTAAATAGAAGGAATAATAGTTTATGATTTGGGAAAGGTTTCAAATTAATTGCATGATTCATAAATTATTTATCTTTATTACAAATTGGTAGGTTTTTACTATTTGGGTTTTTTTAATAAAGCATGAGCGTATTATTCTTCAACACAAAATATCATTGTGATGTTGTGAAACTCGATGAAGCTTTATTTTAATATTTTTGTATTTCAATGGTCCACTTTAAGGGGTGTTCATGCGCACATTTCAATGGGGAATGCTTCAACAGTCAATAATTATGGCTCTCAACGATGTGTGCGCCTGCCATTTATTGCAATGACCGAATAAAAGCTTAAAAGTTCTTATGATGTTCAGCAGATAATTTATTATTTAATGTAAAAAGGGTTTCCGTGTGCTTGCTTTTAATACAATTGATGTAGTTAATTATTATTATTATGAAAATTATGTGCAAAAGGATCATAACTATTGTAATTGTTTGCGTCACTTTTGAAAAATCTTAAATATTATTAATTGTTGCATTTTTAATTTAAATCTGAAGAAACCGCATTAATGTACATAAATGTATAGTAATTAAAAGTTCTGTAGATTCTAATAAAAACTACATTATTGAATAAACAATTAAATAATTATTGTTTTAACGACCTACAATTAAACTGATTCGTCCCTTTCTGGTGTAATTATTGTCGCACTATTCATTTGTAATTCCAACAAACTCTTCACTTTCACTTTTTTTATGTAAATTCCGCAGTTAAAATATAATTGGCTTCTCAATGCTTAATTACACAAAACTAAAGACTGATTCCATCCCTTTTTGCAGTACATAATAAAAAGCTCTTAAGTCTCAGGTCATTTCTCCTCTTCTGTTTCTCATCGTTGTGTCGCGTTATCATCGCCGTCTTCCCTCATTTGATTACTGAAATAATTTTTCTTTCTGAGTACAATTATTTCTAATGACATTGGTAGTTTATCCCGCATCGTCCCTTCGATGCTCATATTAATACCAGCAGAAGTTACAATTAATCAATTTTATAACTGAGAAGTTGAGGGTTTTGTCTTTAAAGAGATGATTTAATTTTTGTAAATAATCTCAAAACAATTGCACTTTTTTTTTGTATAAAAGGAAAATTTTTTATTTAAATATTTGCTGAAAAAAACTTAATTTTCTTCAAACATAATTCTCAAAAGTAATTACATTTTTCTCACATAACAAAACATCCTTATTAACTTAATTAATTTTCTTGCACTTTTAATTATTCGTGTGCCTTAAGCATTCAATCGTATGAAGTAGGATATAAAAAGTTGAAGAACTTTATAAGCTCGTAACTTTAGCAACTATAAACTTTTAACATAATAAAGTAATTTAATGAGGATAGAGAATTGAGAAATATAATTTACTAACCAGACTAAAAAATCAATCTTAAAGGATGCAGAATATATAATTAAAATAAAATCAATGTGCATTTAAAAGTGCGGCATAAATAGTTAAATTAATGTCCTCAACGTTGTGAAGTCCCCGCAGAGGAGTCGTATTGTGTGTGCAAAAATCTCCGTAACCACATTGCTGCAGGAATTTTTGATAAAAACTTCCACCCACTTGACTCCCTTGAAGTGCGGCACATTTAAGGAGAGGTAGTGTTGTCTAAAATGTTATAGAAAGCCACTTGATTTCTCTAAACGCACAAGGATCTCAATCAAATTGAACCCCACTTATTTGTTAAATTAAAATAAGACCGCACAATGCTCTAAACGGAAGTTCTGCTTTGTTGATGACTCTTCACCATATTTTATTTAGCCATTTTGTATCTTACTCTTGGGATTCTTCTAAGAATTATGTCTAAGTATTAAAGATTAGGTTGTGATTGCGTGTTTGCACTATTTTAGCTAAATAGCAGTTATATCATAACCGATGTTGTCGATTCAAGGATCCACATTCGATGCATCATTATAGTTTGAGAGTGCGTCTTTCTGATTGCTTATGTTTGTATACGGTTATTATCTATGTTGTTCAAATGTGTACACCTGTAGCAAAGCGATGCATCGGAAGGGATAAACAGCAAATAGTTCATTAGATATCTAGTGTGTGGTTTCGTCTTTCCGGTTTTGATTCAAAGCAGCTTCAGGCAAAGTCTTTTTATCATTATTCATTGAAGCAATTTTGGTCTACTTCATTCAACTAAGCTCGACTTTGATGTGGATGCATTTCAATACATCATTCAGTGTGCGTTTAATATCATTTAACAACTAATTGAAATATAAGATGAGTTTGTGTTGGATTTGCATTCGTTTAAGATTAAAGGAAACCACTTGAGATTTTGATTTATTTAACTATTTATGCAATGAGTACTAAAGATGTGGATTCAATTAATCTTTGTTTGCTTGAAAATTAAGCCTATTAGCCTTTTACTTTTAAAACAAATCTCAAAAATGGATTTGTTTTAGCAATGTGTCTTTAAAAACCAACAATAATAATAAGACGTGCTATCAACGGATGACCGAAATCGTAAGCAAGGAGTGGTTGTTTTTATGATCAATTGTGAATTGTGATTAAGTCAAGGGCGTGCTCACTGTCATAAAAAAATTAACGTTTTAAGCGTGAAGTGGATTTTATAACATAGTCTTAATTTTACAATAAGATTTGTTGCCAGATCCATCATTTTTGGAAAATCCTGCTGCGAAACGCAACGTTTTTCATATCAATGTCCGTACAGTAAGCAAAAGTTCAGAAAAACCAAAGTTCACTAATCCTGTATTTCAACTATAAAAGGCCATTCTTAGTCTCGTGTCCACAAGTCTCTCAATCTAAAATAATTTCAGTTATTTTTGGGTATTGCTACAATATATCTGAAAATTTTAAAATACAGCTTATGTAATTCTGAATTGTGATAATGTCCTTTTTTCACATTTGGGCTAGGTTTCCCAATAATTTAATTACTTACTGTGTTTAACTTACTGGCTGTAATAAATACAATAATGCAATGTCGTATTGCATTTACAAGGAGATGTCCTGCAGAAGTCAATGCAAACACAACCCTGTTTTAATTTTTGTTGGTTTAAAGAGGGGATGGTCAGTAAAGGATGATTTCTAATTTACCAAGCAGTTAGAACTGCGTATCAACCTTTAATTTTAACATGAGCGTTACGAAAGTTTCACTGTCGAGCTTTCATCTCGAGCATCCTAGAAGCTGTAAACTGAAAGCTCTACAAATGATTATATATTCCCTGCATAGCTATATCCTTTAATCTTCATTTATAAGTTCAGAATATGTAGTCAATATTCAAACCAAAGTGTTGCGCTTTTCACCACTAGTATTTTGAGATTCTATTCCTTGAGTTATTTTTGTAGCGGTGAGGCTTTAAATCTGTTAATAATAAAACTAGGATTAGGCACAGCAAAGGACCAAAATGCATAACTTTTTTAATCCTGTAACATTAATTAATATTATATTTGCGAAATTGTGAATCATTCCTAAAGCTCCATTCAAATTATGGCAATTTTTCTACATAAACAATAATTTACCGCGCTGGTCCTTTTTAATAACCTTAAAACTGGAAAAACATTTAAAATAATTATGTAGTTTTAAGTCAACATAGAAAGGATAATGTTAGACATAATTTGTAGTTGTTGTAAAGCGTTATAACTTTGTTGGACATTCCAAATAACTTTTCATTGTCAAAAATTTTTTTTTTACATTTCTTAAAAAAGTTTTTTTTTTTAATGAAAAACCATAATAACTTATTTTTTCATGAAAAACGTTGCGTCTAAACAACGAGTTTTGCAAACGTCATCGGCTTCAAAATGTCGCTTTCCATGCAACGTAGTTTTAATCTGTAAAAAAGAGGAATAGAAGCCAGTAAGTTTACAACGAATGAAAACTGCACAATAAAACAAATTAAGTAAGTTGTTTTCAGTAAATTTTATTATTATACAAGCAATTTAATAATTAAATAGTGGAACTCCATGATGTTAATTTCTTCCGACTCAAAATTATCGTTGACTATTTGGAATTGGTTTAATTGTTATCTGAATTCACTTTGCATGAATAAGGAGTTAGTCCCCTTTGTTACAACCAAACTGGACTAGCCACCACTGCCGACTGATGAAAGTAAAAGCTCTAATGCTTTCCTAATGACAACTTAAGTAGTCAACGAGCCGGACTCATCAGCATTTAGATACTGTGACTCTTCTAATATTGTGGGTTGTAATGTTCGTTGTAAGGTTGTCGGTGTTGCTGCTGATGCCTAGGACAAGCGTTACAAAATCTGTTGTCGACGTGATGAAAGTTTGAAAGGATTAGTTTGTGATTGGTGCAAGGGTTATGGTTGGTTTGCAAATTTGTTGCTAGGAGACAAGAGGATGGTCATGTGATTCAGTGAATTTTAATTGCTTCACTTAACGTAAATACAGAACTCAAAGACTCAACCAAGTACAGACATATTTACAAATGTACTTTCATTGATACTTATTTTGGTAAATTACATTTTCCCGCGATCCATGAAGTTTTAATTATGAAATTATTTCCACAGAAAAGATAACGAAAAAGCTAATATGTAAGATTCATCAAATGATTTAGTTTGTAAGTTTGAACGAGAACGTGTTTGTAAGAGAGAATATTTGAGAATAGTGATCTAGCACAAACCTAGTAGTTTGAAAATGATGAACTACATGCTGCAGTTGATGACTTTAGTAATAAATTTTGTTTGCCAACTGCTACACCGTGCCACCAATCATCAGGAGATTGGTATTGTTGTGGCATTTTATGAGAAGCGGTTGTGCACCTACTTGGGGTGTGATTTGATAATAAAGGACGACACACGATGGATTGAGAAGACTCGAATGTAATGATATTTTGTTCTTTTAGTATTTGCGGATGTGAGAAGCGCCAATTACATCAAATGGCACTTTCCGATGTTTGTACTCTACGGTGGTGCGCGGAAAATCTTTGGGAAATGTTGTTCTGTTACTACTTATTCTGCATTTAAATCCGTTTGGATTCATTGCTCTTGTCCCTCTTGATAATGCCGCAACGCTTTCTATGAACATTTTACAGCATAAAAATGCTTGCGTTAAGTTTTGATTGGAAAATGGACATTACGTTGTTAGTAAAATTGAAATATTTTCTTAGATATTTTATGATTACTGTAATTAAACATGATTTGTTGATTCAGATATTCATCCCCAACCGCTGTAATCTACTGTCAGCTTCGACACGTTTTCAATGTGCAACTCTTCACATGATTTAACTTTAAATTTAAAAAAACCCAACTCAAATAAATTTTTTTAATTTTAACTACATATTCTTAAATCTCAATTATTTGCCACGATACCACTCCAAAGTAATAGTTGAAATGTTATAGACCATGCGGAAAATGAATTGACTGTCAAAAGTAATTTGTTTACTGCAGTTCGTTTTGCAATGAAACGCCAGCAGCAGCATTCAATTTTTAAAAATGTTAAAAGTTAAATTGAAATTTAAAAAAAGGGATGGAAAATTTGATAATCTTTCATTTGCACGACACGCCCACCTCGATGGCACTTATTCTACTGCATCTGTCGTAGTTTTTTTTTTATGGTAAATCGATGTTTTAAATGGGTAATTTTTTAAAATTTTTCCTTGAAGTTTAGTGCGTCTTTATCAAACGAAGGAACAATTTTTTTTCATATTCAATCAAATCAGGGAATTCAACCACCGATACACCAACACAATCCTGAATTGAAATCCTAATTACAATTATCTGAATGTAAATATAATTGATTCGATGCCCGCAGGAGTGACGGCCATTTTCAAACTACTCGCTTTCCTCAAAAACACTAATCCCTAACATTATGTTTATTAATGAAGCGTGCGCCCCATCACATAACTCGATGCATGAGAATGAATGGTGTTTATTAGATTCTAACATAGCAAATTTTGCTTCACATAGTTCATTCGGTGTGTAAGGGCCGGGGGTAGTTTGCTGCACGTACTACATTCCCGGAAACAACAGTGACGCATCAATTTTCGTTGGGATTTAATGGATTGGAATTACAGCATTCGCTGTTTTCATTTTCCTCATTTATTGGATTGTTCTGATAATTTCAGATGTGTGTTATTCTGTTACATATTTCACCCCACCCTCATACTCTCTATTAATGGTTAACAAGGAGCTACAAATTACAAATAATTTCAAAATCTATCTAGTTTCCTGCTGATAGTGTGTGGAATGTGCTCACGTACATGTTCTGTTGTGAATTTTATTGTGATAGTGAACTGTAGCTCCAGGTTCCTTCAATACATAAATAGATTCTCCAGCTTTGGATGAATTGATTTTTGTGCTTTCTTCCAGTCTAATAGTTAAGTTAATAACCATTGCTTTAAAAATTAAAAGTTCATTCAATTTTGGGATTAAAAAGGAAGCTCAAACAAAATGTATATAAACTGAATTTTTTATTTTAAGCCAAAATAATTTCCCATTTATAATTCAGCGAAAACTTTATAATAATAACGCCAATTATGAAACAAATACGCCATTGCAATTTAACTCAAATTGTTATGCATTGAAGTTGCAAAACAATTTTTTTGTTGGGGCTGTGTAGTGTACAAACTGTGGCCGCCTTTTCGCCCATCCCTTGAAGCACATAGTCAGAAAACATTTATCAAATTTTACAAATTTTGCTTGGTGTAAATAACGCCACGCTATTATTTGAAAACTTCCCAAGAAGTTGTTCATGTGAGCTTGTTTTCTTCGCTTTGTAAGTGCATGTGTGTGGGTTGGTGGTAAATCCGATTGTGTTTGGAATTTGGCAGAAATTTCTTGTGATGACATATATTAAATAAAATACGTCGACTCAGTTTAAAGATCTGTGACCACATTCGTCTTTACTTGAATTGATGTAACCAGTCTGAAATCAGGAAATATAATTTTCTTTTAAGGATATTTAAATATCTGAAGCAATTAAAATTTAGTTGCATTAATCAAATCGAATTAAATTATAGTTTTACTTCTACTTTTATTCAGAATGTTGCTAAAATTTGTTCAGATTTTACTTAAGACTTATTCTTAGCCTAAACCAAATTCCTTTTAATAATAATTATAATCGCGTGAGAGAAAAAAAAACAAAGTCATATTTCCAATCCTTGAAAATAACTCAACCAAATCACAAATAATACGCCGCACCTTTTTGAAATTTAATCAATTAATGTTTCCCATATTTTGTTGGCAAAGTTTATTCTGTCTAATTAAACCGCATTATTTAGGAAATTTGTAAATTGTGCTTCAGGATAATTACTGAGATCTTATCCAGTTACTGTCTCAACTCAACAAATTTGCTATCGTAATTAAGCCGACACAACCACGCCATGGAAACTTTGTTCAATTTGATTATTTATTTCTCGCTTGGTTTATGAATTAATTATTGCAAAGTTTTTCAGTTTGAACGTAAATTGTAAGGTGGTTTAAATAAGTTTAAATATTATTGAAAATTTGTTGTTGTAAATACATATTATGAATTGAGTAATTTATTTACTGATTTGAGTTTTGATAAAGAAATTGTATGTATTATTCATTTCAATTTTAAATAATAAAAACTTCTAATAATTGCTCAGTTTTATTTAAGAACATTTTATTAGTTTTGATTTCGAGTACTTTGCGATTGCTTTTTTAAAGAAATAATTAAAATTTCATGTTAAAGACTATAATAGAAGAAATGCCTTTTCCTTACTCTTCGACGTCTCTCAACAAAATTACAAAATTCCTTGCATAACTTTATAAATCAGTCCCATAAAAATAAATAAAACAACTTTCATCTGAAAGCAATGAATCTTACCATAGCTGATATGGGCCTCGATGTTCGCTACCTCTCTATACGACAGCAATCCGCTAGCGTCCTTTAAACCATTACACATAATGCAGCTCCCCACAGAATGCGACATCAATCGGGCATATTAGCAAAGCTTCTTGGTCACGTAGCGTGGAAATATGTTCGTCTACAGCTACGCTGCAGGACACACAAAACATAAAAATGAAAAAAGGAAATGAGATTTATTATTGCTTTGCTTTATCGATCATGGCATTTTGTTAGTTATTATGATTTTTATGAAGCATTACAAATATAATTATTCAAAATGTAAGAAGAAAAAGCTCAGACATAATATTTTTTAATCTGTTATGATTTGTGACTCATAAACGCCCACATATGCACTTGAATTGCGCGCTATAAACTTCAGTTCTACATATTTTATTGCAGTTTCTTAATTCTTCTCAATTTACAGCACGCTTTCAATTTTATGAGCGCATGAATCTTTGAATATTTTTTTATAGTCGCAAGAGCATTGTCAATATAAAACTACACTATTTTTAAAGCAGTCCCACTTTCTTTACGAATTGAGTTTAGCACTTTAAAAAATTACTTTTGCTTCAAGTTAAAAATGCAGTGCGGCAGTAGCTGTATAGTGCTCACATTCGGCTGAACGTCTAACCACTTATCCCAAAGAAATTCAAATGCCATAAGTAAGTCACAATGGCTTCACTGCTGTCATTTTCATTCACCTTGTATTAATCCTCTGAGGCATGTGAATACATAATCACCCTTTGAAAGTAACATTTCCACATACTCCTACATCATCTGCGTAAATTACAAGCACCCAATTAAAATTTGAGATGAACACTGCAACACACAATCACCCCAAGCAGCCATGCACACTTGTGACACTTTCTGAAAATATGTAGGTCTTTCGGCGAAAAGTTTTATTCTCACCGCAACATTACTCGAGAACTGTTTCTGCATATTTTACCAACAATGTCGCTTCCCTGTGACAGAACACAATAAATGGCTTAGCTTTTCTTTCTGACTTTGTGTCATGTTTATTTGTTTTCACTTTCGTCGTGGATTTCCTAACATTAATGCCTTTTAAAGCCTTTTCGTGTGCAATATGCATCCTATCTTTGTCCGAACATGCTTCTTTTTATTCACAACTTATGTTATAGTTACGTAAGTTAACGTCATGACTTGTAAATTTATTAAAAAATAATTTTAAATTCTAACTGCAAATGAATTTAAACTTATTAAGTGCAGAAGGAAATCAAAATTGGGCATTAAATTCAACATTCGACATCTTTTTTTCCGAAACTCTCCAAGGTGGAAATGCGCATCACCAATTTTAAAAGGAATGTGTTAAATTCAATTTTATTTTTAAATGAATGGTTCTCGTAATGAACCTTACTTGTAAGCTAACTTTTCATGGTCAAAATTGTTTTCCCTTCTACTATGCATTCGGACCTAAGTCAATTTTTTTTGTTTTTGAAAATTAAGGTCATCGCATTATCAGAAATATCACTCTGTTTTCTAAGCATTAAACTTTTTACTTTTTCTCTAGTATATTTGATTCTCGAGAAGTTATGATCCACAAAATGTTTGTCAATTAATTTTCATGAGAAAATGTAGCTCTTCAATTTATTTTATAAGAACCATCTGCAGTCCGCAATCAATTTTTAAAAGCTCGTTTCATTACCACGAAATTTATGAAACTTTCGATGCACCAATTAATATTTTGCCTATTTTTTTTGCTGCATTTAATGTTGCCATTGCACTTTAATATAAATGTAAATTAAAAGAACTAAACATTCAAATGAGCGCGAGTTTTACCTTGAAAATTAGATTCGAATTCTTGACATTTATGTTTTATGGAAGTTTCTTAATGACTTTGGATTCTCTTTAGAAAGTTGTTTGAGAGATTTCTCATTTATTTACAATTGAATTCACATGCATTCCTCAAAATTAGGCTGCATATTGTGCATCAAAGAATAGAAGTCTGTGCGACAACATTTAAAAGACTATTTTGCAATAAGAAAATGGTGTCGCCCTCGATTAAATATGACAATTATGGTTTTATTTATATTAAAAACAAATAAATTTATTCGCATGCTTCTCAGAGGGAACCGGTTTCCTTTATCCTATTTTAAATTCATTAAAAAAATTGGTTAGACTTGCGGTTTGTTATTCATTTCCTTTGAATTTCCCCAACTGCTAGGCTAGTTACCACACATCATACCACATTACCTCGGTTGAAATGACAAAAGTTTGCAGTCAATAAAGCAAAATAAGTTGAATCCTTAAACTTCCTCAGTTCAAGTCCCTTTCTATTACATTATATGCGTTACATTTTACGAATGTCAATGTTAAGAACTACTTGCTTTTGATTGTTAAAGCGTGCACCTCTTTCTCTCACGCCACAAAATGCAATAAAGGCTTAAACACTTGACAACTCCTGAGATTTTGAATAAAGTAACTTTTTTCTGATGTCACTTTTTAAGATTTTTGCAGTTTCCTCTTGCTCCTTTTCGTTAAATTCGTTCATATTTAGTGCTATGCATCTCTGCAGTCTTAAATTTAAAATTGTGTAAAGTTTAAATGGACATTTTAAATGTTTATTGATTCATAAAGCTCACTTGATCATTGTTTACAGCAACTTATTGTAAACTATAGTGACACAATCCACAGAGCTATTCTCAATTTAAGCCAATAATTTCATTAATCAATATTTTAAAATACATATGTGAATCTTAATTAAATTAGAACTGTAGTGGGACTACTGATTTCGTGCAAAATACATGAACATCTTATTGAATATAATATATTATGCATAACATTACTTCTGTACAACAAGACGTTACGACAACTCATTAATTAATATCAAATTATCAGCCTCAACAACATGAACGTGCTTTGTGTTATTTCGCAAGAATTGTGGATGTTGTTGTTAACCTGCGTACATATTTCAATGTTGTGATTCATAGGCAGTGTCTATATAGAATAACTTTGCTTTCTTTGCCCCATTCTCTGGCGTTTGTGTTTGATTTCAGCAATTGATCATTGTTGAAAATCGTTTTGTTACATACAAGCGTGATTTTATAATTCCGAAAGCGTTTAGATTAATTGGTAAAGAATTTTTGTGAGTATGCGAGTGAAAGGAAATAAGGTTCTCATGTTTATTAATCATTTTAAAAGCATGGAAATAATTTAGGGCGACGCATTTTCGAGAAAATCTGAAGAGAACTTGAATTTTAAATTATTATTAAATTATTATAATGAATATAATATTATGTTTCATAAAATTTGTTAATTTATTAATTAACTTTAATCAAACAGATCTACATTTTGTGTTTTCAATCGCAGTATTTATTTATTCCCCATCGTTTATTTTTGCACAAAAACACCCTGTATTGAACTCATGTGGAAAAAGACAGTGCGTGAGAAATCTGATCAAAATCTGGTTAAACAGTGTGAGGTCACTAAACAATTAATTACACTTCACGAGTTAATGTCAGAAGAATAAATAGGGATGATGATTTTGAATTTACTTGAAATGCAACAGTTCATCAAATTGATTAATTCTAAATCAAATGAAGTTGCACAATTAATTTTGAAATTGGTTAATTTATCACTTTTGGGTCAAACTTGATTTACAAATTACATTATATCGATTGCAACATATTTCACTAACTAAAGTTATATGTTTACTCATTCCTTAACTGTCGAAAGGTGCCAAAATTCACATTAAGTGTCTCAATTAATGTATTGATGTGGCGACCTAATTAAGGATGTGTGTATTTTCTTTACGAGTACTCAGTTAGCCCGCACCATTTAAATTCACATGAATTTCTTGTGTCGCATCTTTCCTTAATAGCCTAAACACAAATTTCTAAGTTTACTGAAATTGCATTTTGATGTAAATCAATACCTGTAGAAAATGAACCGTAATTTTTAACGAATTGCAAAATCATTGAGGACGAAAAGCAATAAACACAATTCAGCTCGTGGAAAAAAATCTCAACATTAAAAACCAATAATTGGAATGCAATTTTTCTTTTGAAAGGGGTTAAAACTACTCTAAATAAACGCATCTGATAATTGCCACTTGATAATTGAAAAAAATGATTCAACCACAACCAGTTGAATATAAAGAGATTGTTTCGGAACAGCAGGAAAAAGAATATCATTTCAGAGGAAGGAGATGAAAACTGCAGAATAAGTAGAGAAGGAATATATCAAAAGAGACTGATTTTGAGAAGCTTTTTGAAATCTCCAATAGAACTCGGTTTTCTTCATTAATATTAGATCAACAAACTATTCTGCAATCTGCCGGTTTTATGCTGTAGAATCATGTAGAGATCACAAAAGATCAATTGAGGCAGTGGTCGACAATACATGTCAAAGAAATGAATTGTATAAAAAGGAAATAGTTATTATATGTACAGAATCGGATAAGGATGACTCAATTTCTGTCGTAAAGAACTAAATTATACTTAATTGAACACAATACCCATCAAAATAAGGTAATTGAATTTAAAGCTCTCAACATTTGAAGCATTTATAATTTCAATTTCAGCACAATTCATTGTGAATTTTGATCGCTTTTCATTAATTGAACACAGATTACTGCAGTAATGCATAAACGTGTTTTAAGGGTGAAATATGTTGCCCATAAACTACTAGTTTAAATCGAAATAAAGTGCAGTAATGTCTGCAATGTGTGTTTGTGGCAGAAACGACAAACAGAATTTGAGGCTTTAAGCCTCGAAATAACTATAATTGTGACGCATCTGCTTGCTCATGCGCACACAAATAAGCATAATTTTGCTGTAATTTTGTGGGATTTTCGCCGACTGCCCAGCATAATATGTTTAGGATTTAAATTTGCTGACTGAACTCATTCAACTTCTGTAATATTACCTCATTCTTGCGATTCTTTACATTTTGAAACAACGCCTTTACTGTTTAATTACATTAATGCAGTTTTTAGAATACAATACTGCAGACCACTTTCACCGTTTTACCGCAGCGAAAATAGTATTCATAATAATTTAATTTGAATCCTTTTTAAAATTGCAAGCACAAAGAAGACCATTTCCACTATATGCGCTCCTGATGTTGGCCTAATCATTATAATTTTATTGCACTTTGCATAAATTTACTTTGAATTGCTTTTAAATTGAAGTATTTTCAAGAATAATTTGAATTCCCAAAGTGCTTTTCACACCGCAATTTAATTGTTCATTCTTATAATCGTATGATTAATATCCTCTTTGTAGGAAAATGAACAATAATTGCGGTAACTGTAGAGAATCCAGCACACAAATTATAAAAGGTGTTTTTGTAAGCGCGATAGAACCGTCAAAAGTGGTAACTGTCAAACGAGCTGTCATACTGCCCTTACTTTTTCATTCCTTTGGCGTATTGTTTTTTTTGCATCATTGAGGAAGTATCGTAATTTATTAACGAAATAAAATTGCTAAAACATAATTTAATTTCACTCGACTCAATTTATTTATTGTTAGAACATTGCATTTGAACAATCCTGCGGACCCAATTGCCCGCAGTCTCCTTTACATTGCAAACCTCATTCCATTTGTGGCCTGAAAGTACAATATTATTTTGAAATGTTATTTTTGCGGCGTCAACATTGCGTTTTAAAATATTCGTGGCACAGAAAGATTATACAGGGAAAAATATTTTAAATTTTGAAATGCAATTTTTTAATTTTTTCAATTACAATCTGCTTCTTAAATCTACAAATTTATTGTTCAATCTGTTCTTAAAAAACATTTACCAATTTTTCTTTAAAAAAAAAACTTATTCCCGCCTTCAACGATCAAAATCGCCGTTTTGATCATAAATTGTTGTTGACAGTTACCCGCCAGATATACAATTGTGATATTATCTAATTACCTTACATTACTCCAACCTAAAAGGTGTCATTTAACAATGACTGCGCAAGCGCCTTCCAGACTTCAATTGCGCAATTAGGTGGTAATTTTGTGAAAACGCGACACAAGGTCAATTGCGTTACGCCCTCTGTTGTTACTATTGGACATCACTGTTTCGTATGATAGTCAATAGGTAATGGATTATGTTTGCACTCATTTGTTACCTTCCATGTCGCTTGCAATAAAATGCACTGACCCAAAGCACACATTTTCATTTTGCATTAATATTTCTCTCCCATATTAGTAAAACGTTTGTATGTTTACGAGTAGGACACTCCCGGATGCACAATTCCAATGTATGAGAATGTGGGAGCATTGCACGATGTGATGTTAAGCAGCTTTTGTATAAATCGCCTCTCGGATACATCACACAATACACTGAAAACCGTTCAGAATTATTTATTTTTAATTTTATTTTAGTTTTTCCTTGTTTCGGGGATCCCACTTTATTCAACATGTATTATTTAAATATTTTCTTCGCAAAACACAAACGCTTGTTTTAGGAAACATCATAAATAGAATGATGAATTTGTTTTTATTTTGCATTTTCCTCTCAAACCACTTTTCTAAAAAATAATTGCAACAATTTGAACCAAAAAAAATATCACAAATGTTTAAAGAGCTTTAAAGCTTGCCAGAAATTACTTTTATCATCAACGGTCTTGCTTTCACTGGCAGCTGGTTCAAAATTTCTCATTGAAGTGCCTTTCTCAGGAACAGCGTCGCGTTTCGTTAAAAAAAATTACAGTCGAATGTGTGGACGTTGTACTTTGTTGCAAGAGAACAAACACACTTGGCCCACCATTTTCCCACCCGTCGGATACACTCGAATATTTTGTATATACAAATAAAGCTGATGGGGAGAGCCCTACAATTATTTAAGGTTCATGTGCGCACCAACAAAGGCACCAGCTGATATTTTGTGAGAATTAGTTTTACTGTAATACTCGCGCAGAATCCTTACTCCTCAGTTGTACTAACTTGTGCAGCATAAAAAGCTCCGTACACATATTTCTACGTAGTTTTTAGTACACTTGTTCCACATTGTTCATCTGCTTCTTTAGTGAATCCTTTGAAACGATAGTGTTGTGCATTTTAAATGAGAGCAGTATTTATTAAACTAATGAAAGCTTTTAAAAAGGATGGCACAAATATTCCAAAAAACATAATTTTTTTCTTTACATCCTTTTCCTGCCAATTAACAACAAAGGTTTTGTTAGTTTATTCATTCCTTCTGTTTCGCTTTTTTTTTGATTAAATTTACGAATTTTAGCTAAAGTTTTTTATTTAAATTTTTTCCGAGTCAAAGTCGTTCATTGCAGGACCAACATTTTCAATATCCTTAATTATGTATGCAAAGCAGAGTCCTTATGCAAAACAGATACCCACAACATTAACAAAATTCATCATCACATCACACATTCATAGAGCTCATTGCATTATCAGCCCGATACGGCTACATAGCCAATTTGCCAGCAATCACATTGATTTTATCTTAATTGGACGACCATACTGAATGAATTCCATCAACCGACACACACCATCCGCCACTAATCTCCCAAATAGTGCCACATTACCCACCCATCCAAATCAATCCGCCATTACTAAAGCTCGACTTCCTCCCCATAAATGTATTTATGCATCATATATTAAATATATATTGATAGCATCTCACCTGAGGCTATTTTGGTTAGAATGTGTGTTTCTGGGTCACCACTGCAAAACGTGCCTGCCATTGCAATCCAACATCAAAATTTCCAGAATTGTTTGTGGGATAAAAAGTAAAAATTAAGAAAGTCGGATTGACTTTTTTTATTTCTTTTCAACAATTTAATTTTTTTTTTGCGTACGAAAAAGGGAATTTTCTGTGAATACCAAAATCTTAAATATTGCCGTAGGATGTAAAAGTTTGAGTCAGCATGTTGACGCCACCAAAGCGGAAGTAATTTGGTTTCCTTCTTGCATTCCTCATCCCGAATGTTATCGTCAATTTGGACTGTATTAATAGCGACAGAAAAAGGATGGGCGACGCGCAATCAAAAGTTGATAAATTTGTGTGCAAGCATAAAATGATCTCGTCTGGCCGTTTCTTAAGGATTCTTAGCATATCACAAAAGTTGCCGCGTCATTCATGTTGTTTGGCAAAAAGTTTTCGCTGCACGACTGATTTTGAGAACAAGCATGATAGCCTAAAATATATTCGCATAAAATGTTGAATGGGTTTTGCGTTTTTTTTTTTTCCTTCCACTTTTTGTTGCGAATCAAATAGCGATAAAATGCACGATATTAAATGCCATCGGGAATAAAGTTTTCACATAACACATAAATATCTAAAACAGAAATTAAACAAACTTATGTTCACTTCTTAAGAAAAAGTTTATCTTTATAGAACTGCGTGTCCCGATTAAAGCAGCGTTTATAAACCGCAATCTTAGAAGTATATCTTTAAACAATCCAACATTTACTTACATAATATTGTATCGCGTGACTTAAACAGTAAAGGACTGCTTAAAATTTTTCAGTTTTAAATAAAAAAAAGAAAATGGCAGCAGCATCTAATTCTCGAGCAGACTTTTACTTTTTGGATCTTGATTGTGTCCGAATTATTGAGTTCTTAGTTACTTAAATTAACTTTTCAGCGTAATATGTCATTGTATAGTTGAATGTAAAATAAATTTGCCAATCCAGGTATAAATCTCCTCCATATGGAAATAAAAAAATTCTGTGTTTGTGTCAACTCGCAACGTGACTGCATGCTACCACGTTCTAAATCCCACCCGTTCCAAATCTCATCAATGCTTGTATAGACCTGCGATGACAAGATAACCAGATCTCTCAGCATCCGTAACAAAAAACAAACACAAATACACTTTTCAACTCACGTCCTTTAACATATTATGAAGACCGTTCATCGCTTTTTTTTGTTAACACAATGCCATAAAAAGCGGCCCTTTACACCCTCGCCTGCATGCACAATAAAACAAACTTCAAAATCCTGTGAGTGGAAGGGCACACGCTCCAGCCTCTCCCGCCGCGCAACCGGCAAACTCTCGATCATAAAACATCAGCGGGAGTGGAAATTCGCAATAAAACAAGAAATCAAACAGCGATTTTATTGTCGATGATTTGACAATTCCTCTGATTTGTTATCGGAATTTATTCCGCCAAATTCCTGACGCGTTTTATAGTTATACGTGTTATTTGTGTTAAATCCAAGTGCAAATATTTTCCAAGTTTTCGGCACCCTCCGCGCGACACAGTCTCTCATTCGGTGAGCTATATTCACGTATGCAAATATGCATAAAATAGTGTGAAATGACTGAATTACGAAGGCAATGGGCTTGGCATGGCATCACGCCCATGGGGTTGTGTATTTCCCATTCGTCCCCATGCATCGTCACGTGGAGTATTTCATTTTCAATCGTTTCAGCGCGGTACATTTGCAGCGTCTCGCACGCTGCAGTGAGGGGGCTTTTGCAGTCGAAGATTGAAAGCGTGTCATCGTGACAATTTGCTGCATCACTTCAAAAATAATCTACTTTGATGGCAGTTTGTGTGCGGTGTTGTGCAATGCAATCGGTTTTGTTTTGTGCACCATCGATGGAAACTTGCTTTCGCAATTGTTGGTCATTTTGCACTTAAAAGGGATGAAAACAAATTGAGTTTTATTTATCATTTTTGATAATTATTGATTTTATTTATTTTTAATATTATTATTGAATTTAGATCATTTCTACAGTTAATATAAAAAATTACGTCGATAAACGAGCTTGGTGTGATTTGCAACCAATATTATCTAAAATCAATAATGTAAAGCTTTCAAAAAAGCTATTATAACGCAGCTATTATAAAATATGATAGCAAAAGCTAACATCTATCTATATTTAAACAATAAACCATTGATCCACAGCTTAACGGATTTAAATACCTAATTAATTGTAAATCCATTAACCATTATTAAAAATTGCATTGAATTATTAATTAATTAGTTTAAACTCCCACACGTATTATCAAAATATTAAGTTAAATAGTGCAAAAGTTGCCAATCTTAATTGAATGGACATTGAAACTAGAAGCTAATAAGCACACTGTGTACCTTTAACTCAATGTAGAAATATTCTTTGTGTTGAAAATTCCGAGAACAAACGCAAACGGGGCAAATATCCTTAAGCCTCCCACATTTAACTCGCCCACAATAGTAGCCTGCAGTCTGCCCGTACATAACATCGTCTATAAAGCGGCGTCATTCTTCCGTTAGTGTTTTGCCGTTTGAACATCTGACGGAAGCCTTTCCCGGCAGACATCATTCAATGAATTTTCACTTAGTTGTTGTATAAACATTTTCTTCTTTATTTTCTTGCAGACATAAAAATAATACGTCAACGGGTTATTCTTCTCTAGTTATACACTCGCTTCATTGATGTTTTTTCTTGCATTAATATAGATTGAAGAAGTATTTTATAAAGGGGTTGGATTATACAAACTCATTTATCTACATGCTCGCAAATGGTAACCTCTAACATAATATGCAACAAAAGTTATTGTTTTTTAAATAATAATTTCAGGAATGACAATAGCGCACGTAGAGACACCGGAAGGAAGCTCTAAGCATTTATAAAATAAATATTCTTTCTTTTGATTCATAATTTTAAATTCAAAGGCACGGGATGTAATGCATCTTCAAACTGCATTATTATACAGGTGGTGTGCAATTCAAACTTATACCCTGTTGTCTGTGTCATTATGTGCTGCAACAATAACATTTGTTGAGACAAGTGCAATGTGGAGGACTTTGTGGGGCATGAAAAGATTTCTAAAAAGTTGAAACATTTTAAGGACTTCCGCTGAAAAGTGGAACTATGCTGAAATTTAAATTGTGAAGCAGCGTTGTGAGACATTTAAAATTTCTTTTGATTTAAAGTGTGAATTGTTTCCCGTTTTAATTCAATTTAGGAATTTTATCACAATTTTATAAAGAAAAAATATTTAATGTGGGCAAAAATTTACTTAAACAATTAATTTAACAATTCGAATTATTTTTTTTGAGGTTTTGCTAAGGACGACGATGTTTATTAAATGCTGTTAATTTAACTTGCTTTAACTCAAGTAATTGAAATTCAAAGTAATAGTAGTAGTACAATAGAAGCAAAATAAAAACTAAATCATTCATTTTTCGCCATTTAAATCCAGTTTTCATTCGTTTTTCCCTCACCATATTATAGTTCTATTTACGTACTCGTGTCTACGTACTTGCTACCACATAAATTATTGATTCAATTCTGTCGTGAAATTCCTAAATAAAGTTACAAGCTATTTTCCAATGCAATTGGCATATCGGGAATTATTGCGCATATACATTTTGCACATTATTGACGTTGCCGGCATTTCGACGAATCATCCCCCTTCTCCCACCTCCACGCAATTTATTGGCAATATCCGCCATTCTCACACTTCTTAATTATATTGTTTATTTGTCGTACAATTGCACATATTGTGCTCAAGTCCACGGCTACAACATAATTGGTGAAGCCTGTATTTAGAAAAATACGCCAAACAAATTTTACAACGGCTCTCTGAATTCCTTTTTGGACAAGTCCTCACAAATAATAATAAGTTACATCACTCATCAGTCAAGGGAAAGCTGCGACACGTTAATATGGATGAAATTTATTCGGAGTGATGCCTATTTTAATATTGAAAATTGTCTCGTTTTCACTGTCATGCGCGTTATGTAACTATTTCGTAAACTTTCTATATTTTTTAGTACACAAATTCCCCTTTTAGGAGTTAAATTTTTCAACACATTGTATGCAGATCCATATTCTGAAGGACTAAATAACGTGGATTCTCTTTTCATTCAAAAATCAGAGTAATTTTTTTACACTTTTAAACTTTTTTTAAAACAAGGATCCTAAAATTAAAAGCGAATATTTTTATATGAGAAATATTGAACTTTAAGAATTTTCTCTGAGCTTTAAGTATATGGCATTTATGGAATGATAAATATATAGAGAAGTTTTAAATTAGTTTTTCATATTATCTAAAAAACCGTTCAAAAAGTCCAAAAATATTGTCTGAAAATACACAAAGTTAAGTGAAATACCTCGACTGAAATATACATTAATCAAAATGCTCAACGCTAATTACAAATACATTTGAAAACAGAGGTTTTTAAAAATATTCCCCACTTCATCTGCTTCATTTTACAAAAAGTTTCCAAACTTTTCGTTCGCCACACTCCAATCTGAACCCATAATGACTCCAAGCAACATTTGGTAAAATAACATATTTTTGTTGCGTTGTACCATAAAATGATTTTCATGTTTTAATGCAACACCAACAACATATTGTGAAATCAACATGAATTTAAAAGCATGTACATAAATTTTATGAATAATATATAATGTGTTCGATGTTGCCTGCGCGCGCCACACGTTGTCTGTTGGCAACAAACAAAAATTTTGGATACATTTGGAAGTAGATGCAAATAAGGACCACAATTAATTAACATTGCGCGCCCTTTGAGGGCCATTTTTCATCATAACATTTGCATAATTTATTATTATTACGAAAAAGGATTGGTTTTTCGTCATGCGTAAATCTGTTTGACAAATGGCTCATCTGTTAAAATGCAAACAGTTTAAGGCAAATTCATGGGTACTTCATGAAAAGTACGAGCAAGTCCGGCGTGGAAAAAAATACATATTTAAAAAAATATGAATTTTTAAATCATGTCTGGCCAATAATTTGTCCTGTCATCAGCTGAAAATATCAGAGTGACAAAAATGCATCCAGAATTGTTGCAAACGAAATGTGTTCAAGCGAATTGATACATATATTTTCGAAAATGCGATTTCGTTAAAATTTTCGCTTATTTATTTTATTGAAAAAAATTGATTAACTTATTGATAAAATTGAAATTTAAAAAAATTAAAGAATTTGCTTTTTATATTTCATGTGAATTTCATTGTCGAAATAATGATACAAATTAAGCTGCAAAATACCAGAATTGCAACATGACGTCGGTATTTAGGCTGCATTTGTGTATTGTGTTACCGCATATTTGAATCAAAGTTCAACAAGTTATGATGCTTATATTTATATTCGGATGTGAAGTACATAAAATGTACATTGCAAAATATGTAATGCACTCATATACGTGGTTGTAGAAAAAGTTTTATTTATGCAACATAGAAACAGTGATAAACATTTATAGATTTTAGAGATGTCGGATAAGGGCAATCCCACATAATAATAGTACACAATCCACCTCGGTCTGTGCAGTTAGTGTACATTATATCCGAAAAGTTTTCTCTTATCAAATCAAACTCGTAGATTTCCTTTTACGACCACATATACTGTTAACTTCTATGCCACCTTTGCAAATAATTCAACAAACAAACAAATAAAAACTAGATTGAAGGGAGAGCGTGGTGTGAATTTATATACGACTGCAGTAGCTTAACTACAATTTAATAAAAATTATCCTGGGAGATACCAAAAATTTGACTTTGAGTTTTTTTTTTTTGACCTTGAAATGTTCACCAAGTTTTCTTATGTGGAAAAAAATTCAAAATTATTTAAGGATATAAAAAGTATGACATTGAATTTTCAACTTTAATCATGAAATGTTTAACAAAAACATTTAATTTAAATAATGTTCGTCACATTATAGATGCTTTTTATAATGTGACGAACATTATCTAAAATATTTAACGTTTCCGAGATACTAAAATTTTGACCTTGAATTTTTTTTTTACCTTAACATGTTTGGCAATTTTTTTTCGATTATAAAACAATGTTTGTATGTGAGAGAGTTTTTCTTGCATTGTGTAGGATTTCTGCGATGTTAAATCTGGGGTTTTTTAGCGTCTACACCTTTTCTTGCCAGAAGAATCCATTTTAAGGATAAAAGGTAATGCGTGTTTATTTAGAATACCTTTATGAAAAAACGCGTTTTTAAAATTACCATAATTGCCCGTTTTTGAGCCGCGTAAGAAGGAAACACTTTTTTCATTAACTTGACCTTGGAGCATCTGACCTTGAAGAAAATAAAAAGAGTTTCTTATAAGTTGTAATATTTTACATGAAAATTTCATAGGAATTGGTCAAATAGTTCAAATTTATTTTCCAGACCATTATTTGGACTCAGGAATTTCAAGACGAGTCTTAACTTTTCACTAACTTTTTATCCGAAAAATACGTGCGAATATAAATTAACAAACCACTTTACTTTTGGTGAGCGTGTTTCACTTCCGCACATAACTGAAAATTCATGTTTCTCCTGGCATATTATTGATAAAATCAAGATGTTTCTCGTTTATGTGCTCGTAAGTTCATCATCAAATACTCTCTACCTGTCAGATGACGAATCACCAATTTTAATTGATGACATTGCAACAACATTGGATTTATCATGCAACACACACATTGGACACAAACACGAAATGAATATGTCAAGCGATGTTAAAGTTTAAACAAAGAAAACACTGCACAGTTTGACGCATCCATCAATCATTTTATTTCTTCAATTCTACAGCTCCGCAGTTGCATTTTATAATTAAGACAGATCACAGAATGCAAATGCAACATGCACGTTCAATCTGAATCTATATGTATAACCTGAATAATTACCAGAAAACAAGCATCAACTATTCAAAATTATTGTTTTTAAATACTGTTTTCCTTGCAAAAGTTTATTTTCACATTCATTCAACATTTGAAAGGGTAATTAAAAATTTTGTGATTGTTGAACACGATCCAAATGATAAACAAACGCAATTAGTGTCGTTCCCTCCAATGGAATGTATAAATTGACGTTGTCTGTATTCTTTAAGAATGAATTCAATCCCTTTCCACTGCCCCTACAACCGATTCTGCAGAGCAATGTTTAATTTATTCCTACCCGCACATTATAATTTAGATAACCCTCAATTGAAAATATGCGTATTCTCTGCAAGAATTATATTTGCATATTCAAATTTTCTTCATTGCGGAAATATTTAATTTCCCTATGAGAAATATGAAGGATCCGTTTCATTTAATATTGAATCATTGATTTTAAACGTCATTTACTAATTTGTCGTGCTTTATTATTTCAAGGATATTAAACGTTATTGAATTAAAGTCAATGCAGTTATTATCGATTGGCTCATCTAGGTTAGAGGATTGGCTACAGCCTGCACTGGGTAATTACCCCCGAATTATTCAATATGGATTTTGTGCAGATGAAAAGACATGATGTGATTACAAATCCGATCAAATAACTTGACCTGGATGTCCTTTTGCTTGACAAAACGACAAAAGAAATGAATGGAATCCGAGCTTAAAAAAATGCAATAATAGGGCAAAAAATATTATTAGCTTACGGATCCAAAAAGCAAAGTTGCTCCAATATAATCCCAGGAAATGAACTAATCTGCTATTTGAGTACGTACGAGTAAACAAGCACAAGTGGGCTTTTGTATATTTTGTATTTTTCCGTATTGGTTTAATGTATGCATCGCATCCTCGTACATCCTCTTTAACAAACCAAACAGGTCATCCAGTTGGTTGAGTTCAACAGGATAAACATACGTCACTACATACACTCATGACTTCTACCACAACACAGCTACCCTTGAAGTCTTATATTCGCACACAAATGTATAATTATAGTTATATGTTGTATTCTTAATTTATGAGCGGGTTTTTTTTTTCAGAAGCACACTGAGCTTCGCATACCTTAATATGTAAAGGGGATATACTGAAATATATATTTGGTTGGAAGTTGGAATAGTTTTTTGTTTTTAAATGAGGTAGGGAGAACGACGCAATAATTTATGTTATTATATTTTTATGGACTGCAAAAAAAACTCAACAACTCAAATTTTACAAAAACTCTTTTCCACCTTGATGAAAAAGGAATTAGGAAAAGGATTGGTGCAGTGAATTTGCTTAAATTGTTTAATAATTTGGTTAAATTTGATATTCTACATCACAACGGTTTGTATAATTCGTATAATTGAGAATTTTCAAATAATTTGTATTTTGTTTAAATGCTATCATTATGCTAGTTTTTCAAAGGTACGATAAATTAAATTTTAATCAATGTCTCTATTATAATCTCTTTTGAGGAAACGACATCGCAGGGAGAGCGAGGTGTGAATTTATAAACGACTGTTGCTTAACTACAGTTTGTTAAAGTTTTTCTGAAATATGAAAGATGTGACCTTGAAATGTTCTGCAAGTTTTTTTATTTTATTTAATCCTACAATAATGTGAAAGAAAAATTTCAAAAATATTTAGGGTTTCTGAGATACGTGCGACGTACGCCGTACGTCGAACCTTGAAATTTACGATTTCGACCTTGAAATGTTCGGCAGATTTTTTTTGTCTCATTTAAGCCTAAAAAAAAATTAAAGATTAAATATTAAAGGTTTCTGAGAATTAAAAAATTTGACCTTGAATTTTTCGATTTTTACCTTGAAATGTTTCGCAAATTTTCTTATCTGATTTTATCCTACAATAATACCTGAAATACGTACGGTGTACGGACATACTTTTGCACATTTTTTGTAGACCACTTTTTTGGACTCAGGGGGTATCAAAAAGAGTTTCTGCATCATCAACTTTTTTCCGAAAAAAGTCGGATTCCAAATATTTCTATATGCCCTTGGGGTCGTATATAAATTAAAAAAGTACACTAAAACACACAGTTTTTGAATTACATATTTTCATTATAAAACTGTGACCTTGAATTTTAAAATTTTGACCTTGAAATGTTCAGCAAGTTTTGTTATTTTATTTAATCCTACATTAATGTCGAAGAATTTTTTTGATATTGTGTAAGGTGTCTCAGATAGAAAAAGTGGGCTTTGTCTTTGTCTTCTCCCTTTTTTGCCAGAAGGATCACCTAGATAACATATAACATATAAGATAAAATGTTGTGAAAATGAATAAAACCGTAGGGCCCGTTTTTGAGCCCTGATACAAGAAAAATTGGTTTTCGCAACAACTTGACCTTGAAAAAACTGAGCATTTTTCAAAAAATTTCATACAAACCGGTGAAGTAGTTTCTGAAATGGCTTTTATGTGGCCACCATATTTATTCGACTCAGGGGGTGTCAAAACGAGCTTTTACATCATCATCTTATTATTTTTTGAAAAAGGTCGAAATGCAAAAAATTATACATGCCCTTGGGGTCGCATAACACAGCATAACATTATGGACTTCGATCATGTAGTAAAGCATTAAAAATAGCGTTTAACATTTCGTGATGCACAAAGGATTTAAGTGTATCCACGTATGATGTTTACATAACAACAAACGTGTGAAATATCAACATGAGCGCTACTCTGTCGCAATTGTGTCAATGCAACATTTTACACTTGCTTTTGATAAGGTATTTGATAGGAAGTGTATTTGTTGCACGAATGCGCCCGTTGCTTTTATGCTTCATTGAACTTTGTGCGAGCAAAAAAAAAGGGAGGAACACCTGTGAAATTGATCAAAAAAGCATTTCAATATCCTTTTGAATTTAAGCGCAGCAGCTCATCCGGTTTTGAAAAAAAATTCAATAACTAGATGAAATTATTCATCAGAACATCATAATACGTGATCGAGACTTGAATCCAATAACTGAAAGACTACTACGTGTTGTGCTGTGCCATTGCTGCTGGTTGTCCTTAGGTAGTTTACACTAAATAAATGCACGAAGCATTTTGTTTCACAGTCGACCTTCTATTTTATGGCAGGATATTTTTCAGTGAAAGCATAGTCATGTTACACTTACAATTATGAAGCTAAACTGATGTCGATGCAATGAAACAATTTTGCATTTTGCTTACGTATACTCTAAGGGCTTACGCTTATTTTAAGCCCAATTCAAAATCGACACAACGTATAATGTTTACAACAAAATGAAGACTATAATTAAAAAGGACTTCACTCAACCACTTGTAATCGAAATGTTCCTCAATCCTCACACTCATTGCAATCAAAAATGCACATGAATTAAATTATAATTCAGTTTTCATTAACTGCAGTTATCAATTGAGGATGACTCCATTTCCGAAATATGGAGCAAGGACGATTGGCACATTCAATTCGTTTCAATGAAGCAGTTCTGTTTGTTGAATTTGTTTCGTTATTTTGCGTTAATTACGTGTAATGTGGAACAGAATTGCAATGCTATAACGATATTGATGAATTAAGCAAGGAATTAACGAAAACAAAATGAAATTACATTAAATCTGAAGCCATCAATTACAAGTAACATTAACCGTTGTCATAATTTTGAAAAAGTTTTTCTGTAAATAACAATGTACCACGTTTTTTGTTATACGAGTATCTAATCGATATTTTCGGCACAAGTATTGACAGATTTTGTGTCACGCAAAAAAATAGGACGACGAAGGGAGTCTCCTCCTTTTCAAATGCTTTCAGTCAATATTTTATTGCGCCTTTTGGCGTTTATTCGCATTTTGGCTATAAACGAATTGTGACACATGAAAACAACTTTATTATAAACGCAATGAACCTGGGGGTTGTTTTGACTGTGTGGCGTGAAAATAAATAAAAGCATGCGTAAAAGCTTTTTTTATGAAATCAATTTTTTTGTAGAAAAAGCTGGTCTAATCAGTACGCGTCAAATTTTTTAATTTTTAAAAGCACAACCTTCAGATCTTTTAATAATTATGTTTTATTGCTCTGCATGGTGACAGTAAAGTTTAAACGAAAGGACATGAAATTTTAGTAAATTTGAATCAATACAATTAATGCATTTAGAAATAATAACGCCACAAAAAGTTTAACAAGCACAAATGTCCTTTTAATCGCACTGCACTGTCTCTAATGACGCAAAATTAAATTAAGTCACGAAATCAATACTCGTGTGCTCTTCTTCAAGCAAAACTTAGTGACGAACCAAATGTGCGCATAATTGCTGTACTTGCGGGGGTTTTAATTGCACATAATTAAAATAAAGGGTGTGTTTGCGTGTGATGTGCAAACATGTAGTTTAAGTAATCGTCATCGTTCTTTGAAATTACTGCGTCGACTGGTAATTGACTACCACATTTGGCATAAACATTATAATTGAGCTGTAACTAACCAAATTCAAGGAAACGATAATGCCTTAGTTAGTGTCAATTACTTTAAAACTATCAAACCCATTTTCATTGTCAATTGAAATGAGACATCTTTATAAATAATAGTTTATCAGACAAGTATTTATTTGATGTTTATATTGTTTAAAAGCTGTACTTGATTTGAAGCTTTTGCGGCTTATATGATCCGTTTCATAAATGCTATGAAAAAATATTCATTTTAAAATTTATTATTCTACAAGAGCTTCTAAAACCTTTGCAGATCCGATATCAGTGCGCTTATTCGAGTTTATTGTGTAGCTTAACAAAGCCCAAAGCTTTTGGAACATTGTGTCAGGTAAACTATGCAACATCGGCAAAAAGATTACAGCAATTTCATAAAACATATGCTCCAGACACATTTAAGCACAGCTCAACTGCCGACGCCACTTCGCTTATAATACACGTATCATTTTGTGCCGGGATAAGCAGCACGTTGTGTGAGAATGGGATTGGGATCTGCATACACACGCAGTCTACAATAAACTAGTTATAATGAAATGTTCGCAACAGCACTGTAGCGCGAAATTGAATTGCGTATTTATAAATTTATGGAAATATTGTAAAAATTAAATGGAGCAAGGAGTAAAATAAAATTGGAAGACAGTTTCAATAGCAGCTGCTATAAAATTGTTTGTGGTTTTGCCGTTTATCAAATATCTTACGTAAGAGATATCTTAAAAGGATGTAATCCTACTTTGAAGAATAATTTGCAAGAGTCTGACGAATTTTAATTTTTACTTTGTAGTTGAACAGAGAAAACATACGTTTTTATATTCTATTTACAGTCTTCAATCACATGAACTCGCTTGTTAAACTCAATCAATAAGGCTTTAGGTATTAATTTGAGTTCCACGCATTTTTGCCTTTAGCAATTTATAATTTCCTTGGTGTAAAATCTTTGAAAATGAAGAGACAAGCACCCTGATTAATTCAAAGGGAATTAATACAATCGCTGCATATCCTGATGCATATAAGGAGAACACTGAAGTAATTTTAATCAGAATACTGTGAGATTAACTTGTTCAAGTGAGTGTACCTGGTTAACGCAATGCAGTGGGAGAAGCAACTTCATCTTATGACGCGGTTATCTAAAATATGATGCACTTCTATGTCGATTTTGTGTTAAACTACAGTCTGACGTGAACTGTGAGCTGAGTAAACTTTATACAAAGAACATTTCAAATTCGTATAGTTTTTATGATAAAACAACTTCTGCTCTTGATTGTCTTATTGTTTTCAGCTTAAACTTTTTACCATTTTTTGGTCTCAATGAGGGCACTACTTTTGATAAAAATATCCTGTTTTCGTCTACCTTAATATAAATACAAAAATATATATAAATTTTAATTTCTTCACAAATAATATTAAAGCCTCAAGACAAACTACACAAAATAAAACGAAAATTTCTGGGAACTCTATCCACATTTTGCTCAAATTAAAAGCACCTAATGTTTATTTTGAATAAAGGATATAACTAAGAAGTCTCGTGATTTGCTACGTAAAATAAGCATTGTGGAATTTCCTGTTAAAGAATGATGAAAATATTTTCGGCATCCCGCTAGATGCTCCTTCTGGCGAAAAAGGGTGTGGACAAGGACAAACCCCACTTTTCTATCTCAGCCACCTTGCACAATATCAAAAAAATTCTTGCAGATTATTGTAGGATAAAATCAGATAAGAAAATTTGCGAAACATTTCAAGGTCAAAATCGAAAAATTCAAGGTCAAATTTTTTATATCTCAGCAACCTTTAATATTTAAAAAAAAAAATTTTCACATTATTGTAGGCTTAAAAGAGACAAAAAAACTTCCTGAACATTTCAAGGTTGAAATCGGAAATTTCAAGGTTCGACGTACGGCGTACGGCGCACGTATCTCAGAAACCCTAAATATTTTTGAAATTTTTTTTTCACATTATTGGAGGAATAAATAAAATAAGAAAACTTGCTGAACATTTCAAGGTCAAATTTTGAAAACTCAAGGTCATATTTTTAAAATGAAAATTTTTAATTCAAATACTATATGTTTTAGGGTACTATGTTATGATGTTCTACATTATTGATAATCTCAATAAAAGTACCAATTTTGGACAAAAATCATGGTCAAAATTAAGAAATTTCAAGGTCAAATTTTTCATATCTCCGAAAAGCTTTATTAAAATGTAGTAAAGCAACAGTCGTATATAAATTCACACCTCGCTCTCCCTGCGATAAAGTTTTAGAGTTGTTCAAGTTTGTGAAAGTGAACAAGATCCTCTAGGAAGAACTAACAAAAAATCATGATCCAAAGCAGTAAGAAAATTGAATTTCATTATCTTTTAGGTCCCCTGGATTCTACTTTTAAAAGAACGAATTGAATTTTCTTAAATTAACTGGGGAACTAATATTCTTAAAAAAAATTGTGTTTGCTTCAATATCCACAAAGAAATCACATAAAATCCTTTTGAAACCTCAAAAACGATCCAAATGTATTAAGGCTTTGTCCAAAACGTACCAAACATTTTCAACAGTTTATTAGTTTGTTCCCAACCCTCCTCAATCATCATAGACTAATCAGTATTTAAAGCCTCAAAGTTCATGTGCTTTTATGGCAGTACTAGGGCTCTAAAAAGTTTGTTATTTTCTTTGCCGTTTTCCCAACCAATGAAAATGGACGCGGTTTACAAATTGACTTTAATATAGGTACGCTTTCACATTGTAGGCCATTATTCAGCTACTTTATGTGCGAATTAGAATTTTGCTACATAAAAAATAGAAGAAATAAAAAATTAAATTGGACACAACACTACCTAGGCGTTATGAACTTCTTTAATGCCGCAATAAAAACAACCATAATTTAAGTCGCTTAGATTAATGAGTGTTTTTACAAATTTAAATTAGAATTTGCAGCATAATTGTTTGCTCGTAGTTTCTTAAGAATTTATCGTTAATTTTAATTAAAGTAAATGCGTAAACTTATTTTATGTTTCTCTTTGTGAAAATTGGATAATTGTTTGTTTTCATTTCAAAGCAGGTTTTCTTGCAGCAACTCGAAAAACTGAGTCCACATACAAAGATTCTCATTTATAACTACAGACAATGCGTATTATATCGAGACAATTAACAATTTCTGTTCATTTTAAAGTTTTTTTCATTACACAAGCTCACAAAGAACATACGGTTTCATCTCAGGGTGAAACATTGTTTCATTTAAACTATACGCAATTTGAGAGAATAAAAACCAAAAAAAAAAAAAATGTTATGTGCTTCAAAGTTACGCTTAATTAACGCCATATAAAGAAAAGTAAAATTGCATCTTAAATAACTTTTAAAATAAGAAATGTGAACAGTTTAATAATTGAATTAAAAAAATATTAAAGCTACAAATTTTTATAAAACTTTTATTGTGTTCATGCAAAAAACTAATTGAAATGCATAAAAGAACATGAGTATTTTATTTCGCTGATAATACAATCATTTTGTGGCAAAAAAATATTTATTCAAATAATTCAAATACACAACAGTTTGTTTATAAAATGTATTAGTCCTATTTGAATGGACAATGTTCCGTGTCGCGAAAATAATTGCATGCACGTTTTTATGTTTAGAATATTCAATAAAATTCACTCATGTTTGTTTAAATAAAAAAAACAGCAATGAGTGTGTAGTCGTGCAGTTCGTTTATTTATTGATTTATTTAAAGAAATTCATCAATAATTCGTTTCTATTTAAGTAGAGGAATAAAATGAACTGAAAATCATTCAAATTTAATCAAGTCCGCCTAACTAGAATTTCCATTTTTTATCAGCTTTTATATTGAATTTTTTTCAAGGTTAATTATCTATTCTTCTAAATGATGGAATGCAATAAATCTACACAAGAGTAGGTTTATATAATCAAGGAACATTAAGCTATAACAATTTAAACCTGCCAATTCAATGAAAGGCCGTTAAATCTGTGGGTTTTTTGAATGCCAGTCAGAAGACTCTCACAACGTATTTGAATCCTTTCATGAGTAAAGCCCATTTATACTTTATTTTGTTCACATAAATACAAGCAAGTTCAACATCCCTTCAAATTCACGTGCCCATGAAATCTTTGTGTAGGACTCATGAATTTAATTTGCATTTAATTAAAATATTTGTGTTAGCACATTTTCTGTTTATACACAAAATGTCAGCAGCTCCGCTCCCGTACTCCTCATCTAAAATCTAAACAAAATATCTAAAGTGGTGGAAATTCAGGAAACTTTTCCTGCAAAACTCCTCAAATTTATTTGTTTAAGCAATCATGCGATAATGTCAGCCTTGAAAATTATGATGACACGTTTCTCGTTCATCCCCAATTTATATTCCTAGTTATTTTGTTTTGAGTTTTTAAAGGAAATCGCTTCTATAGATTGATACTCACGACGATAATCGCAATTGTTTGGGAAACTATTTAAAACTATTGTTTTAATTTGATAATTTGAACCATGATCAAGCATCAAAGTTTCGGTAAAACGTATTTTGCGTAATGTGTTGAAAATCCCAACATAGTAAACTCCTTCCCGTCAAGTCAATGTAAATCTCTGAAAATGCATCCCTTATTTGTTTAAATCAATAACAAAACTTTATTACCAATTTTACCAACTTCAAAATAAATGATTTATTGAAAAAATTTCGCTTCAATTCGCTGATGCATTGATTTTCCTGGCCAAACCTTTTTTAAGCGTCAAGCCGATTGTGCTTTAATATAATTTAGAATTTAAACATCATTCATTTTTTAATTTTTGTTTTCCAAAACATTGAAAAGTATTTTATGTCTTAAACTTTCGTTTTTTCAATATTTAGGTTTAATGTTGAATTGTGTAGCAGTTTTTGTATTTTATATGCCCTTTTATTTAAAATGCTCGCATAAATAAAAGTAGAGCAATTACAAAATCAGTCAACGAGTAAAATGAAATATTTTGGTTTACACTCCTAGATTTTCAGTTGTAAATGTGCCAAAGAATGCACACATACGAGACACAAACATATTCAGTCAGTGCTTTTTATCAGTACAATCGTCTGGAAATTTCAATGGGCAAAAATAGAAACCCAAAATAATCAAAAGTCCAGCCAGAATATTGATATGAATCGTAAAAAGTATTCGAAAGTATCAAATATCCCTTTCTATTAAAATTGAAACGAAAGGAATCTTTCAAAGGTAAATGAAGATAATCGCTATTCACATTCAGATTGCAGAAAACTGCGCTGATGGTAAATGGAATTGCTGGAAAAAAAATTATCTACAGCTATCTTCTACAAAATAATTGCAGATTTCTGCACACAAAAAAGTCCTGATTGATTGGATTAGTGTCTATTGTCGTCCACAGGTAAGCGATTTACTGTGCTACGAAGCTGTCTCGTGAAACTGTTGAAACAATGGCGCAGTGCAGACAATTTCTGTTGTTTAATTGACAGTAAAATTGAAAGATCTTTCTGTTGGCATCATTTCAGGTGAAATTAATGGCGGCAATGTGTCTACCGCACATGCTACCCACTGAGTAAGCTCGCAGTGAGCTTTTATAAGTCTCGACTGTTATATGGTAAGAACCGCTTTGCAGTGTTTTGATTTGAAAGTTGCTCAAATGCGTTAAATTGTAATACAAATTTGTGGCTGCGTCAACTGGGAATTGATTGTCTGTGCATTGAGCATTCTTTTCAAGGGGAGGAAGGTGTGCAGAATTATTTACTACAATATAAACCACAGTAAGCACACAGTCTACACCACGGGGAGCTCTATATGCCTCGGTGAATCGAAATGATGCAGTAAATTAATAAAAGCCAACACAATTTACGACTTCCGCAACGGTGTCAATAAAGCTGGATAAAATATTTAAGCGCGTTTGTCATGGGGCTTGATTAAGAAACGCTATTAAAGGTGTACGCCTTTTTCAATCAATCTCGTTTTACTTATGAGGAAGGCACGGCTTTCATCAGCATTAGTATGCTGAGTGCCACTTTTATAATTAATCAAAGAGAATATTGCGTTCTTTTATTTTCTCTTGTAATCTATTAATTTAATTTGAAGTCGTGAGCCTTTGCATTTTACTATTAATTTTATTTCTAAAATTATGCAATAAAATCTAACTAACATCTATTATTATTGACTTATTTGTTAGTTTACTTTTCCCGGCACATTTTCCCAACAAAAAATGTACACTTTCAATTAAAGTTAATTTAAAATAAAAGTAAATAAATCAAACTGCAAAATGGTCAACAAAAAAAAACATTCAAAATTCATCAACCCAATGTGAGTGTTTTTTAATGGACTGCATTTTCGTGCATTTTTATCCTCCTGTTGATAAAATACGGCACTTTGATTTAAAAAGGGCTGAAATTATTCAACAAATACCTCCAACGATATCAAAAAGTGCACTTTTATCAACAATTTATTCAGCCGAAAATCCAACATAATTTTTTTAAATTAAAATAAACCTATTAAAATTGTTTACGTAGTTTGAAAATAATTTAAATATTAACCAGTACACCCCCGAATTAGCAATTTTAATTTGTTTTTAGCTGACAAAATTTGTGTTAATCCAGTTTTATGGCACCATTAAAACCATTTTGTTTTCCTAAACATTTTCTAAGTTAACTTATTGACTTTGAAATTTAAAATAATCTCAAAATAATATTGTTTTAAGTTAAATTGAATTGATAAATTTAAATTCACTCTCCCATAACTGTTGAAATTGTAAAAATCTGTGTAATTTAAATAGTTCTACAATTCCGTTTCGTTAAACAAGCTTCAACTACCCCCCCCCCCATTCCCTTGCTGAATGCCACCCCTATTTCCTCCCCAATCGGTTTTATATATTCAACAGTTTGAGTTATTGCTCCCTCACGTTTAATAATGTGGGGCATGACTCGTACAGTCATAGTTCTATGTGTGTTTATGTGCTACAGCATTTTTAACTTTTCCATTTCATTGTTTTGATCTAGTGTGAGCGAATGTGGGGGCCCGGGGTGGCGCATTACAAACTGCTCCATAATAAATTATATGCTTCCACCAACAACAATAATCTTCTCATATCTTGAGTATGGTTATCATCTTGCATACGTCTCCCTCATTTTTGCTCGGTTTATTTGATTCATTTTTAGAGCATCGTACATTTGAATGATAAGCGGTTGTGTTGTAATAATATGTGGTCCGAAATGTTGTGGAAAGTGTGTAAGTGGTTGGTGGGGGTAAATATGTAAAACATTTATGTGAATATTACAAAAATGTGTTTTAAATAAAATGTAAACATGAGTAAAGGATGAGGTCTTGAAAAATCTCAACAAATAACAAACATAATTTTAGTAAAGTGAACCTTTGAAAATAAACCTTAAAAAATGTGCAAGAAAGAGATGCTCCACTATTTTCGATTCACTGTTACTTAAAGTCTTTGAGTATTTGAGATTATAATTCTCCGTTCAATCTTTGGAGAAATCGAGGAACGAGTAGAGCGGCGACGAAGGTACAAAGTCGAATTGTACCAGCTTTTCCAGGAGCAGTTAATCGTTAATTTCATCCTTATAAATCGCCTTCGGTGGCTCGGGCATGACAACATGGTTCCAAAGTGCATATTTGAAAGAAATCCAGCGTTGTCAAGCAGACCAGTAATACTGTAAGGACAATGAAGGAATGCCTTCCTCGGAGACCTAAGATCCCTTGGAGTACAGGATTTCTCTCTGGTTGGCGGGGAATAGGTCCAGCTGCAGGCGCTTGTTGGAGGAGGCGAAGACCGACAGACGGTCGTAACACCAGTAAAAGAAAGAAGAAGAGTATTTCACTGAAGCAACCCTTCATTCACATATGTAGTGTTCAGCTGGGTCATTTCCTTTACAGCAACTCTCACATCATCGGTGAAGCCACTACCTCTATTAACCACATTCCTGAGATCTGTGCGTTTTAGTACTAAGGGGAGTTTAGTTCTCTTAGTGTCATTACCTGCCAGAAACATTTAATTTTGTCCATAGCACTCCGACTTCCTAGAGTGATAATGATACTGCATCACTTCTTTGTTTTTTTCAGTCCCTCATAGAAACTCCCTAGACCCTATGCACAGTTCTAATCCACAGAAAGTGGTTTACGACACTTCTTTTGAGAGAGAGTCCGTTATCAATGATGTCGCTGGTGTCCGGCATCCAAGAGAATAATACCTTATTGCATTTACCCAACTTGTCTATTCTCGTGACTGTTTAATCTACCAACTGGGAAGTGGGAAGTAACTGTCCCAGATTTGATAGTTTTAATAGTGGAAAGTGCAACTTTAATGTCTAAAAATTATTTATGTAACAAAACTTGAAACAACACAGCTAAATTTTCCAAGTTCATGTTGTGTTTCCAACTCAAAGGTCAAAGCCTCGTTCAAAAAGCGCTAAACTTTCCTAACAAGGTTACCGAAAGTTGAAAACATTGTTTTACACGGAAATAAATCTGACCGAGGCTCTATAGCTATCCCGTGAACCATCAAGGTAACTAAGAAAACACTTGATGATGTATAGGAATTGTGAAGCTTGCTATTTTGGGTGTGCGATCAAATTACTGACATGATGAAAACAAAAACTGAAAAGCACAAAGTGAAATAGCTTGACCTAGTCATTCATCTTCGACCGCTATGTGAATGCGTGCAGGCAGAAAGGAAACCAGGTGAAAGCCCTTTTCACATGCCCACCTTCCCATCCATATTCTGATGCACACATACATTTACCACCACTTTAGAAAGGGTGAATTTGACGTGATATTTTATGGTTTTGTGTACACAAAATACGGATGTGCCATGTTTTCTGTTACTCTGTATAAATACCAGTATCATGACGTAGTTACATAGGAGTTCATTCAGTTTAAGCTCCTTTAAACCGCACCGGCATAGCACGACGCGCTGAGAAAAATCGTGCTTTGTCTGCCGCATTGTTTTTGCCTACAGTTACCCCGAAAGAAATCATTTCGCTTGTTACTTTGCATAATTGCGTCTGGCAGTTAATTTGCTATTCATTAATTTATCAAAATAATCCGAAGACAAATGGCCTCAATTTCCCGAGTTTCCGAATAGACTCGTCCGGTATTTTCATTGTAGGAAATTCTTGCGGTAGGGCGGTAAAAGGAAATGAGTGATTTCACCTTTTATGAAATATATAAGTAATCATTACTTAAACGAAATGTTTAAGTCTGGACTTGCTCAATATTATACAGAATGTTTTTTAAATGTTTTTATTAAAATAATTTGTGTTTTTTTGCAATTTTTTTTGGTTCAATTATTTTCAGGAATAACATTAAAATTTTTGTGACCATCCTTTTTGACTTGATAGAATTCCCAAACGACCTTAACGAACACGAACAATTTCAACATAAACTTATTTAGTGCAATTCTTATTTTTAAAGCATTTCTCTTCCGCCACAAAAATTCTATAGCATCAACATGGAACAATGTTCAACATTCTATCGGATTTCGTAATATCGATTTTTCATGTCATCTGCTTCAATAAGCCAGGTGACGTATAAATTCCAAAATTGGAAAGCACGGCGGCAATGGGATTGCATAATTTGTAAAAAGTAATTTAGAAGCCAGAAATCAAGGCTGTATTTTAACATCAAAGCCTAACATAAGCCTACCTTATAACGCCTTGTGCAATGTGCGCCCTAGCCCCTACCTGCAACTGTTTACCAATCTTTTCCTACTTGCCAGACTTTCACAGCACAACACAATTTATTACCGAATCGGGCGGCCTCAATGTGTGTGTGCTTTGAATTTCCGTGGAGTGGCGGAAAAAACTCGGCTTCAATTTACAGTTGGGATGAAAAGAGGGTGGGTTAATATTTAGGTCATAGTTTCAGTGCTGAATTAGTACTGAAATTGCTGTAAAAGTGGTTGAATAATTAATGCGCGATATTTTATTAATAGTCCGTTTTTACTGGAAATAAATATTGTGTATAAATAAATGTCTCGATAACAGTTTCACTGATTTCTAGAATTGTCTTATGGTTCGATTATCTGTCAAACCTTCCAAACTATTTTCGTCCACGTCATTCCAAGTAAAATATTTTCTAAATAAAATTCGGAACAGAAGCATAAACCCGAAAGAAAACAAAGTCTCAGAAGTATTTTACCAAAATTTTATCACAAAATTTTCACCACCAACAGTGGCCAAAAGTGCTAGCTTTCTAAACCTGTAGGGACTCATTATGAACTTCACACGTCCCCACAAAAGATGTAAATAAATATTATCACAGTATGTGTAAACTAAAGTTGGCGAGTTAATAAAATCCTCCGTCCCTCCGAGGCACAAAATTATGGCGCCAAATTGTATTTGTGGCCTACTCAAAGTGTCCATAAAAATATTGATTAAATATTTCTGGTAGTTTGGAGCGTTCCGCAATAAACCTGAAGCCGCCTCAGACAAACATGACCTGGTTAACAAATTAAATATTAAATATTGAAGTGCTCCCACCTTCTGACTGTATTAACCGTATCCGATGCATGCGATATCACATCAGAGTATTTCAATTACCCTAAAGGGAATTTTATCAACGGGAGTATCAACGCACTCAGCAACAGCAGAAGTCATTGCACTAACTACAACCTCCCTTGTCACACGGGGCATTCGAATTAAATAACTATTTCATATGGTATCTTGGTTTGTTTGTACCAGAATTATAATAAATGTATCCAAAATATTCGGATGCGGTAAGATGAGAGGCATGTGTGGTTTCCAATTACTATTTAATATGTGGGCTGTACACAAAATCATTGCACGCACTGACGCCCTCACATAATAATATAATATGGTCCTGCTGGGAACAAAATGGTGGTGAACCTTTGGAGCATTCCACTTTTGTTTGGATTACTATCCAACGGTGATGCTTATTAAAATGACAAAATTATGTCGTTGTTGTCATAGGGGTAAACTTATTTGGTTTGTGGTTCATTTTCGTTATGGATGAGATTTTCTTTCGTTCATTTTGTACATCTTTATTGACAAAAATTCAAGGGATTCTGAGCTTAAAATTAGGGTGCATTAAAATTGTTGCAAAGTTTTGAATAAAACTTTTGTAATTTCATGTAACAACACTTTCCGGAAACTGTCTCCGCAATCCGAATGTTTCACGAAGTAAGGCATTTATTATTATTATTATTATTGCTGGATATTGTGATGAAAACTAATTTTGTATTCTCCCAATGCATCGAGCAATCGGAGAAGTAATTGTTTTTCGAATTAAAAATTTGTTTTTACGCTTAAGTTCATACAATCCTTTGTTTCATTGGCGTTGCTGATAAATTGCTTCCCAAATATTTCAAAAATAATTATTTTTTACTTAAAAAACCCTAGAAGCATTTTTTTTTGGTTTAATAATTAATACCACAATGCAATCCATTTTAAATCTGGCAAATGCAGCTTTGCAACAGTTGCGTTTTGCGTTCAACACAAACAGCATCGATAAAAAGAGACATACAAAAGTCAATTTGCAACATCTCGATAGTCAGGAATAACATAAAAAACAAAGCAAAAAGAAAATGCAAGACCTCCTGCCTAGTTGCGTTTTTTAACAGTTTCGTTTGAGCATCCAAACGTGACTAAAATAGTCACCGAAAATACAGACTTTCGTTTATTTATACATTTTTAAACGCAAGAACGCAACTTAAAAGCGTTTCCCACGAAATCGCTCTCCTGATTACTTATTAAGTAAAGTTCTCTTACATTTTATGTGAGCTTTTCAACACGATTAACGGAACAAGGGCAATTAAATTACTTAAGCTTTTACTTTTCAATAGCTTACCAAATAAAGCAGAAATCCGCTGTCTTCTTTTTGAAAATTTCACAACAACTGTCACTCTGCCATCACAAACTAAAAATCTTAAATCGTGAAAAAACAGTGTTTCCACTTTAATTCAAGTTTATTTCGCTTCGAAAAAAATGATTTTGAGAAATTTTTTCGATTTTTAGTAAACTATGTAGTTATGAAACGAGAATTCGTAGAGTTGTTCTTTGCAGCCATACAGGTAATCCATTTATTTATTAAGCATGATTATAATGTGTGTGTGCAGAAAGTGAATTTGACTTTTCCAAAATGCATTTTACAAATGCTTAATTAAACTTTAACAAATCAGACTGAAATTTGCTGCACTTCGGAGGAAAATATTAGCAAAGAACGCAAAAAGTTTTAACCTTTGCAATTGGCTTTGTCAAAAGCTGAATATTAATGCCATTTATTCGTATTGCATTCCTCAATTTATTAGGTATATCTGCATCCATTTGAAATATTTAAATATCTATAGATCTGATAAAATAAATCAACCAATTGCATAATACAAATTTCAATGCAATTCATTGAAAGCATTTTCAGACAACAACGGCAACGTTTGCATGTGACTAAAATATAATTCACATTGCTGCATTATTTATTGAATATGTTGAATCCATTTTCTTATTACATACAAACTGCATCAATAATATAGTAGCAATAGGGTAACGTAACATAATATTATTATTCTAGATATTAAGCATTTAGTTGGAAAGTTTTGACTTCTGAAACAAATGGTTAATATTTAATGTAATTCCGGAAATAGATTATATTATTCACAAAACACACAACAATTTCATTCAAATAATAACAAAATTTATGCGGAAATGGAAATGAAGTTAAACACAGTAGTTTTGATTAGGATATCAAATATTAAAGCTTATTGCTGCAATTCTATAGTCGAATTGGGCCATATTATTGCGTATATCTAAAATAATTAAATTCATTTTGTTAGAACAGCGTTCAGTACAACAAAATAATGATGTTTATTGTACTTTTTGTAGAATGAAAATTTGTTAATCGAGAAAATTGTTGATTTAATTAATTTTATCTCATTTATTTTTTTAGGATGAAAATATTGTAGCCTTGCAATTTTAATCGCTTACTGGCTTCAACTGCAAAAAGCTTCGTTTCCCTCTGTTGTCCGTAATATTCAACCAATTTAGCTGCTTCTTTGGTTTAAATGTGGATAATTATGTTTTTTTTTATTATATATAAAAGTCGAAACGATCGTGTATGGAAATCAATCACGCTTAAACCGCGAAAACTGTGAAAAAAAATCGTGGTTCATGAAAAAAATAACTGATTCTGAAAATGATGGGAATCGATTTTCTATTGTTTAATTAGTAAGAACACCTTTGCGACAAATTCCGCGTTTTTTTAAACTGTAAATAGGATCGGTACAAAATTTTACACACGTTTTTGTTAACTCTCTGGAAGTTAAATGCAAATATAAATAAACCGCGGTTCGTGAAAAAATTGACTTATTTCAAAAATTATTGCAGAAATCGATTTTCGAAATGCACACTGGAATTTTATGTATAAAGAAGATATAATTGCGATTTTAAAAACAACGTTTTGTGTCCAAGCAACGCACGAATTTCTCCGCTAGTACTAAATAAAATTATGCTTATGAGGAACAGAGAACGTACGTGTGCTCAATGCAAAATCATCTGCACTATGTGTTTACACAATTGCAATATGATTGCTTTAATTTTATTGAAATTATTGGAAAGGGTTTCTTTTTGCCTGCAGAAGCGGGCGAGGATTCAGCTATTTCAAATATGAGAAATAAAAAACTTTTAATAATTCAAAAAATATGAATATACTTGTTAAGTGCCAATTTCCATGTCTGATTTCCGTTGCTCGTATATAGCTATCCGCCTCTAATCTAAACATCAGCTTAAATAGGCATTACTCAAAACACCCACCCGCATCACCAATCATGATGCTAATTTGTTTGAAAATCGACAGCGAACTTCCAAACTTTTCCCATTCAATGTCTCTCACAATGTTTTATAACAATTTCGAGGCGTAATATCTGTCTGAAGGAAAAGTTCACTGTTTTTCTGTTTATGCAAATAAACGGGGATGGTTATTAAATATTGAAGCACGTACAGACATATTGGCTGTCGTTATATTTAAAATTAATGGTAATTGATGTTTCATGTTGTTATGTTTATTCGAAACTCGCTACAACAATGTTTAATTGGAAAATGTTTTATAATCAATGACAAAAACATCGTCAAAAGGATTATTTTTTTAATAAAGTTTATTTTTAGTTAACAAAACTATGGGGGTTGCGACGAAACGTAACAATTCAATTTGTTTTTAAACAGATTAAAAAACACTTCCAAGGATAACAGTGGAGACTTTATTATGAGATGAGGTTGGATCGTAAAATCTGAATAACACATTCGTTCTGCACGTCAAATACAAAAGATTGTCTATAAATATGAAGGATATTAAACAAAAATGTCATCCACAGGATACACGTACACACAATGACATGAAAATGCAACGACCTTTACTTATTACTACGCTTTTTTGTGAAATTTAATCGAATGTTCTGATTCACGGAGCTCATGTCACGTTGGTCGTATGTGATCCTTTCAGCTTATGACTCAATTAACAGCCTGTCTATGCATTTGACAAATTAATTTAACATTATATCTACACTCGTTTGTATGGACTCACTGTCTATTTAAATTGCAACTTCATTTATTAATTACTCTGTTAAAATCATGCAGTTTTCTTGTGTTAAGATTTAATCATTTCCAGTGTCTAGAATAAATTGAAAAAAGATAATAAATAGTAAAATTCTACATTAATTTAAACAATTAATCCACAATTTATCTTAAACGAATTAATTTACGAACAACTTCCATGATTCAAAAAGTAAAGGTCTGCCCAAGATTTAAATGTTGCTGCCATTTTCATTTTTTCCCATATAAAAAATTCGCACGGATGACGTCAAACTGTCTAATTGCACATTACATAATTATATTATGTTTTCCCAGATGACGTCAAACTGCACAGCTATCAACCAGACCTTTACTTTTTGGATCAAATTATAACAATGTCAAATAACCGAACACAAAATTTGATTTAATTTATTTTGATATGGGGAGGCTTATAGAAATGTGGGGTATTGAAGCTTCATTCTTATTCAGTTAGCACTTAGGGTGAATCAATTTTCATTTTTCGCGCTGCATTTTGTATTCTGTTTTATTTATCTGAGAAAAATTTCATAACATGTGAGTTGCGCGTCTAAATTAATGTTATCTCTCATGTACCAAATTAATAATTAGTAGTTACTTTAAAATTAAATATTATGATGCGTTAATTATCAATTAAACACAATATAAATAAACACATAAGAGTCGCGTTCTACTTAAATGGCATTTAGTTTATTCAAATATACAATAAACCTTTCTTTTTACGACTGTTCACTCATTTGGTATATTTATTAATTTATTGGCGGCAAGATGGCGCTGCTTAATAATCTCGCAGGAAACGTGCAATCTTCACACTTTGTTTTTTTAAATGGCGCCACCTCTTGCCGACTAGCGAAAATAAATAGGTTTACGCTTTAAATAAATTATTGATCTTTTGAAATTAACAAAATGTGATCTCAATAAAACGGAACTAATAACACTTATATACAAACAACGAGGTTTGGAATTAAATTACAATTTATTAATATTTATTAATATCGTCAACAAATTAATGTAGAAAAACATTAAATTAAAAAATTAGTTTTCTGCAAGATTTTCCAAATTTGGTTGTGTTTTTCCAAATTAAACGAACTCAACGCTTTCATCATATTTAACAAAAGATTAAAAGATATGTTAGGTGGTTAAATTAAATGTACTTAACAGAATTATTTTCAAAACTTAAGCTCTTATTTTTTAAGAATTGCACGGCCACGTATTGTGTGTTTAAAAGCAAAATTATATTGTTAAATTTTTTGTTGTTAAAGTTTGGGTGTTTTACAAATCGAACACAAACTAATCTATTTCTGCAATAATTTTTGGGTTATTGCTAGCCAATTTTTTCACGAACCGCAATTTATTTTGAGGTTTTAAATTTATGTTTTTAAAACATTATTTCATTTATGCAATTAAAACAACATTTGAATTAAAAATATTTCTGAGCTTGTAATTTCACTCTGCTTATTTTAGTAACTTCTAAAAAGAATGTGCAGATTAAAACAGAAATTTAAACATAACTTTATATAATATAATATATTTACTTCCTTTAAAGATGGCATATTTAAGAAATGTGATTAAAAGAATCGTTATAATATAATACGGCAACTATTTACGTAAATTCATTGATCTATGAAAATAAATGATGAATAAAATATAGTTTTCACTCGTACATCTGCGATAAAGCTTTTGTACATTGAAAAGGGATAAAATGTTGAACAAACCGCATACTCCCCATGTATGCTGCTTGTTGCATTCACAGTTAAAACATTGTGTTCACATTTTGTTGCAATGTACGTGTGCATTTCAAATCATCGCCATAAAGTTCTAATTGTTTCGTATGAAAGGGAGTCAGCTGAACGCATAACTTTAAATTGCTGGGAAACCGAACATAAATTGACAACACGATAGTTGCTGCAATAGTGCATAGAATAATTATGCTTTCGTGACTGCGGTGCACTTGCAAAGTCAAACAAATTGTAAAACTTGTAAAGGTTCTGGAATAATGTTTTTTTTTTTTTTTTGCAAAAGTTCAACTATTTGATGAAAATAATCGTAATAATAAAAATTAATTAAGTAGGTTAATTGAATTTAAAGATGCAATGTGCATTATCTTCCATTTGCACAATTTGAGAATGCAGCAAACTTTTATTTTCTAATGTTATTTATCTTGAAAAGTCTTTTCAATGGTTTTGCGTCTCTTGGGAAGCTGGATATTATAGTTACCAAGTCGACCAACCACTATAATAGAGCAAAAGTTTTTACACAACAAAAATATATCTGTCCCTGCAGAACGACAAAAATATATTTCTCTACATGTTATTCTTTGGGGAGTCCCTATATTTCTATTCTAGAAAAGAATATTATATTTAAATGTGAGAATGGAGCAATATGACTTCATGAAATCTATTTCACTCCGCGAATGTTGGAATACTGCTGCAGTTTCCAAATAACTGTTAAACAACAAGCGAGCTTTGAATGAATTAAACTTTTAATCTGAAAGGTGCAACTATTTTGCTGTAAAATTAAATTGTGTCTAATTGCTCTTAAAAGTTAAACCAGAAATTACTTCAAACGAGTCATTTATAAGAGGTTAAAGTTAAAAACAAAATAATTTACTTTTTGTTTCGTAAAAAAAATCTGGTGTAGAATAAATAACACATTGAAAAGGAATGAAAAAATAAAAAAAATTATTTACTTGAATTTTAATGCAAGACATTTACAATCAAAGCTGAAAACCAAAAATATTCATAAAACAATTTAAAACATCAGTACTCAACTTATTTGCATAATTCAAGCATAAATCATTTCTCTTAAGCTCGTTTGCATAAAGCTGAGTTATTGCATTGTCTGACTCACACACAATAATATAATTTGGTCAGTCAAAGCCCAAAAGGCGTGCACTTTGATGGAGCGGAAGGTGTGCCCGACGTTGTTTTCCCCCAGCAAAGAGTTTTATAACAAGTAACAAAATCAAAACATCGATTGGTCCTGAATGATGGACGCCGGACGAACGAACATAAATCAGTCCATAAATGTTGGATTCACAAACTGCGGTAATATTACACGTTTGAATTCAACAGAATAAAAGGGTTTTATTCTTACACGCATCAATTTTTATGGTCCCCAATGTTGTGGTGGTAAATTTATGATTTCTTATTGAGCATGAAAAGTAAAATTTCTTGACTGTCAGACTTTTAATAATTAATAATATGTTCTTTCATGTGAATTTGTGATTCATAATTATACTGCAGTAACAAATGGGTCAATGGGGTCATGTTTATTTTCATAATTTTTTAGAAAATGTTTATTTAATCAATCTGTCTGCATTTTTAGAATCAACGATGTAAATTTTACCATGAAATTACAATTTAGAAACAAACATACAATCAGAACACAGAACGCACACCAATTACATTAAAATGCCTCCACATTGGTGGAGAAAACACGCAACCACTAAGGGCTGCCGTTGACGTTTTGATGAAACATATTTTAATAAGTAAATTCCTAGAAATTTCATTTAATTTAAATAATTTAGATATTCTGGACTAAAATTGAAAGCATTGTAAAATGTCACAGATGCCACAAAATTCGAGACAATTCATTAAATTCCTCAGCACATAAAAAAGCTAAATATGAATTCAGAGAGTCCGAATGTTTCATCTGCAGATATTCATATAAATGGAATGTAGCCCGACTCACAACAATGACAAAATGTAATGAATTTTGACGCAGATTCAATCATCGCATTGATGATGTGTCTGGGAGCAGGTATGTTGTGGGCTTGTGGTTATAAATGTTTTGAAATTTAATGTGTGAACCGAATCGATTGCATTCTGTGTAAAATTACCATATTCTTCTGGTATTCACCAAAACCAAATGAACCTTATTGTCTGTACAGGGGCCAGGGGGTCCTAACTATGTAGAAATTCGGCCTTACTTAATTACAGTGTTGACTGTTAACGTTCCTATCATGAAATCTTTGATTGTAACTGAAGTTTTCAATGACATAATTTACCTCAGAAATATTCCCGTAAAGGATCAATTATTTGGAATGCTATTGTCAAATAAATTTTAAGGCATAGAAGATTAATGCAATAAATAAGTTTTGAATTGTTCCCTTCACAAAAAAACATAAAGACAATTTCATTAAAACAAAGTATCCTTTACCAATGTTGTTTCTGCATTGAGTATCCGTTCGTCTCAAATTTGCTCATCGCTGACGCATTTTAAATGTAAAAGCTTTTTGCTTCTTAAATAAATAGAATATGAGGCTCAGAATTTCTGTGCATCGTGAGATGCCAAGAGATAAAATGGGAATCTAATTAAATTGCTGTGTCTGTTAGTGTGCACCTCCTTTGTTGTACCTCTTAGTGTTCTTATTGCTTTTAACTCACCTTTTTGTAATGTTCCAAACATTTTCAGCTATACTTCATACTTGCGATTGTTTCCGCACGAGTCTTTGCTCACCGATGCACTGTTTTACTGAAAAAGTTTCTTATAAATTTAAAGAGTTGAGAAAGATGTTTAACTATGACCTAGTTCAATTGTGGATTTTAAGGTTTCAATGAAAACTCATTTTTGTCGTCCAACGGCTGCAGGATTATAGAAAATTAAAGTTTCTTATAAAAACCAACTTTAATCTTAATTTCCATGTTGTGATGCAATGGGATAATATCATAATAGGCTTTTAAGTCTTCTTTCAATTTCGCTTCTCAACAATTCTCCACGAATACAATATACGCGGTTGAAAGCGATCGTCAATCTCCTCAAGAGTCTACAGTATTTACTTTTTTTATGAAACCATCGTACAGGAGTACGTAAATTTAAGCAATCTCAGTTTTGTCAACAAAAAAAACAAAGTCAAAAAATTTTAAAGCCCAAAAACTAAAAACTGATCTGTCCTTTACAATTTAATAAAGTTTTTATGGAATATGGAAAATGTGACCTTGAAATTTTCTAAATTTTGACCTTTAATTTTTGTTCAAAATTGGTCCTTTAATGATTAGTAATAAATAATAATGTATAACATCATAATACCCTTAAATAAAAAGATAAATTTTACATTACGAGTTTTTTGACCTTGAAATGTTCAACAAGTTATCTTTAAATGTGTATTAATGTGAAAATCAGAAATATTCAAGGTTTCCCGTCTTTGAAAAATACAATTTTGTGGCAATGAACTAAAAGCATCTGACCTTAAAAAGCTAAATTCTTAATTTTATAAAATTCATAGATATCGGTCAAGAAAACGATGGTAACGGTTTCATATTTGCCCCTTTTTTTTAGACCAATTTTATATACTCAAGGGATGTCAAAACAAGTTTCTGCATCATCAACCTTTTTTCCGAGACGGAATTCAAAAATCTATGCAATTGGGGTCGATTAAAAATCAAATATTTTTAAAAGTTTAATCGTTCGGTATTCTTGTCAAGGTCAAGTTGTGATCAAAAAAAATGTGTTTCGGAAAAAAATTTAAAGTGCAATATCTGTTTAAAATCCTCCGGTCGGATTTAATAATAATAATAATTTAAAATTAAAAAATGTTTAACTTCTTTATTCTTTTACTGAGTCCCCACTCCCTTCCCATTTTTTTACTTAGTTATTTTCAATACTAATAATATAAGCCTGCAGATTATTTTAACACACCTTTGTGGGCACAGTTTAATGGAAAATTATCAAAATGCACACAAAACAGAGACATAATTCTTCACAAAAAAAAAATCACAAAGCACAACCCGCATAGAAATTTCAAACCGAAGCTTATTAAATAATTTGTCTCCCATTTTGCAAACTACGAAACGAGTATAGACAATAGTTGTGCACGGAAAGCACTGAACTGCATGTTCCGAGTCCCGACCACCTCTTGGTGCTCCTTATTAATTTATAGTTTCTATCCATGACAACACAAAGTACACATAATCGTTGTGCACACCATGCGGCGTGGATGCACTCCAACTTTCATGTCATGAAAATTGTGTGTGCTTGCTGCTGAATATTTATTGGTTAATTATATCATAACTAATTACTGCAGACTTTAAACAATTCTCGTTGAATGTTATATTTGTGCTAGAGGTACATGACATCCACGGCGTACCGCATAATGCATTTGGGTGACTGTATGAAAAGAGTGCAGCTAGAAAGATGAGAAAGGACGAACAATTTGAAAGGGTCGCGCTCAAAATTCACCCCTCAAACCAAAAATATTAGGAAAACAATTTCCGAAAGGCCAAACTGGGCTTATTTGTTGCAGTGTTGGCGAAGTTATTTGGTAGCGCTTCGTAAAATATGCATTTTAAAATAATGTATTCACTGCAATACACACTGCACACTGCACAAATGAATTATTAATGGATGCGAGTGTGTGAGTTTGTTTAAATTTAAAATTCGTGTAGTCACTATAGTCACAAAACAAAAATGCACATTGCAAAATTAACAGTGCACTTTGAACTTTTGCCATCGTATTTGCTGTTCTTTGAAACTTCAAAGCTACACATTTCTAATTCATCATGCAATGTTCGTAGTTCTGGGGAAGACAGGCCCCCTTTTAAGGATGCCAATGTTAAGTTCTTTTTTTTCAATTTCGTATAAACTGCATTAAACATTAAATTTTAAAATAATTTGCATTTCTTTGTACAATGTACAAAATGTTTAAAAAAAAATTAAAACTCTTCATTCACAATTATTGTTTATTTGTGTGTAGGAAAGGTCCTTTTTGTAAACTTAAAATCACTAATGCGTAAATTAAAAGAATGTCTCACCCATTCCAAAGCAATATTAATTGCTGCATCAATTTCATTGCAATTTAACAGCACTTTGTGTTTTTAAACGGACGATTCTGTGTGAGTTAATTCCACAAATTTCTTGTCGTTTTATGTTACACAGATTGCCATCTTCATGGATAATAACATCTTCATCTACCGCCTATATAACTCTCTATCCTTGCGACAACTTTTATTATTTCTATTTGCTATTGTCCTTTTTGGCATTTATATTTTGCTACACGCATAACTCGTCCACCCTAATTATAACTTTCATACACAAACACTCCAATTAAGGATTTCAGATTTTTGTGTTCATGAATTAAAAGGAAAGCAACGTTAAAGGTACTTGCCAGATATGATATACACAACGTGGCTTAAACGCCTTTGCTTGATGACGCCATTTGGAAACACTGCCGAACCATGGCGACACTGTTGAGATAAATGCATGACAGAATGGGTAATATATTATTCTGCGAACAGCGAGAGATCCTATATTAATTGGAAATAACATTGTTTTGGTTTCCCTGTACACAGCGCAATGTTATTTATTAGGTTAATACCCAAAAAGGGTCAGGCGGATTCGTGCCGCATTTCATATTAAACTGAATATTCGTTAATAGAATATTGTAATAATTTAGAAATATCCTCCTCAGTGCGAGGCGTGAGCGCTTTGCCAATTTCGTAAATCGATTTATCTATTATTTGTACAATAACGTACTCTACATATTATCGCTTTTTGTGTATAATTAATTTATATACGACCCCAAGGGCATATAGAAATATTCGTAATCCGACTTTTTCTGGAAAAAAAATTGATGATGCAGAAACTCGTTTTGACACCCCCTGAGTCCAAAAATGTGGTCTAGAAAAAATGTGTACAGTGTACTTCCGTACTATAGAAAAATGGTCGAAAAAAAAAACTTCTAAACTACTGGACCGATTTGTATGAAAATTTTTTGTAAACTATTAAACAAAAATATAAGAATTGGGTCTTCGATTTTTCGAGGTCAGATCCTTCAAGGTCAAGTTATTGACAAAAGAATTTTTTTCGTATAGGGGCTCAAAAATGGGTCCTTCGATTTTTTCATTTCTACAACAATTAATCTTCAAGGTGTCTTAAACAAAACTGCACATATTCTATATTCCGCTAGATGCTCATTCTGGCGAAAAAGAGGGTGGACAAGGACAAACCCCACTTTTCTATCTCAGCCACCTTGCAGAATATCAAAAAAAATCTTGCAGATTATTGTAGAATAAAATCAGATAAGAAAATTTGCGGAATATTTCAAGCTCAAAATCGAAAAATTCAAGGTCAAATTTTTTAGGAATAAATAAAATAAGAACACTTGCTGAACATTTCAAGGTCAAATTTTAAAAACTCAAGGTCATATTTTTACAATGAAATTTTTTAATTCAAATACTATATGTTGTAGGGTACTATGATGTTCTACATTATTGATAATCTCTATAAAATTACCAATTTTGGACAAAAATCAAGGTCAAAATTAAGAAATTTCAAGGTCAAATTTTTCATATCTCCGAAAAGCTTTATTAAAATGTAGTTAAGCAACCTCTCCCTGCGATGTAGTTTTAGCTTGAAATTGGCTTGTTTTTGGGTAAAATTTAGCAAAAATTTCCTCATTTAAAATAAGAGGTTGTCCTTCTAGATTCTGTGGATTCCTGGTAGCCTGGTAGAATATTTGCAAGATACTCAAATAGTCATAATAAATTTAGCAAAAACTCATTCGTTTTTCGATTATTTTACGCTGAAATTCGTCTTTTTTTTAGCTTGAAATTGGCTTGTTTTTGGGTAAAATTTACCAAAAATTTCCTCATTTAAAATAAGAGGTTTTCCTTCTAGATTCTGTGGATTCCTGGTAGCCTGGTAGAATATTTGCAAGATACTCAAATAGTCATAATAAATTTAGCAAAAACTCACTCGTTTTTCGATTATTTTACGCTGAAATTCGGCTTTTTTTAGCTTGAAATTGGCTTGTTTTTGGGTAAAATTTACCAAAAATTTCCTCATTTAAAATAAGAGGTTGTCCTTCTAGCCTCTTTGGATTCTTGGTAGCCTGTTAGAATATTTGCAAGTTACTCAAATCTTCATAATAAATTTTACAAAAACTCACTCGTTTTTCGATTATTTTACGCTGAAATTCGGCTTTTTTTAGCTTGAAATTGTCTTGTTTTTGGGTAAAATTTAGCAAAAATTTCCTCATTTAAAATAAGGGGTTGTCCTTCTAGATTCTCTGGATTCCTGGTAGCCTGGTAGAATATTTGCAAGATACTCAAATAGTCATAATAAATTTAGCAAAAACTCACTCGTTTTTCGATTATTTTACGCTGAAATTCGGCTTTTTTTAGCTTGAAATTGGCTTGTTTTTGGGTAAAATTTAGCAAAAATTTCCTCATTTAAAATAAGAGGTTGTCCTTCCAGATTCTGTGGATTCCTGGTAGCCTGGTAGAATATTTGCAAGATACTCAAATAGTCATAATAAATTTAGCAAAAACTCATTCGTTTTTCGATTATTTTACGCTGAAATTCGTCTTTTTTTTAGCTTGAAAATGGCTTGTTTTTGGGTAAAATTTACCAAAAATTTCCTCATTTAAAATAAGAGGTTTTCCTTCTAGATTCTGTGGATTCCTGGTAGCCTGGTAGAATATTTACAAGATACTCAAATAGTCATAATAAATTTAGCAAAAACTCACTCGTTTTTCGATTATTTTACGCTGAAATTCGGCTTTTTTTAGCTTGAAATTGGCTTGTTTTTGGGTAAAATTTACCAAAAATTTCCTCATTTAAAATAAGAGGTTGTTCTTCTAGATTCTCTGGATTCCTGGTAGCCTGGTAGAATATTTGCAAGATACTCAAATAGTCATAATAAATTTAGCAAAAACTCACTTGTTTTTCGATTATTTTACGCTGAAATTCGGCTTTTTTTTAGCTTGAAATTGGCTTGCTTTTGGGTAAAATTTAGCAAAAATTTCCTCATTTAAAATAAGAGGTTGTCCTTCTAGATTCTCTGGATTCCTGGTAGCCTGGTAGAATATTTGCAAGATACTCAAATAGTCATAATAAATTTAGCAAAAACTCACTCGTTTTTCGATTATTTTACGCTGAAATTCGGCTTTTTTTAGCTTGAAATTGGCTTGTTTTTGGGTAAAATTTAGCAAAAATTTCCTCATTTAAAATAAGGGGTTGTCCTTCTAAATTCTGTGGATTCCTGGTAGCCTGGTAGAATATTTGCAAGATACTCAAATAGTCATAATAAATTTAGCAAAAACTCACTCGTTTTTCGATTATTTTACGCTGAAATTCGGCTTTTTTTAGCTTGAAATTGGCTTGTTTTTGGGTAAAATTTACCAAAAATTTCCTCATTTAAAATAAGAGGTTGTTCTTCTAGATTCTCTGGATTCCTGGTAGCCTGGTAGAATATTTGCAAGATACTCAAATAGTCATAATAAATTTAGCAAAAACTCACTCGTTTTTCGATTTTTTTACGCTGAAATTCGTCTTTTTTTTAGCTTGAAATTGGCTTGTTTTTGGGTAAAATTTAGCAAAAATTTCCTCATTTAAAATAAGAGGTTGTCCTTCTAGCCTCTTTGGATTCTTGGTAGCCTGGTAGAATATTTGCAAGTTACTCAAATCTTCATAATAAATTTTACAAAAACTCACTCGTTTTTCGATTATTTTACGCTGAAATTCGTCTTTTTTTTAGCTTGAAATTGGCTTGTTTTTGGGTAAAATTTACCAAAAATTTCCTCATTTAAAATAAGAGGTTGTTCTTCTAAATTCTGTGGATTCCTGGTAGCCTGGTAGAATATTTGCAAGATACTCAAATAGTCATAATAAATTTAGCAAAAACTCACTCGTTTTTCGATTATTTTACGCTGAAATTCGGCTTTTTTTAGCTTGAAATTGGCTTGTTTTTGGGTAAAATTTACCAAAAATTTCCTCATTTAAAATAAGAGGTTGTTCTTCTAAATTCTGTGGATTCCTGGTAGCCTGGTAGAATACTTGCAAGATACTCAAATAGTCATAATAAATTTAGCAAAAACTCACTCGTTTTTCGATTATTTTACGCTGAAATTCGGCTTTTTTTAGCTTGAAATTGGCTTGTTTTTGGGTAAAATTTATCAAAAATTTCCTCATTTAAAATAAGAGGTTGTTCTTCTAAATTCTGTGGATTCCTGGTAGCCTGGTAGAATATTTGCAAGATACTCAAATAGTCATAATAAATTTAGCAAAAACTCACTCGTTTTTCGATTATTTTACGCTGAAATTCGGCTTTTTTTAGCTTGAAATTGGCTTGTTTTTGGGTAAAATTTAGCAAAAATTTCCTCATTTAAAATAAGAGGTTGTCCTTCTAGCCTCTTTGGATTCTTGGTAGCCTGGTAGAATATTTGCAAGTTACTCAAATCTTCATAATAAATTTTACAAAAACTCACTCGTTTTTCGATTATTTTACGCTGAAATTCGGCTTTTTTTTAGCTTGAAATTGGCTTGTTTTTGGGTAAAATTTAGCAAAAATTTCCTCATTTAAAATAAGAGGTTGTCCTTCCAGATTCTGTGGATTCCTGGTAGCCTGGTAGAATATTTGCAAGATACTCAAATAGTCATAATAAATTTAGCAAAAACTCATTCGTTTTTCGATTATTTTACGCTGAAATTCGTCTTTTTTTTAGCTTGAAATTGGCTTGTTTTTGGGTAAAATTTACCAAAAATTTCCTCATTTAAAATAAGAGGTTGTTCTTCTAAATTCTGTGGATTCCTGGTAGCCTGGTAGAATATTTGCAAGATACTCAAATAGTCATAATAAATTTAGCAAAAACTCACTCGTTTTTCGATTATTTTACGCTGAAATTCGGCTTTTTTTTAGCTTGAAATTGGCTTGCTTTTGGGTAAAATTTAGCAAAAATTTCCTCATTTAAAATAAGAGGTTGTTCTTCTAAATTCTGTGGATTCCTGGTAGCCTGGTAGAATATTTGCAAGATACTCAAATAGTCATAATAAATTTAGCAAAAATTCACTCGTTTTTCGATTATTTTACGCTGAAATTCGGCTTTTTTTTAGCTTGAAATTGGCTTGTTTTTGGGTAAAATTTAGCAAAAATTTCCTCATTTAAAATAAGAGGTTGTCCTTCCAGATTCTGTGGATTCCTGGTAGCCTGGTAGAATATTTGCAAGATACTCAAATAGTCATAATAAATTTAGCAAAAACTCACTCGTTTTTCGATTATTTTACGCTGAAATTCGGCTTTTTTTTAGCTTGAAATTGGCTTGTTTTTGGGTAAAATTTACCAAAAATTTCCTCATTTAAAATAAGAGGTTGTTCTTCTAAATTCTGTGGATTCCTGGTAGCCTGGTAGAATATTTGCAAGATACTCAAATAGTCATAATAAATTTAGCAAAAACTCATTCGTTTTTCGATTATTTTACGCTGAAATTCGTCTTTTTTTTAGCTTGAAATTGGCTTGTTTTTGGGTAAAATTTACCAAAAATTTCCTCATTTAAAATAAGAGGTTTTCCTTCTAGATTCTGTGGATTCCTGGTAGCCTGGTAGAATATTTGCAAGATACTCAAATAGTCATAATAAATTTAGCAAAAACTCACTCGTTTTTCGATTATTTTACGCTGAAATTCGGCTTTTTTTAGCTTGAAATTGGCTTGTTTTTGGGTAAAATTTACCAAAAATTTCCTCATTTAAAATAAGAGGTTGTTCTTCTAGATTCTCTGGATTCCTGGTAGCCTGGTAGAATATTTGCAAGATACTCAAATAGTCATAATAAATTTAGCAAAAACTCACTTGTTTTTCGATTATTTTACGCTGAAATTCGGCTTTTTTTTAGCTTGAAATTGGCTTGCTTTTGGGTAAAATTTAGCAAAAATTTCCTCATTTAAAATAAGAGGTTGTCCTTCTAGATTCTCTGGATTCCTGGTAGCCTGGTAGAATATTTGCAAGATACTCAAATAGTCATAATAAATTTAGCAAAAACTCACTCGTTTTTCGATTATTTTACGCTGAAATTCGGCTTTTTTTAGCTTGAAATTGGCTTGTTTTTGGGTAAAATTTAGCAAAAATTTCCTCATTTAAAATAAGAGGTTGTCCTTCTAGCCTCTTTGGATTCTTGGTAGCCTGTTAGAATATTTGCAAGTTACTCAAATCTTCATAATAAATTTTACAAAAACTCACTCGTTTTTCGATTATTTTACGCTGAAATTCGTCTTTTTTTTAGCTTGAAATTGGCTTGTTTTTGGGTAAAATTTACCAAAAATTTCCTCATTTAAAATAAGAGGTTGTTCTTCTAAATTCTGTGGATTCCTGGTAGCCTGGTAGAATATTTGCAAGATACGCAAATACTCAATATATCCTCCTCAGTGCGAGGCGTGAGCGCTTTGCCAATTTCGTAAATCGATTTATCTATTATTTGTACAATAACGTACTCTACATATTATCGCTTTTTGTGTATAATTAATTTATATACGACCCCAAGGGCATATAGAAATATTCGTAATCCGACTTTTTCTGGAAAAAAAATTGATGATGCAGAAACTCGTTTTGACACCCCCTGAGTCCAAAAATGTGGTCTAGAAAAAATGTGTACAGTGTACTTCCGTACTATAGAAAAATGGTCGAAAAAAAAAACTTCTAAACTACTGGACCGATTTGTATGAAAATTTTTTGTAAACTATTAAACAAAAATATAAGAATTGGGTCTTCGATTTTTCGAGGTCAGATCCTTCAAGGTCAAGTTATTGACAAAAGAATTTTTTTCGTATAGGGGCTCAAAAATGGGTCCTTCGATTTTTTCATTTCTACAACAATTAATCTTCAAGGTGTCTTAAACAAAACTGCACATATTCTATATTCCGCTAGATGCTCATTCTGGCGAAAAAGAGGGTGGACAAGGACAAACCCCACTTTTCTATCTCAGCCACCTTGCAGAATATCAAAAAAAATCTTGCAGATTATTGTAGGATAAAATCAGATAAGAAAATTTGCGGAATATTTCAAGCTCAAAATCGAAAAATTCAAGGTCAAATTTTTGAGGAATAAATAAAATAAGAACACTTGCTGAACATTTCAAGGTCAAATTTTAAAAACTCAAGGTCATATTTTTACAATGAAATTTTTTAATTCAAATACTATATGTTGTAGGGTACTATGATGTTCTACATTATTGATAATCTCTATAAAATTACCAATTTTGGACAAAAATCAAGGTCAAAATTAAGAAATTTCAAGGTCAAATTTTTCATATCTCCGAAAAGCTTTATTAAAATGAAGTTAAGCAACCTCTCCCTGCGATGTAGTTTTAGCTTGAAATTGGCTTGTTTTTGGGTAAAATTTAGCAAAAATTTCCTCATTTAAAATAAGAGGTTGTCCTTCTAGATTCTGTGGATTCCTGGTAGCCTGGTAGAATATTTGCAAGATACTCAAATAGTCATAATAAATTTAGCAAAAACTCACTCGTTTTTCGATTATTTTACGCTGAAATTCGGCTTTTTTTAGCTTGAAATTGGCTTGTTTTTGGGTAAAATTTAGCAAAAATTTCCTCATTTAAAATAATAGGTTGTCCTTCTAAATTCTGTGGATTCCTGGTAGCCTGGTAGAATATTTGCAAGATACTCAAATAGTCATAATAAATTTAGCAAAAACTCACTTGTTTTTCGATTATTTTACGCTGAAATTCGGCTTTTTTTTAGCTTGAAATTGGCTTGTTTTTGGGTAAAATTTAGCAAAAATTTCCTCATTTAAAATAAGAGGTTGTCCTTCCAGATTCTGTGGATTCCTGGTAGATTGGTAGAATATTTGCAAGATACTCAAATAGTCATAATAAATTTAGCAAAAACTCATTCGTTTTTCGATTATTTTACGCTGAAATTCGTCTTTTTTTTAGCTTGAAATTGGCTTGTTTTTGGGTAAAATTTACCAAAAATTTCCTCATTTAAAATAAGAGGTTGTTCTTCTAAATTCTGTGGATTCCTGGTAGCCTGGTAGAATATTTGCAAGATACTCAAATAGTCATAATAAATTTAGCAAAAACTCACTCGTTTTTCGATTATTTTACGCTGAAATTCGGCTTTTTTTTAGCTTGAAATTGGCTTGCTTTTGGGTAAAATTTAGCAAAAATTTCCTCATTTAAAATAAGAGGTTGTTCTTCTAAATTCTGTGGAATCCTGGTAGCCTGGTAGAATATTTGCAAGATACTCAAATAGTCATAATAAATTTAGCAAAAACTCACTCGTTTTTCGATTATTTTACGCTGAAATTCGGCTTTTTTTTAGCTTGAAATTGGCTTGTTTTTGGGTAAAATTTAGCAAAAATTTCCTCATTTAAAATAAGAGGTTGTCCTTCCAGATTCTGTGGATTCCTGGTAGCCTGGTAGAATATTTGCAAGATACTCAAATAGTCATAATAAATTTAGCAAAAACTCACTCGTTTTTCGATTATTTTACGCTGAAATTCGGCTTTTTTTTAGCTTGAAATTGGCTTGTTTTTGGGTAAAATTTACCAAAAATTTCCTCATTTAAAATAAGAGGTTGTTCTTCTAAATTCTGTGGATTCCTGGTAGCCTGGTAGAATATTTGCAAGATACTCAAATAGTCATAATAAATTTAGCAAAAACTCATTCGTTTTTCGATTATTTTACGCTGAAATTCGTCTTTTTTTTAGCTTGAAATTGGCTTGTTTTTGGGTAAAATTTACCAAAAATTTCCTCATTTAAAATAAGAGGTTTTCCTTCTAGATTCTGTGGATTCCTGGTAGCCTGGTAGAATATTTGCAAGATACTCAAATAGTCATAATAAATTTAGCAAAAACTCACTCGTTTTTCGATTATTTTACGCTGAAATTCGGCTTTTTTTAGCTTGAAATTGGCTTGTTTTTGGGTAAAATTTACCAAAAATTTCCTCATTTAAAATAAGAGGTTGTTCTTCTAGATTCTCTGGATTCCTGGTAGCCTGGTAGAATATTTGCAAGATACTCAAATAGTCATAATAAATTTAGCAAAAACTCACTTGTTTTTCGATTATTTTACGCTGAAATTCGGCTTTTTTTTAGCTTGAAATTGGCTTGCTTTTGGGTAAAATTTAGCAAAAATTTCCTCATTTAAAATAAGAGGTTGTTCTTCTAAATTCTGTGGATTCCTGGTAGCCTGGTAGAATATTTGCAAGTTACTCAAATCTTCATAATAAATTTTACAAAAACTCACTCGTTTTTCGATTATTTTACGCTGAAATTCGGCTTTTTTTAGCTTGAAATTGGCTTGTTTTTGGGTAAAATTTAGCAAAAATTTCCTCATTTAAAATAAGAGGTTGTCCTTCTAGCCTCTTTGGATTCTTGGTAGCCTGTTAGAATATTTGCAAGTTACTCAAATCTTCATAATAAATTTTACAAAAACTCACTCGTTTTTCGATTATTTTACGCTGAAATTCGGCTTTTTTTAGCTTGAAATTGGCTTGTTTTTGGGTAAAATTTAGCAAAAATTTCCTCATTTAAAATAAGAGGTTGTCCTTCTAGCCTCTTTGGATTCTTGGTAGCCTGTTAGAATATTTGCAAGTTACTCAAATCTTCATAATAAATTTTACAAAAACTCACTCGTTTTTCGATTATTTTACGCTGAAATTCGTCTTTTTTTTAGCTTGAAATTGGCTTGTTTTTGGGTAAAATTTACCAAAAATTTCCTCATTTAAAATAAGAGGTTGTTCTTCTAAATTCTGTGGATTCCTGGTAGCCTGGTAGAATATTTGCAAGATACTCAAATACTCAATATATCCTCCTCAGTGCGAGGCGTGAGCGCTTTGCCAATTTCGTAAATCGATTTATCTATTATTTGTACAATAACGTACTCTACATATTATCGCTTTTTGTGTATAATTAATTTATATACGACCCCAAGGGCATATAGAAATATTCGTAATCCGACTTTTTCTGGAAAAAAAATTGATGATGCAGAAACTCGTTTTGACACCCCCTGAGTCCAAAAATGTGGTCTAGAAAAAATGTGTACAGTGTACTTCCGTACTATAGAAAAATGGTCGAAAAAAAAAACTTCTAAACTACTGGACCGATTTGTATGAAAATTTTTTGTAAACTATTAAACAAAAATATAAGAATTGGGTCTTCGATTTTTCGAGGTCAGATCCTTCAAGGTCAAGTTATTGACAAAAGAATTTTTTTCGTATAGGGGCTCAAAAATGGGTCCTTCGATTTTTTCATTTCTACAACAATTAATCTTCAAGGTGTCTTAAACAAAACTGCACATATTCTATATTCCGCTAGATGCTCATTCTGGCGAAAAAGAGGGTGGACAAGGACAAACCCCACTTTTCTATCTCAGCCACCTTGCAGAATATCAAAAAAAATCTTGCAGATTATTGTAGGATAAAATCAGATAAGAAAATTTGCGGAATATTTCAAGCTCAAAATCGAAAAATTCAAGGTCAAATTTTTTAGGAATAAATAAAATAAGAACACTTGCTGAACATTTCAAGGTCAAATTTTAAAAACTCAAGGTCATATTTTTACAATGAAATTTTTTAATTCAAATACTATATGTTGTAGGGTACTATGATGTTCTACATTATTGATAATCTCTATAAAATTACCAATTTTGGACAAAAATCAAGGTCAAAATTAAGAAATTTCAAGGTCAAATTTTTCATATCTCCGAAAAGCTTTATTAAAATGTAGTTAAGCAACCTCTCCCTGCGATGTAGTTTTAGCTTGAAATTGGCTTGTTTTTGGGTAAAATTTAGCAAAAATTTCCTCATTTAAAATAAGAGGTTGTCCTTCTAGATTCTGTGGATTCCTGGTAGCCTGGTAGAATATTTGCAAGATACTCAAATAGTCATAATAAATTTAGCAAAAACTCACTCGTTTTTCGATTATTTTACGCTGAAATTCGGCTTTTTTTAGCTTGAAATTGGCTTGTTTTTGGGTAAAATTTACCAAAAATTTCCTCATTTAAAATAAGAGGTTGTCCTTCTAGCCTCTTTGGATTCTTGGTAGCCTGTTAGAATATTTGCAAGTTACTCAAATCTTCATAATAAATTTTACAAAAACTCACTCGTTTTTCGATTATTTTACGCTGAAATTCGGCTTTTTTTAGCTTGAAATTGGCTTGTTTTTGGGTAAAATTTAGCAAAAATTTCCTCATTTAAAATAAGAGGTTGTCCTTCTAGCCTCTTTGGATTCTTGGTAGCCTGGTAGAATATTTGCAAGTTACTCAAATCTTCATAATAAATTTTACAAAAACTCACTCGTTTTTCGATTATTTTACGCTGAAATTCGTCTTTTTTTTAGCTTGAAATTGGCTTGTTTTTGGGTAAAATTTACCAAAAATTTCCTCATTTAAAATAAGAGGTTGTTCTTCTAAATTCTGTGGATTCCTGGTAGCCTGGTAGAATATTTGCAAGATACTCAAATAGTCATAATAAATTTAGCAAAAACTCACTCGTTTTTCGATTATTTTACGCTGAAATTCGGCTTTTTTTAGCTTGAAATTGGCTTGTTTTTGGGTAAAATTTACCAAAAATTTCCTCATTTAAAATAAGAGGTTGTTCTTCTAAATTCTGTGGATTCCTGGTAGCCTGGTAGAATACTTGCAAGATACTCAAATAGTCATAATAAATTTAGCAAAAACTCACTCGTTTTTCGATTATTTTACGCTAAAATTCGGTTTTTTTTAGCTTGAAATTGGCTTGTTTTTGGGTAAAATTTATCAAAAATTTCCTCATTTAAAATAAGAGGTTGTTCTTCTAAATTCTGTGGATTCCTGGTAGCCTGGTAGAATATTTGCAAGATACTCAAATAGTCATAATAAATTTAGCAAAAACTCACTCGTTTTTCGATTATTTTACGCTGAAATTCGGCTTTTTTTAGCTTGAAATTGGCTTGTTTTTGGGTAAAATTTAGCAAAAATTTCCTCATTTAAAATAAGAGGTTGTCCTTCTAGCCTCTTTGGATTCTTGGTAGCCTGGTAGAATATTTGCAAGTTACTCAAATCTTCATAATAAATTTTACAAAAACTCACTCGTTTTTCGATTATTTTACGCTGAAATTCGGCTTTTTTTAGCTTGAAATTGGCTTGTTTTTGGGTAAAATTTATCAAAAATTTCCTCATTTAAAATAAGAGGTTGTTCTTCTAAATTCTGTGGATTCCTGGTAGCCTGGTAGAATATTTGCAAGATACTCAAATAGTCATAATAAATTTAGCAAAAACTCACTCGTTTTTCGATTATTTTACGCTGAAATTCGGCTTTTTTTAGCTTGAAATTGGCTTGTTTTTGGGTAAAATTTAGCAAAAATTTCCTCATTTAAAATAAGAGGTTGTCCTTCTAGCCTCTTTGGATTCTTGGTAGCCTGGTAGAATATTTGCAAGTTACTCAAATCTTCATAATAAATTTAGCAAAAACTCACTTGTTTTTCGATTATTTTACGCTGAAATTCGTCTTTTTTTAAGCTTGAAATTGGCTTGTTTTTGGGTAAAATTTAGCAAAAATTTCCTCATTTAAAATAAGAGGTTGTCCTTCTAGCCTCTTTGGATTCTTGGTAGCCTGGTAGAATATTTGCAAGTTACTCAAATCTTCATAATAAATTTTACAAAAACTCACTCGTTTTTCGATTATTTTACGCTGAAATTCGGCTTTTTTTAGCTTGAAATTGGCTTGTTTTTGGGTAAAATTTAGCAAAAATTTCCTCATTTAAAATAAGAGGTTGTCCTTCTAGCCTCTTTGGATTCTTGGTAGCCTGGTAGAATATTTGCAAGTTACTCAAATCTTCATAATAAATTTTACAAAAACTCACTCGTTTTTCGATTATTTTACGCTGAAATTCGGCTTTTTTTAGCTTGAAATTGGCTTGTTTTTGGGTAAAATTTAGCAAAAATTTCCTCATTTAAAATAAGAGGTTGTCCTTCTAGCCTCTTTGGATTCTTGGTAGCCTGTGGTAGAATATTTGCAAGTTACTCAAATCTTCATAATAAATTTTACAAAAACTCACTCGTTTTTCGATTATTTTACGCTGAAATTCGGCTTTTTTTAGCTTGAAATTGGCTTGTTTTTGGGTAAAATTTAGCAAAAATTTCCTCATTTAAAATAAGAGGTTGTCCTTCTAGATTCTCTGGATTCCTGGTAGCCTGGTAGAATATTTGCAAGATACTCAAATAGTCATAATAAATTTAGCAAAAACTCACTCGTTTTTCGATTATTTTACGCTGAAATTCGGCTTTTTTTAGCTTGAAATTGGCTTGTTTTTGGGTAAAATTTAGCAAAAATTTCCTCATTTAAAATAAGAGGTTGTCCTTCTAGCCTCTTTGGATTCTTGGTAGCCTGGTAGAATATTTGCAAGTTACTCAAATCTTCATAATAAATTTTACAAAAACTCACTCGTTTTTCGATTATTTTAAGCTGAAATTCGTCTTTTTTTTAGCTTGAAATTGGCTTGTTTTTGGGTAAAATTTAGCAAAAATTTCCTCATTTAAAATAAGAGGTTGTCCTTCTAGATTCTCTGGATTCCTGGTAGCCTGGTAGAATATTTGCAAGATACTCAAATAGTCATAATAAATTTAGCAAAAACTCACTCGTTTTTCGATTATTTTACGCTGAAATTCGGCTTTTTTTAGCTTGAAATTGGCTTGTTTTTGGGTAAAATTTAGCAAAAATTTCCTCATTTAAAATAAGAGGTTGTCCTTCTAGCCTCTTTGGATTCTTGGTAGCCTGGTAGAATATTTGCAAGTTACTCAAATCTTAATAATAAATTTTACAAAAACTCACTCGTTTTTCGATTATTTTACGCTGAAATTCGGCTTTTTTTTAGCTTGAAATTGGCTTGCTTTTGGGTAAAATTTAGCAAAAATTTCCTCATTTAAAATAAGAGGTTGTCCTTCTAGATTCTGTGGATTCCTGGTAGCCTGGTAGAATATTTGCAAGATACTCAAATAGTCATAATAAATTTAGCAAAAACTCACTCGTTTTTCGATTATTTTACGCTGAAATTCGGCTTTTTTTAGCTTGAAATTGGCTTGTTTTTGGGTAAAATTTAGCAAAAATTTCCTCATTTAAAATAAAAGGTTGTCCTTCTAGCCTCTTTGGATTCTTGGTAGCCTGGTAGAATATTTGCAAGTTACTCAAATCTTCATAATAAATTTTACAAAAACTCACTCGTTTTTCGATTATTTTACGCTGAAATTCGGCTTTTTTTAGCTTGAAATTGGCTTGTTTTTGGGTAAAATTTAGCAAAAATTTCCTCATTTAAAATAAAAGGTTGTCCTTCTAGCCTCTTTGGATTCTTGGTAGCCTGGTAGAATATTTGCAAGTTACTCAAATCTTCATAATAAATTTTACAAAAACTCACTCGTTTTTCGATTATTTTAAGCTGAAATTCGTCTTTTTTTTAGCTTGAAGTTGGCTTGTTTTTGGGTAAAATTTAGCAAAAATTTCCTCATTTAAAATAAGAGGTTGTCCTTCTAGATTCTTTGGATTCTTGGTAGCCTGGTAGAATATTTGCAAGTTACTCAAATCTTCATAATAAATTTTACAAAAACTCACTTGTTTTTCGATTATTTTACGCTGAAATTCGTCTTTTTTTTAGCTTGAAATTGGCTTGTTTTTGGGTAAAATTTAGCAAAAATTTCCTCATTTAAAATAAGAGGTTGTCCTTCTAGATTCTGTGGATTCCTGGTAGCCTGGTAGAATATTTGCAAGTTACTCAAATCTTCATAATAAATTTAGCAAAAACTCACTCGTTTTTCGATTATTTTACGCTGAAATTCGTCTTTTTTTTAGCTTGAAATTGGCTTGTTTTTGGGTAAAATTTAGCAAAAATTTCCTCATTTATAATAAGAGGTTGTCCTTCTAGATTCTCTGGATTCCTGGTAGCCTGGTAGAATATTTGCAAGATACTCAAATAGTCATAATAAATTTAGCAAAAACTCACTCGTTTTTCGATTTTTTTACGCTGAAATTCGTCTTTTTTTTAGCTTGAAATTGGCTTGTTTTTGGGTAAAATTTAGCAAAAATTTCCTCATTTAAAATAAGAGGTTGTCCTTCTAGATTCTGTGAATTCCTGGTAGCCTGGTAGAATATTTGCAAGATACTCAAATAGTCATAATAAATTTAGCAAAAACTCACTCGTTTTTCGATTTTTTTACGCTGAAATTCGTCTTTTTTTTAGCTTGAAATTGGCTTGCTTTTGGGTAAAATTTAGCAATAATTTCCTCATTTAAAATAAGAGGTTGTCCTTCTAGATCCTGTCGATTCCTGGTAGCCTGGTAGAATATTTGCAAGATACTCAAATAGTCATAATAAATTTAGCAAAAACTCACTCGTTTTTCGATTATTTTACGCTGAAATTCGGCTTTTTTTAGCTTGAAATTGGCTTGTTTTTGGGTAAAATTTAGCAAAAATTTCCTCATTTAAAATAAGAGGTTGTCCTTCTAGATTCTCTGGATTCCTGGTAGCCTGGTAGAATATTTGCAAGATACTCAAAGAGTCATAATAAATTTAGCAAAAACTCACTCGTTTTTAGATTTTTTTACGCTGAAATTCGTCTTTTTTTTAGCTTGAAATTGGCTTGTTTTTGGGTAAAATTTAGCAAAAATTTCCTCATTTAAAATAAAAGGTTGTCCTTCTAGATTCTCTGGATTCCTGGTAGCCTGGTAGAATATTTGCAAGATACTCAAATAGTCATAATAAATTTAGCAAAAACTCACTTGTTTTTCGATTATTTTACGCTGAAATTCGTCTTTTTTTTAGCTTGAAATTGGATTGTTTTTGGGTAAAATTTAGCAAAAATTTCCTCATCTAAAATAAGAGGTTGTCCTTCTAGATTTTGTTGATTTTCTGGTAGCCTGGTAGAATATTTGCAAGATACTCAAATAGTCATAATAAATTTAGCAAAAACTCACTTGTTTTTCGATTATTTTACGCTGAAATTCAGCTTTTTTTTAGCTTGAAATTGGATTGTTTTTGGGTAAAATTTAGCAAAAATTTCCTCATTTAAAATAAGAGGTTGTCCTTCTAGATTCTGTTGATTTTCTGGTAGCCTGGTAGAATATTTGCAAGATACTCAAATAGTCATAATAAATTTAGCAAAAACTCACTTGTTTTTCGATTATTTTACGCTGAAATTCAGCTTTTTTTTAGCTTGAAATTGGATTGTTTTTGGGTAAAATTTAGCAAAAATTTCCTCATCTAAAATAAGAGGTTGTCCTTCTAGATTCTGTTGATTTTCTGGTAGCCTGGTAGAATATTTGCAAGATACTCAAATAGTCATAATAAATTTAGCAAAAACTCACTCGTTTTTGGGTAAAATTTAGCGAAAATTTCCTCATTTAAAATAACAGGTTGTCCTTCTAGATTCTCTGGATTCCTGGTAGCCTGGTAGAATATTTGCAAGATACTCAAATAGTCATAATAAATTTAGCAAAAACTCACTTGTTTTTCGATTATTTTACGCTGAAATTCGTCTTTTTTTAAGCTTGAAATTGGCTTGTTTTTGGGTAAAATTTACCAAAAATTTCCTCATGTTGTTCCTTCTAGATTCTCTGGATTCCTGGTAGCCTGGTAGAATATTTGCAAGATACTCAAATAGTCATAATAAATTTAGCAAAAACTCACTTGTTTTTCGATTATTTTACGCTGAAATTCGTCTTTTTTTAAGCTTGAAATTGGCTTGTTTTTGGGTAAAATTTACCAAAAATTTCCTCATTTAAAATTAGAGGTTGTCCTTCTAGATTCTCTGGATTCCTGGTAGCCTGGTAGAATATTTGCAAGATACTCAAATAGTCATAATAAATTTAGCAAAAACTCACTTGTTTTTCGATTATTTTACGCTGAATTCGTCTTTTTTTAAGCTTGAAATTGGCTTGTTTTTGGGTAAAATTTACCAAAAATTTCCTCATTTAAAATTAGAGGTTGTCCTTCTAGATTCTCTGGATTCCTGATAGCCTGGTAGAATATTTGCAAGATACTCAAATAGTCATAATAAATTTAGCAAAAACTCACTTGTTTTTCGATTATTTTACGCTGAAATTCGTCTTTTTTTAAGCTTGAAATTGGCTTGTTTTTGGGTAAAATTTACCAAAAATTTCCTCATTTAAAATTAGAGGTTGTCCTTCTAGATTCTCTGGATTCCTGGTAGCCTGGTAGAATATTTGCAAGATACTCAAATAGTCATAATAAATTTAGCAAAAACTCACTTGTTTTTTCGATTATTTTACGCTGAAATTCGTCTTTTTTTAAGCTTGAAATTGGCTTGTTTTTGGGTAAAATTTACCAAAAATTTCCTCATTTAAAATTAGAGGTTGTCCTTCTAGATTCTCTGGATTCCTGATAGCCTGGTAGAATATTTGCAAGATACTCAAATAGTCCATAATAAATTTAGCAAAAACTCACTTGTTTTTCGATTATTTTACGCTGAAATTCGTCTTTTTTTAAGCTTGAAATTGGCTTGTTTTTGGGTAAAATTTACCAAAAATTTCCTCATTTAAAATTAGAGGTTGTCCTTCTAGATTCTCTGGATTCCTGGTAGCCTGGTAGAATATTTGCAAGATACTCAAATAGTCCATAATAAATTTAGCAAAAACTCACTTGTTTTTCGATTATTTTACGCTGAAATTTCGTCTTTTTTTAAGCTTGAAATTGGCTTGTTTTTGGGTAAAATTTAGCAAAAATTTCCTCATTTAAAATAAGAGGTTGTCCTTCTAGATTCTCTGATTCCTGATAGCCTGGTAGAATATTTGCAAGATACTCAAATAGTCATAATAAATTTAGCAAAAAACTCACTTGTTTTTCGATTATTTTACGCTGAAATTCGTCTTTTTTTAAGCTTGAAATTGGCTTGTTTTTGGGTAAAATTTACCAAAAATTTCCTCATTTAAAATTAGAGGTTGTCCTTCTAGATTCTCTGGATTCCTGGTAGCCTGGTAGAATATTTGCAAGATACTCAAATAGTCATAATAAATTTAGCAAAAACTCACTTGTTTCGATTATTTTACGCTGAAATTCGTCTTTTTTTAAGCTTGAAATTGGCTTGTTTTTGGGTAAAATTTAGCAAAAATTTCCTCATTTAAAATAAGAGGTTGTCCTTCTAGATCTCTGGATTCCTGATAGCCTGGTAGAATATTTGCAAGATACTCAAATAGTCATAATAAATTTAACAAAAACTCACTTGTTTTTTCGATTATTTTACGCTGAAATTCGTCTTTTTTTTAGCTTGAAATTGGCTTGTGTTTTTGGGTAAATTTAGCAAAAAATTTCCTCATTTAAAATAAGAGGATGTCCTTCTAGATTCTCTGGATTCCTGGTAGCCTAGTAGAATATTTGCAAGATACTCAAATAGTCATAATAAATTTAGCAAAAACTCACTCGTTTTTCGATTATTTTACGCTGAAATTCGGCTTTTTTTTAGCTTGAAATTGGCTTGTTTTTGGGTAAAATTTAGCAAAAATTTCCTCATTTAAAATAAGAGGTTGTCCTTCTAGATTCTCTGGATTCCTGGTAGCCTGGTAGAATATTTGCAAAATACTCAAATAGTCATAATAAATTTAGCAAAAACTCACTTGTTTTTCGATTATTTTACGCTGAAATTCGTCTTTTTTTTAGCTTGAAATTGGCTTGTTTTTGGGTAAAATTTAGCAAAAATTTCCTCATTTAAAATAAGAGGTTGTCCTTCTAGATTCTGTGGATTCCTGGTAGCCTGGTAGAATATTTGCAAGATACTCAAATAGTCATAATAAATTTAGCAAAAACTCACTTGTTTTTCGATTATTTTACGCTGAAATTCGTCTTTTTTTTAGCTTCAAATTGGCTTGTTTTTGGGTAAAATTTAGCAAAATTTTCCTCATTTAAAATAAGAGGTTGTCCTTCTAGATTTTGTGGATTCCTGGTAGCCTAGCCTGGTAGAATATTTGCAAGATACTCAAATAGTCATAATAAATTTAGCAAAAACTCACTCGTTTTTCGATTATTTTACGCTGAAATTCGTCTTTTTTTTAGCTTGAAATTGGCTTGTTTTTGGGTAAAATTTAGCAAAAATTTCATCATTTAAAATAAGAGGTTGTCCTTCTTGATTCTGTGGATTCCTGGTAGCCTGGTAGAATATTTGCAAGATACTCAAATAGTCATAATAAATTTAGCAAAAACTCACTTGTTTTTCGATTATTTTACGCTGAAATTCGTCTTTTTTTTAGCTTCAAATTGGCTTGTTTTTGGGTAAAATTTAGCAAAAATTTCCTCATTTAAAATAAGAGGTTGTCCTTCTAGATTCTGTGGATTCCTGGTAGCCTGGTAGAATATTTGCAAGATACTCAAATAGTCATAATAAATTTAGCAAAAACTCACTTGTTTTTCGATTATTTTACGCTGAAATTCGTCTTTTTTTAGCTTCAAATTGGCTTGTTTTTGGGTAAAATTTAGCAAAATTTTCCTCATTTAAAATAAGAGGTTGTCCTTCTGGATTCTGTGGATTCCTGGTAGCCTGGTAGAATATTTGCAAGATACTCAAATAGTCATAATAAATTTAGCAAAAACTCACTCGTTCTTGGATTATTTTACGCTGAAATTCGTCTTTTTTTAGCTTCAAATTGGCTTGTTTTTGGGTAAAATTTAGCAAAAATTTCTTCATTTAAAATAAGAGGTTGTCCTTCTAGATTCTGTGGATTCCTGGTAGCCTGGTAGAATATTTGCAAGATACTCAAATAGTCATAATAAATTTAGCAAAAACTCACTTGTTTTTCGATTATTTTACGCTGAAATTCGTCTTTTTTTAGCTTCAAATTGGCTTGTTTTTGGGTAAAATTTAGCAAAATTTTCCTCATTTAAAATAAGAGGTTGTCCTTCTGGATTCTGTGGATTCCTGGTAGCCTGGTAGAATATTTGCAAGATACTCAAATAGTCATAATAAATTTAGCAAAAACTCACTCGTTCTTGGATTATTTTACGCTGAAATTCGTCTTTTTTTTAGCTTCAAATTGGCTTGTTTTTGGGTAAAATTTAGCAAAAATTTCTTCATTTAAAATAAGAGGTTGTCCTTCTAGATTCTGTGGATTCCTGGTAGCCTGGTAGAATATTTGCAAGATACTCAAATAGTCATAATAAATTTAGCAAAAACTCACTCGTTTTTCGATTATTTTACGCTGAAATTCGTCTTTTTTTTAGCTTGAAATTGGCTTGTTTTTGGGTAAAATTTAGCAAAAATTTCCTCATTTAAATAAGAGGTTGTCCTTCTAGATTCTGTGGATTCCTGGTAGCCTGGTAGAATATTTGCAAGATACTCAAATAGTCATAATAAATTTAGCAAAAACTCACTTGTTTTTCGATTATTTTACGCTGAAATTCGTCTTTTTTTTAGCTTGAAATTGGCTTGTTTTTGGGTAAAATTTAGCAAAAATTTCCTCATTTAAAATAAGAGGTTGTCCTTCTAGATTCTGTGGATTCCTGGTAGCCTGGTAGAATATTTGCAAGATACTCAAATAGTCATAATAAATTTAGCAAAAACTCACTTGTTTTTCGATTATTTTACGCTGAAATTCGTCTTTTTTTTAGCTTGAAATTGGCTTGTTTTTGGGTAAAATTTAGCAAAAATTTCCTCATTTAAAATAAGAGGTTGTCCTTCTAGATTCTGTGGATTCCTGGTAGCCTGGTAGAATATTTGCAAGATACTCAAATAGTCATAATATATTTAGCAAAAACTCACTCGTTTTTTCGATTATTTTACGCTGAAATTCGTCTTTTTTTTAGCTTGAAATTGGATTGTTTTTGGGTAAAATTTAGCAAAAATTTCCTCATTTAAAATAAGAGGTTGTCCTTCTAGATTCTGTGGATTCCTGGTAGCCTGGTAGAATATTTGCAAGATACTCAAGTAGTCATAATAAATTTAGCAAAAACTCACTCGTTTTTCCATTATTTTACGCTGAAATTCGTCATTTTTTAGCTTGAAATTGGCTTGTTTTTGGGTAAAATTTGGCAAAAATTTCCTCATTTAAAATAAGAGGTTGTCCTTCTAGATTCTGTGGATTCCTGGTAGCCTGGTAGAATATTTGCAAGATACTCAAGTAGTCATAATAAATTTAGCAAAAACTCACTCGTTTTTCCATTATTTTACGCTGAAATTCGGCTTTTTTTAGCTTGAAATTGGCTTGTTTTTGGGTAAAATTTAGCAAAAATTTCCTCATTTATAATAAGAGGTTGTCCTTCTAGATTTTCTGGATACCTGGTAGCCTGGTAGAATATTTGCAAGATACTCAAGTAGTCATAATAAATTTAGCAAAAACTCACTCGTTTTTCGATTATTTTACGCTGAAATTCGGCTTTTTATAGCTTGAAATTGGATTGTTTTTGGGTAAAATTTCGCAAAAATTTCCTCATTTATAATAAGAGGTTGTCCTTCTAGATTCTGTGGATTCCTGGTAGCCTGGTAGAATATTTGCAAGATACTCAAGTAGTCATAATAAATTTAGCAAAAACTCACTCGTTTTTCCATTATTTTACGCTGAAATTCGGCTTTTTTATAGCTTGAAATTGGATTGTTTTTGGGTAAAATTTCGCAAAAATTTCCTCATTTAAAATAAGAGGTTGTCCTTCTAGATTCTGTGGACTCCTGGTAGCCTGGTAGAATATTTGCAAGATACTCAAGTAGTCATAATAAATTTAGCAAAAACTCACTCGTTTTTCCATTATTTTACGCTGAAATTCGGCTTTTTTAGCTTGAAATTGGCTTGTTTTTGGGTAAAATTTAGCAAAAATTTCCTCATTTAAAATAAGAGGTTGTCCTTCTAGATTCTGTGGACTCCTGGTAGCCTGGTAGAATATTTGCAAGATACTCAAGTAGTCATAATAAATTTAGCAAAAACTCACTCGTTTTTCCATTATTTTACGCTGAAATTCGGCTTTTTTTAGCTTGAAATTGGCTTGTTTTTGGGTAAAATTTCGCAAAAATTTCCTCATTTAAAATAAGAGGTTGTCCTTCTAGATTCTGTGGACTCCTGGTAGCCTGGTAGAATATTTGCAAGATACTCAAGTAGTCATAATAAATTTAGCAAAAACTCACTCGTTTTTCCATTATTTTACGCTGAAATTCGGTTTTTTTTAGTTTGAAATTGGCTTGTTTTTGGGTAAAATTTAGCAAAAATTTCCTCATTTAAAATAAGAGGTTGTCCTTCTAGATTCTGTGGACTCCTGGTAGCCTGGTAGAATATTTGCAAGATACTCAAATAGTCATAATAAATTTAGCAAAAACTCACTCGTTTTTCGATTATTTTACGCTGAAATTCGTCTTTTTTTTAGCTTGAAATTGGATTGTTTTTGGGTAAAATTTCGCAAAAATTTCCTCATTTAAAATAAGAGGTTGTCCTTCTAGATTCTGTGGACTCCTGGTAGCCTGGTAGAATATTTGCAAGATACTCAAGTAGTCATAATAAATTTAGCAAAAACTCACTCGTTTTTCCATTATTTTACGCTGAAATTCGGCTTTTTTTAGCTTGAAATTGGCTTGTTTTTGGGTAAAATTTAGCAAAAATTTCCTCATTTAAAATAAGAGGTTGTCCTTCTAGATTCTGTTTATTCCTGGTAGCCTGGTAGAATATTTGCAAGATACTCAAATAGTCATAATAAATTTAGCAAAAACTCACTCGTTTTTCGATTATTTTACGCTGAAATTCGTCTTTTTTAGCTTGAAATTGGCTTGTTTTTGGGTAAAATTTGGCAAAAATTTCCTCATTTAAAATAAGAGGTTGTCCTTCTAGATTCTGTGGATTCCTGGTAGCCTGGTAGAATATTTGCAAGATACTCAAGTAGTCATAATAAATTTAGCAAAAACTCACTCGTTTTTCCATTATTTTAAGCTGAAATTCGGCTTTTTTTTAGCTTGAAATTGGCTTGTTTTTGGGTAAAATTTAGCAAAAATTTCCTCATTTAAAATAAGAGGTTGTCCTTCTAGATTCTCTGGATTCCTGGTAGCCTGGTAGAATATTTGCAAGATACTCAAATAGTCATAATATATTTAGCAAAAACTCACTAGTTTTTCGATTATTTTACGCTGAAATTCGTCTTTTTTTTAGCTTGAAATTGGATTGTTTTTGGGTAAAATTTAGCAAAAATTTCCTCATTTAAAATAAGAGGTTGTCCTTCTAGATTCTGTGGATTCCTGGTAGCCTGGTAGAATATTTGCAAGATACTCAAGTAGTCATAATAAATTTAGCAAAAACTCACTCGTTTTTCCATTATTTTACGCTGAAATTCGTCATTTTTTAGCTTGAAATTGGCTTGTTTTTGGGTAAAATTTAGCAAAAATTTCCTCATTTAAAATAAGAGGTTGTCCTTCTAGATTCTCTGGATTCCTGGTAGCCTGGTAGAATATTTGCAAGATACTCAAGTAGTCATAATAAATTTAGCAAAAACTCACTCGTTTTTCCATTATTTTACGCTGAAATTCGGCTTTTTTTTAGCTTGAAATTGGCTTGTTTTTGGGTAAAATTTAGCAAAAATTTCCTCATTTCAAATAAGAGGTTGTCCTTCTAGATTCTCTGGATTCCTGGTAGCCTGGTAGAATATTTGCAAGATACTCAAGTAGTCATAATAAATTTAGCAAAAACTCACTCGTTTTTCCAATATTTTACGCTGAAATTCGGCTTTTTTTTAGCTTGAAATTGGCTTGTTTTTGGGTAAAATTTAGCAAAAATTTCCTCATTTCAAATAAGAGGTTGTCCTTCTAGATTCTCTGGATTCCTGGTAGCCTGGTAGAATATTTGCAAGATACTCAAATAGTCATAATAAATTTAGCAAAAACTCACTCGTTTTTCGATTATTTTACGCTGAAATTCGTCTTTTTTTTAGCTTGAAATTGGATTGTTTTTGGGTAAAATTTCGCAAAAATTTCCTCATTTAAAATAAGAGGTTGTCCTTCTAGATTCTGTGGATTCCTGGTAGCCTGGTAGAATATTTGCAAGATACTCAAGTAGTCATAATAAATTTAGCAAAAACTCACTCGTTTTTAAATTATTTTACGCTGAAATTCGGCTTTTTTTTAGCTTGAAATTGTCTTGTTTTTGGGTAAAATTTAGCAAAAATTTCCTCATTTAAAATAAGAGGTTGTCCTTCTAGATTCTCTGGATTCCTGGTAGCCTGGTAGAATATTTGCAAGATACTCAAATAGTCATAATAAATTTAGCAAAAACTCACTCGTTTTTCGATTATTTTACGCTGAAATTCGTCTTTTTTTTAGCTTGAAATTGGCTTGTTTTTGGGTAAAATTTAGCAAAAATTTCCTCATTTAAAATAAGAGGTTGTCCTTCTAGATTCTCAGGATTCCTGGTAGCCTGGTAGAATATTTGCAAGATACTCAAATAGTCATAATAAATTTAGCAAAAACTCACTCGTTTTTCGATTATTTTACGCTGAAATTCGGCTTTTTTTTTAGCTTGAAATTGGATTGTTTTTGGGTAAAATTTAGCAAAAATTTCCTCATTTAAAATAAGAGGTTGTCCTTCTAGATTCTGTTGATTTTCTGGTAGCCTGGTAGAATATTTGCATCATACTCAAATAGTCATAATAAAATTAGCAAAAACTCACTCGTTTTTCGATTATTTTACGCTGAAATTCGGCTTTTTTTTTAGCTTGAAATTGGATTGTTTTTGGGTAAAATTTCGCAAAAATTTCCTCATTTAAAATAAGAGTATGTCCTTCTAGATTCTGTGGATTCCTGGTAACCTGGTAGAATATTGGCAAGATACTCAAATAGTCATAATAAATTTAGCAAAAACTCACTTGTTTTTCGATTATTTTACGCTGAAATTCGTCTTTTTTTTATCTTGAAATTGGCTTGTTTTTGGGTAAAATTTAGCAAAAATTTCCTCATTTCAAATAAGAGGTTGTCCTTCTAGATTCTCTGGATTCCTGGTAGCCTGGTAGAATATTTGCAAGATACTCAAATAGTCATAATAAATTTAGCAAAAACTCACTCGTTTTTCGATTATTTTACGCTGAAATTCGTCTTTTTTTAGCTTGAAATTGGATTGTTTTTGGGTAAAATTTCGCAAAAATTTCCTCATTTAAAATAAGAGTATGTCCTTCTAGATTCTGTGGATTCCTGGTAGCCTGGTAGAATATTTGCAAGATACTCAAGTAGTCATAATAAATTTTGCAAAAACTCTCGTTTTTCCATTATTTTACGCTAAAATTCGGCTTTTTTTTAGCTTGAAATTGGCTTGTTTTTGGGTAAAATTTAGCAAAAATTTCCTCATTTAAAATAAGAGGTTGTCCTTCTAGATTCTGTTGATTTTCTGGTAGCCTGGTAGAATATTTGCATCATACTCAAATAGTCATAATAAAATTAGCAAAAACTCACTCGTTTTTCGATTATTTTACGCTGAAATTCGGCTTTTTTTTTAGCTTGAAATTGGATTGTTTTTGGGTAAAATTTCGCAAAAATTTCCTCATTTAAAATAAGAGTATGTCCTTCTAGATTCTGTGGATTCCTGGTAGCCTGGTAGAATATTTGCAAGATACTCAAATAGTCATAATAAACTTAGCAAAAACTCACTCGTTTTTCCATTATTTTACGCTGAAATTCGGCTTTTTTTTAGCTTGAAATTGGCTTGTTTTTGGGTAAAATTTAGCAAAAATTTCCTCATTTAAAATAAGAGGTTGTCCTTCTAGTTTCTCTGGATTCCTGGTAGCCTGGTAGAATATTTGCAAGATACTCAAATAGTCATAATAAATTTAGCAAAAACTCACTCGTTTTTCGATTATTTTACGCTGAAATTCGTCTTTTTTTTAGCTTGAAATTGGATTGTTTTTGGGTAAAATTTCGCAAAAATTTCCTCATTTAAAATAAGAGGTATGTCCTTCTAGATTCTGTGGATTCCTGGTAGCCTGGTAGAATATTTGCAAGATACTCAAGTAGTCATAATAAATTTAGCAAAAACTCACTCGTTTTTCCATTATTTTACGCTAAAATTCGGCTTTTTTTTAGCTTGAAATTGGCTTGTTTTTGGGTAAAATTTAGCAAAAATTTCCTCATTTAAAATAAGAGGTTGTCCTTCTAGATTCTCTGGATTCCTGGTAGCCTGGTAGAATATTTGCAAGATACTCAAATAGTCATAATAAATTTAGCAAAAACTCACTCGTTTTTCGATTATTTTACGCTGAAATTCGTCTTTTTTTAGCTTGAAATTGGATTGTTTTTGGGTAAAATTTAGCAAAAATTTCCTCATTTAAAATAAGAGGTTGTCCTTCTAGATTCTGTGGATTCCTGGTAGCCTGGTAGAATATTTGCAAGATACTCAAGTAGTCATAATAAATTTAGCAAAAACTCACTCGTTTTTCTATTATTTTACGCTAAAATTCGGCTTTTTTTTAGCTTGAAATTGGCTTGTTTTTGGGTAAAATTTAGCAAAAATTTCCTCATTTAAAATAAGAGGTTGTCCTTCTAGATTCTCTGGATTCCTGGTAGCCTGGTAGAATATTTGCAAGATACTCAAATAGTCATAATAAATTTAGCAAAAACTCACTCGTTTTTCGATTATTTTACGCTGAAATTCGTCTTTTTTTAGCTTGAAATTGGATTGTTTTTGGGTAAAATTTAGCAAAAATTTCCTCATTTAAAATAAGAGGTTGTCCTTCTAGATTCTGTGGATTCCTGGTAGCCTGGTAGAATATTTGCAAGATACTCAAGTAGTCATAATAAATTTAGCAAAAACTCACTCGTTTTTCCATTATTTTACGCTAAAATTCGGCTTTTTTTTAGCTTGAAATTGGCTTGTTTTTGGGTAAAATTTAGCAAAAATTTCCTCATTTAAAATAAGAGGTTGTCCTTCTAGATTCTCTGGATTCCTGGTAGCCTGGTAGAATATTTGCAAGATACTCAAATAGTCATAATAAATTTAGCAAAAACTCACTTGTTTTTCGATTATTTTACGCTGAAATTCGTCTTTTTTTAGCTTCAAATTGGCTTGTTTTTGGGTAAAATTTAGCAAAATTTTCCTCATTTAAAATAAGAGGTTGTCCTTCTGGATTCTGTGGATTCCTGGTAGCCTGGTAGAATATTTGCAAGATACTCAAATAGTCATAATAAATTTAGCAAAAACTCACTCGTTCTTGGATTATTTTACGCTGAAATTCGTCTTTTTTTTAGCTTCAAATTGGCTTGTTTTTGGGTAAAATTTAGCAAAAATTTCTTCATTTAAAATAAGAGGTTGTCCTTCTAGATTCTGTGGATTCCTGGTAGCCTGGTAGAATATTTGCAAGATACTCAAATAGTCATAATAAATTTAGCAAAAACTCACTCGTTTTTCGATTATTTTACGCTGAAATTCGTCTTTTTTTTAGCTTGAAATTGGCTTGTTTTTGGGTAAAATTTAGCAAAAATTTCCTCATTTAAAATAAGAGGTTGTCCTTCTAGATTCTGTGGATTCCTGGTAGCCTGGTAGAATATTTGCAAGATACTCAAATAGTCATAATAAATTTAGCAAAAACTCACTTGTTTTTCGATTATTTTACGCTGAAATTCGTCTTTTTTTTAGCTTCAAATTGGCTTGTTTTTGGGTAAAATTTAGCAAAATTTTCCTCATTTAAAATAAGAGGTTGTCCTTCTGGATTCTGTGGATTCCTGGTAGCCTGGTAGAATATTTGCAAGATACTCAAATAGTCATAATAAATTTAGCAAAAACTCACTCGTTCTTGGATTATTTTACGCTGAAATTCGTCTTTTTTTTAGCTTCAAATTGGCTTGTTTTTGGGTAAAATTTAGCAAAAATTTCTTCATTTAAAATAAGAGGTTGTCCTTCTAGATTCTGTGGATTCCTGGTAGCCTGGTAGAATGTTTGCAAGATACTCAAATAGTCATAATAAATTTAGCAAAAACTCACTCGTTTTTCGATTATTTTACGCTGAAATTCGTCTTTTTTTTAGCTTGAAATTGGCTTGTTTTTGGGTAAAATTTAGCAAAAATTTCCTCATTTCAAATAAGAGGTTGTCCTTCTAGATTCTGTGGATTCCTGGTAGCCTGGTAGAATATTTGCAAGATACTCAAATAGTCATAATAAATTTAGCAAAAACTCACTTGTTTTTCGATTATTTTACGCTGAAATTCGTCTTTTTTTTAGCTTGAAATTGGCTTGTTTTTGGGTAAAATTTAGCAAAAATTTCCTCATTTAAAATAAGAGGTTGTCCTTCTAGATTCTGTGGATTCCTGGTAGCCTGGTAGAATATTTGCAAGATACTCAAATAGTCATAATAAATTTAGCAAAAACTCACTTGTTTTTCGATTATTTTACGCTGAAATTCGTCTTTTTTTTAGCTTCAAATTGGCTTGTTTTTGGGTAAAATTTAGCAAAAATTTCTTCATTTAAAATAAGAGGTTGTCCTTCTAGATTCTGTGGATTCCTGGTAGCCTGGTAGAATATTTGCAAGATACTCAAATAGTCATAATAAATTTAGCAAAAACTCACTCGTTTTTCGATTATTTTACGCTGAAATTCGTCTTTTTTTTAGCTTGAAATTGGCTTGTTTTTGGGTAAAATTTAGCAAAAATTTCCTCATTTAAAATAAGAGGTTGTCCTTCTAGATTCTGTGGATTCCTGGTAGCCTGGTAGAATATTTGCAAGATACTCAAATAGTCATAATATATTTAGCAAAAACTCACTCGTTTTTCGATTATTTTACGCTGAAATTCGTCTTTTTTTTAGCTTGAAATTGGATTGTTTTTGGGTAAAATTTAGCAAAAATTTCCTCATTTAAAATAAGAGGTTGTCCTTCTAGATTCTGTGGATTCCTGGTAGCCTGGTAGAATATTTGCAAGATACTCAAGTAGTCATAATAAATTTAGCAAAAACTCACTCGTTTTTCCATTATTTTACGCTGAAATTCGTCATTTTTTAGCTTGAAATTGGCTTGTTTTTGGGTAAAATTTGGCAAAAATTTCCTCATTTAAAATAAGAGGTTGTCCTTCTAGATTCTTTGGATTCCTGGTAGCCTGGTAGAATATTTGCAAGATACTCAAGTAGTCATAATAAATTTAGCAAAAACTCACTCGTTTTTCCATTATTTTACGCTGAAATTCGGCTTTTTTTTAGCTTGAAATTGGCTTGTTTTTGGGTAAAATTTAGCAAAAATTTCCTCATTTATAATAAGAGGTTGTCCTTCTAGATTTTCTGGATACCTGGTAGCCTGGTAGAATATTTGCAAGATACTCAAATAGTCATAATAAATTTAGCAAAAACTCACTCGTTTTTCGATTATTTTACGCTGAAATTCGGCTTTTTTATAGCTTGAAATTGGATTGTTTTTGGGTAAAATTTCGCAAAAATTTCCTCATTTAAAATAAGAGGTTGTCCTTCTAGATTCTGTGGACTCCTGGTAGCCTGGTAGAATATTTGCAAGATACTCAAGTAGTCATAATAAATTTAGCAAAAACTCACTCGTTTTTCCATTATTTTACGCTGAAATTCGGTTTTTTTTAGCTTGAAATTGGCTTGTTTTTGGGTAAAATTTAGCAAAAATTTCCTCATTTAAAATAAGAGGTTGTCCTTCTAGATTCTGTGGACTCCTGGTAGCCTGGTAGAATATTTGCAAGATACTCAAATAGTCATAATAAATTTAGCAAAAACTCACTCGTTTTTCGATTATTTTACGCTGAAATTCGTCTTTTTTTTAGCTTGAAATTGGATTGTTTTTGGGTAAAATTTCGCAAAAATTTCCTCATTTAAAATAAGAGGTTGTCCTTCTAGATTCTGTGGACTCCTGGTAGCCTGGTAGAATATTTGCAAGATACTCAAGTAGTCTTAATAAATTTAGCAAAAACTCACTCGTTTTTCCATTATTTTACGCTGAAATTCGGCTTTTTTTAGCTTGAAATTGGCTTGTTTTTGGGTAAAATTTAGCAAAAATTTCCTCATTTAAAATAAGAGGTTGTCCTTCTAGATTCTGTGGATTCCTGGTAGCCTGGTAGAATATTTGCAAGATACTCAAATAGTCATAATAAATTTAGCAAAAACTCACTCGTTTTTCGATTATTTTACGCTGAAATTCGTCTTTTTTTAGCTTGAAATTGGCTTGTTTTTGGGTAAAATTTGGCAAAAATTTCCTCATTTAAAATAAGAGGTTGTCCTTCTAGATTCTGTGGATTCCTGGTAGCCTGGTAGAATATTTGCAAGATACTCAAGTAGTCATAATAAATTTAGCAAAAACTCACTCGTTTTTCCATTATTTTAAGCTGAAATTCGGCTTTTTTTTAGCTTGAAATTGACTTGTTTTTGGGTAAAATTTAGCAAAAATTTCCTCATTTAAAATAAGAGGTTGTCCTTCTAGATTCTCTGGATTCCTGGTAGCCTGGTAGAATATTTGCAAGATACTCAAATAGTCATAATATATTTAGCAAAAACTCACTCGTTTTTCGATTATTTTACGCTGAAATTCGTCTTTTTTTTAGCTTGAAATTGGATTGTTTTTGGGTAAAATTTAGCAAAAATTTCCTCATTTAAAATAAGAGGTTGTCCTTCTAGATTCTGTGGATTCCTGGTAGCCTGGTAGAATATTTGCAAGATACTCAAGTAGTCATAATAAATTTAGCAAAAACTCACTCGTTTTTCCATTATTTTACGCTGAAATTCGTCATTTTTTAGCTTGAAATTGGCTTGTTTTTGGGTAAAATTTAGCAAAAATTTCCTCATTTAAAATAAGAGGTTGTCCTTCTAGATTCTCTGGATTCCTGGTAGCCTGGTAGAATATTTGCAAGATACTCAAGTAGTCATAATAAATTTAGCAAAAACTCACTCGTTTTTCCATTATTTTACGCTGAAATTCGGCTTTTTTTTAGCTTGAAATTGGCTTGTTTTTGGGTAAAATTTAGCAAAAATTTCCTCATTTCAAATAAGAGGTTGTCCTTCTAGATTCTCTGGATTCCTGGTAGCCTGGTAGAATATTTGCAAGATACTCAAGTAGTCATAATAAATTTAGCAAAAACTAACTCGTTTTTCCAATATTTTACGCTGAAATTCGGCTTTTTTTTAGCTTGAAATTGGCTTGTTTTTGGGTAAAATTTAGCAAAAATTTCCTCATTTCAAATAAGAGGTTGTCCTTCTAGATTCTCTGGATTCCTGGTAGCCTGGTAGAATATTTGCAAGATACTCAAATAGTCATAATAAATTTAGCAAAAACTCACTCGTTTTTCGATTATTTTACGCTGAAATTCGGCTTTTTTATAGCTTGAAATTGGATTGTTTTTGGGTAAAATTTAGCAAAAATTTCCTCATTTAAAATAAGAGGTTGTCCTTCTAGATTCTCTGGATTCCTGGTAGCCTGGTAGAATATTTGCAAGATACTCAAATAGTCATAATAAATTTAGCAAAAACTCACTCGTTTTTCGATTATTTTACGCTGAAATTCGTCTTTTTTTTAGCTTGAAATTGGCTTGTTTTTGGGTAAAATTTAGCAAAAATTTCCTCATTTAAAATAGAGGTTGTCCTTCTAGATTCTCAGGATTCCTGGTAGCCTGGTAGAATATTTGCAAGATACTCAAATAGTCATAATAAATTTAGCAAAAACTCACTCGTTTTTCGATTATTTTACGCTGAAATTCGGCTTTTTTTTTAGCTTGAAATTGGATTGTTTTTGGGTAAAATTTAGCAAAAATTTCCTCATTTAAAATAAGAGGTTGTCCTTCTAGATTCTGTTGATTTTCTGGTAGCCTGGTAGAATATTTGCATCATACTCAAATAGTCATAATAAAATTAGCAAAAACTCACTCGTTTTTCGATTATTTTACGCTGAAATTCGTCTTTTTTTTAGCTTGAAATAGGCTTGTTTTTGGGTAAAATTTAGCAACAATTTCCTCATTTAAAATAAGAGGTTGTCCTTCTAGATTCTGTTGATTTTCTGGTAGCCTGGTAGAATATTTGCAAGATACTCAAATAGTCATAATAAATTTAGCAAAAACTCACTCGTTTTTCCATTATTTTACGCTGAAATTCGTCTTTTTTTAGCTTGAAATTGGATTGTTTTTGGGTAAAATTTCGCAAAAATTTCCTCATTTAAAATAAGAGTATGTCCTTCTAGATTCTGTGGATTCCTGGTAGCCTGGTAGAATATTTGCAAGATACTCAAGTAGTCATAATAAATTTAGCAAAAACTCACTCGTTTTTCCATTATTTTACGCTAAAATTCGGCTTTTTTTTAGCTTGAAATTGGCTTGTTTTTGGGTAAAATTTAGCAAAAATTTCCTCATTTAAAATAAGAGGTTGTCCTTCTAGATTCTGTTGATTTTCTGGTAGCCTGGTAGAATATTTGCATCATACTCAAATAGTCATAATAAAATTAGCAAAAACTCACTCGTTTTTCGATTATTTTACGCTGAAATTCGGCTTTTTTTTTAGCTTGAAATTGGATTGTTTTTGGGTAAAATTTCGCAAAAATTTCCTCATTTAAAATAAGAGTATGTCCTTCTAGATTCTGTGGATTCCTGGTAGCCTGGTAGAATATTTGCAAGATACTCAAGTAGTCATAATAAATTTAGCAAAAACTCACTCGTTTTTCCATTATTTTACGCTAAAATTCGGCTTTTTTTTAGCTTGAAATTGGCTTGTTTTTGGGTAAAATTTAGCAAAAATTTCCTCATTTAAAATAAGAGGTTGTCCTTCTAGTTTCTCTGGATTCCTGGTAGCCTGGTAGAATATTTGCAAGATACTCAAATAGTCATAATAAATTTAGCAAAAACTCACTCGTTTTTCGATTATTTTACGCTGAAATTCGTCTTTTTTTAGCTTGAAATTGGATTGTTGTTGGGTAAAATTTCGCAAAAATTTCCTCATTTAAAATAAGAGTATGTCCTTCTAGATTCTGTGGATTCCTGGTAGCCTGGTAGAATATTTGCAAGATACTCAAGTAGTCATAATAAATTTAGCAAAAACTCACTCGTTTTTCCATTATTTTACGCTAAAATTCGGCTTTTTTTTAGCTTGAAATTGGCTTGTTTTTGGGTAAAATTTAGCAAAAATTTCCTCATTTAAAATAAGAGGTTGTCCTTCTAGATTCTCTGGATTCCTGGTAGCCTGGTAGAATATTTGCAAGATACTCAAATAGTCATAATAAATTTAGCAAAAACTCACTCGTTTTTCGATTATTTTACGCTGAAATTCGTCTTTTTTTAGCTTGAAATTGGATTGTTTTTGGGTAAAATTTAGCAAAAATTTCCTCATTTAAAATAAGAGGTTGTCCTTCTAGATTCTGTGGATTCCTGGTAGCCTGGTAGAATATTTGCAAGATACTCAAGTAGTCATAATAAATTTAGCAAAAACTCACTCGTTTTTCTATTATTTTACGCTAAAATTCGGCTTTTTTTTAGCTTGAAATTGGCTTGTTTTTGGGTAAAATTTAGCAAAAATTTCCTCATTTAAAATAAGAGGTTGTCCTTCTAGATTCTCTGGATTCCTGGTAGCCTGGTAGAATATTTGCAAGATACTCAAATAGTCATAATAAATTTAGCAAAAACTCACTCGTTTTTCGATTATTTTACTCTGAAATTCGTCTTTTTTTAGCTTGAAATTGGATTGTTTTTGGGTAAAATTTAGCAAAAATTTCCTCATTTAAAATAAGAGGTTGTCCTTCTAGATTCTGTGGATTCCTGGTAGCCTGGTAGAATATTTGCAAGATACTCAAGTAGTCATAATAAATTTAGCAAAAACTCACTCGTTTTTCCATTATTTTACGCTAAAATTCGGCTTTTTTTTAGCTTGAAATTGGCTTGTTTTTGGGTAAAATTTAGCAAAAATTTCCTCATTTAAAATAAGAGGTTGTCCTTCTAGATTCTCTGGATTCCTGGTAGCCTGGTAGAATATTTGCAAGATACTCAAATAGTCATAATAAATTTAGCAAAAACTCACTCGTTTTTCGATTATTTTACGCTGAGATTCGTCTTTTTTTAGCTTGAAATTGGATTGTTTTTGGGTAAAATTTAGCAAAAATTTCCTCATTTAAAATAAGAGGTTGTCCTTCTAGATTCTGTGGATTCCTGGTAGCCTGGTAGAATATTTGCAAGATACTCAAATAGTCATAATAAACTTAGCAAAAACTCACTCGTTTTTCCATTATTTTACGCTGAAATTCGGCTTTTTTTTAGCTTGAAATTGGCTTGTTTTTGGGTAAAATTTAGCAAAAATTTCCTCATTTAAAATAAGAGGTTGTCCTTCTAGATTCTCTGGATTCCTGGTAGCCTGGTAGAATATTTGCAAGATACTCAAATAGTCATAATAAATTTAGCAAAAACTCACTCGTTTTTCGATTATTTTACGCTGAAATTCGTCTTTTTTTAGCTTGAAATTGGATTGTTTTTGGGTAAAATTTAGCAAAAATTTCCTCATTTAAAATAAGAGGTTGTCCTTCTAGATTCTCTGGATTCCTGGTAGCCTGGTAGAATATTTGCAAGATACTCAAATAGTCATAATAAACTTAGCAAAAACTCACTCGTTTTTCCATTATTTTACGCTGAAATTCGGCTTTTTTTTAGCTTGAAATTGGCTTGTTTTTGGGTAAAATTTAGCAAAAATTTCCTCATTTAAAATAAGAGGTTGTCCTTCTAGATTCTCTGGATTCCTGGTAGCCTGGTAGAATATTTGCAAGATACTCAAGTAGTCATAATAAATTTAGCAAAAACTCACTCGTTTTTCGATTATTTTACGCTGAAATTCGTCTTTTTTTAGCTTGAAATTGGATTGTTTTTGGGTAAAATTTCGCAAAAATTTCCTCATTTAAAATAAGAGGTTGTCCTTCTAGATTCTGTGGATTCCTGGTAGCCTGGTAGAATATTTGCAAGATACTCAAGTAGTCATAATAAATTTAGCAAAAACTCACTCGTTTTTCCATTATTTTACGCTGAAATTCGGCTTTTTTCTAGCTTGAAATTGGCTTGTTTTTGGGTAAAATTTAGCAAAAATTTCCTCATTTAAAATAAGAGGTTGTCCTTCTAGATTCTCTGGATTCCTGGTAGCCTGGTAGAATATTTGCAAGATACTCAAATAGTCATAATAAATTTAGCAAAAACTCACTTGTTTTTCGATTATTTTACGCTGAAATTCGTCTTTTTTTTAGCTTGAAATAGGCTTGTTTTTGGGTAAAATTTAGCAACAATTTCCTCATTTAAAATAAGAGGTTGTCCTTCTAGATTCTGTGGATTCCTGGTAGCCTGGTAGAATATTTGCAAGATACTCAAGTAGTCATAATAAATTTAGCAAAAACTCACTCGTTTTTCGATTATTTTACTCTGAATTCGGCTTTTTTTAGCTTGAAATTGGCTTGTTTTTGGGCAAAATTTAGCAAAAATTTCCTCATTTAAAATAAGAGGTTGTCCTTCTGAATTCTGAGGATTCCTGGAAGCCTGGTAGAATTTTTTGCAAGATACTCAAATAGTCATAATAAATTTAGCAAAAACTCACTCGTTTTTCGATTATTTTACGCTGAAATTCGGCTTTTTTTTAGCTTGAAATTGGCTTGTTTTTGGGTAAAATTTAGCAAAAATTTCCTCATTTAAAATAAGAGGTTGTCCTTCTAGATTCTCTGGATTCCTGGTAGCCTGGTAGAATATTTGCAAGATACTCAAATAGTCATAATAAATTTAGCAAAAACTCACTTGTTTTTCGATTATTTTACGCTGAAATTCGTCTTTTTTTTAGCTTGAAATAGGCTTGTTTTTGGGTAAAATTTAGCAACAATTTCCTCATTTAAAATAAGAGGTTGTCCTTCTAGATTCTGTTGATTTTCTGGTAGCCTGGTAGAATATTTGCAAGATACTCAAATAGTCATAATAAATTTAGCAAAAACTCACTCGTTTTTCCATTATTTTACGCTGAAATTCGGCTTTTTTCTAGCTTGAAATTGGCTTGTTTTTGGGAAAAATTTAGCAAAAATTTCCTCATTTAAAATAAGAGGTTGGCCTTCTAGATTCTGTGGATTCCTGGTAGCCTGGTAGAATATTTGCAAGATACTCAAATAGTCATAATAAATTTAGCAAAGTCTCACTCCGTTTTTCGATTATTTTACGCTGAAATTCGGCTTTTTTTTTTAGCTTGAAATTGGCTTGTTTTTGGGTAAAATTTAGCAAAAATTTGATCATTTAAAATAAGAGGTTGTCCTTCTAGATTCTGTGGATTCCTGGTAGCCTGGTAGAATATTTGCAAGATACTCAAATAGTCATAATAAATTTAGCAAAAACTCACTCGTTTTTCGATTATTTTACGCTAAAATTCGTCTTTTTTTAGCTTGAAATTGGCTTGTTTTTGGGTAAAATTTAGCAAAAATTTCCTCATTTAAAATAAGAGGTTGTCCTTCTAGATTCTGTGGATTCCGGATAGCCTGGTAGAATATAATTACAATTCTGATTTTTTTATTGGAGTTTTAAATGGTAATTGTAACACTTTCTGCATACTTAGATTTCAAAAAAAAAATGGATTTTGGCTTTTAAATTTTTTTTGTATAATCAATTTTTAGAGTAGTTATGACTTCAAAAGTCTTTTGCCTTTGAGGTCTCACCATTTCCAAAATAGGATCTCAAATGATCTTTATTTTTGAGGGTGTCTGAAGAATCACCAAAAGATACTTTCTGCATCATTATATTTATTCTTTAAAATTTTCCTAGGCTTTGCAAATTCACTAAAGTTTTGAAATTTCAAAATGTTCTATAAATTATTTTCGTAAACTACAATGTTGAGTTTTACCATGAAGATTGATATTTTTTTCCAACTTTATATGGAACTTTTTCCTAGGATACCTTAGAATAATTATTTTAACAGTTCTACATCAAAATTTTAAAGAAAAATGAAAGTTGAATTTTTGGCCCCAAAATTGAAAAAGAACCAAGGGGTTGGCCCCTTGGATGTTTTTCGGCCAAAAAAAAAATTTCTGCAATTCTGTATCAGTAATGCTGATTTTTTTATTGGAGTTTTAAATGGTAATTGTAACACTTTCTGCATACTTAGATTTCAAAAAAAAAATGGATTTTGGCTTTTAAATTTTTTTTGTATAATCAATTTTTAGAGTAGTTATGGCTTCAAAAGTCTTTTGCCTTTGAGATCTCACCATTTCCAAAATAGGATCTCAAATGATCTTAATTTTTGAGGGTGTCTGAAGAATCACCAAAAGATACTTTCTGCATCATTATATTTATTCTTTAAAATTTTCCTATTCTTTGAAAATTCACCAAAGTTTTGAAATTTCAAAATGTTCTATAAATTATTTTCGTAAACTACAATGTTGAGTTTTAACATGAAGATTGATATTTTTTTCCAACTTTATATGGAACTTTTTCCTAGGATACCTTAGAATAATTATTTTAACAGTTCTACATCAAAATTTTAAAGAAAAATGAAAGTTGAATTTTTGGCCCCAAAATTGAAAAAGAACCAAGGGGTACGTACCCCTTGGACGTTTTTCGGCCAAAAAAAAAATTTCTGCAATTCTGTATCAGTAATGCTGATTTTTTTATTGGAGTTTTAAATGGTAATTGTAACACTTTCTGCATACTTAGATTTAAAAAAAAAAGGGATTTTGGCTTTTAAATTTTTTTTGTATAATCAATTTTTAAAGTAGTTATGAATTCAAAAGTCGTTTGCCTTTAAAATCTCACCATTTCCAAAATAGGATCTCAAATGATCTTAATTTTTGAGGGTGTCTGAAGAATCACCAAAAGATACTTTCTGCATCATTATATTTATTCTTTAAAATTTTCCTATTCTTTGAAAATTCACTAAAGTTTTGAAATTTCAAAATGTTCTATAAATTATTTTCGTAAACTATTGTACAATGTTGAGTTTTACCATGAAGATTGATATTTTTTTCCAACTTTATATGGAACTTTTTCCTAGGATACCTTAGAATAATTATTTTAACAGTTCTACATCAAAATTTTAAAGAAAAACGAAAGTTGAATTTTTGGCCCCAAAATTGAAAAAGAACCAAGGGGTACCCCTTTGATGTTTTTCGCCAAAAAAAAAATTTCTGCAATTCTGTATCAGTAATGCTGATTTTTTTATTGGAGTTTTAAATGGTAATTGAAACACTTTCTGCATACTTAGATTTCAAAAAAAAAATGGATTTTGGCTTTTAAATTTTTTTTGTATAATCAATTTTTAGAGTAGTTATGGCTTCAAAAGTCTTTTGCCTTTGAGATCTCACCATTTCCAAAATAGGATCTTAAATGATCTTAATTTTTGAGAGTGTCTGAAGAATCACCAAAAGATACTTTCTGCATCATTATATTTATTCTTTAAAATTTTCCTAGGCTTTGCAAATTCACTAAAGTTTTGAAATTTCAAAATGTTCTATAAATTATTTTCGTAAACTACAATGTTGAGTTTTACCATGAAGATTGATATTTTTTTCCAACTTTATATGGAACTTTTTCCTAGGATACCTTAGAATAATTATTTTAACATTTCTGCATCAACATTTTCAAGAAAAACGAAAGTTGAATTTTTGGCCTCAAAATTGAAAAAGAACCAAGGGGTACCCCTTGGATGTTTTTCGCCAAAAAAAAAATTTCTGCAATTCTGTATCAGTAATGCTGATTTTTTTATTGGAGTTTTAAATGGTAATTGTAACACTTTCTGCATACTTAGATTTTTAAAAAAAATGGATTTTGGCTTTTAAATTTTTTTTGTATAATCAATTTTTAAAGTAGTTATGAATTCAAAAGTCGTTTGCCTTTAAGATCTCACCATTTCCAAAATAGGATCTCAAATGATCTCAATTTTTGAGGGTGTCTGAAGAATCACCAAAAGATACTTTCTGCACCATTATATTTATTCTTTAAAATTTTCCTATTCTTTGAAAATTCACTAAAGTTTTGAAATTTCAAAATGTTCTATAAATTATTTTCGTAAACTATTGTACAATGTTGAGTTTTACCATGAAGATTGATATTTTTTTCCAACTTTATATGGAACTTTTTCCTAGGATACCTTAGAATAATTATTTTAACAGTTCTACATCAAAATTTTAAAGAAAAACGAAAGTTGAATTTTTGGCCCCAAAATTGAAAAAGAACCAAGGGGTACCCCTTGGATGTTTTTCGGCCAAAAAAAAAATTTCTGCAATTCTGTATCAGTAATGCTGATTTTTTTATTGGAGTTTTAAATGGTAATTGAAACACTTTCTGCATACTTAGATTTCAAAAAAAAATTGGATTTTGGCTTTTAAATTTTTTTTGTATAATCAATTTTTAGAGTAGTTATGACTTCAAAAGTCTTTTGCCTTTGAGATCTCACCATTTCCAAAATAGGATCTCAAATGATCTTAATTTTTGAGGGTGTCTGAAGAATCACCAAAAGATACTTTCTGCATCATTATATTTATTCTTTAAAATTTTCCTAGGCTTTGCAAATTCACTAAAGTTTTGAAATTTCAAAATGTTCTATAAATTATTTTCGTAAACTACAATGTTGAGTTTTACCATGAAGATTGATATTTTTTTCCAACTTTATATGGAACTTTTTCCTAGGATACCTTAGAATAATTATTTTAACATTTCTGCATCAACATTTTCAAGAAAAACGAAAGTTGAATTGTTGCCCCAAAATTGAAAAAGAACCAAGGGGTACCCCTTGGATGTTTTTCGGCCAAAAAAAAAATTTCTGCAATTCTGTATCAGTAATGCTGATTTTTTTATTGGAGTTTTAAATGGTAATTGAAACACTTTCTGCATACTTAGATTTCAAAAAAAAATTGGATTTTGGCTTTTAAATTTTTTTTGTATAATCAATTTTTAGAGTAGTTATGACTTCAAAAGTCTTTTGCCTTTGAGATCTCACCATTTCCAAAATAGGATCTCAAATGATCTTAATTTTTGAGGGTGTCTGAAGAATCACCAAAAGATACTTTCTGCATCATTATATTTATTCTTTAAAATTTTCCTAGGCTTTGCAAATTCACTAAAGTTTTGAAATTTCAAAATGTTCTATAAATTATTTTCGTAAACTACAATGTTGAGTTTTACCATGAAGATTGATATTTTTTTCCAACTTTATATGGAACTTTTTCCTAGGATACCTTAGAATAATTATTTTAACATTTCTGCATCAACATTTTCAAGAAAAACGAAAGTTGAATTTTTGGCCCCAAAATTGAAAAAGAACCAAGGGGTACCCCTTGGATGTTTTTCGGCCAAAAAAAAAATTTCTGCAATTCTGTATCAGTAATGCTGATTTTTTTATTGGAGTTTTAAATGGTAATTGAAACACTTTCTGCATACTTAGATTTCAAAAAAAAATTGGATTTTGGCTTTTAAATTTTTTTTGTATAATCAATTTTTAGAGTAGTTATGACTTCAAAAGTCTTTTGCCTTTGAGATCTCACCATTTCCAAAATAGGATCTCAAATGATCTTAATTTTTGAGGGTGTCTGAAGAATCACCAAAAGATACTTTCTGCATCATTATATTTATTCTTTAAAATTTTCCTAGGCTTTGCAAATTCACTAAAGTTTTGAAATTTCAAAATGTTCTATAAATTATTTTCGTAAACTACAATGTTGAGTTTTACCATGAAGATTGATATTTTTTTCCAACTTTATATGGAACTTTTTCCTAGGATACCTTAGAATAATTATTTTAACATTTCTGCATCAACATTTTCAAGAAAAACGAAAGTTGAATTTTTGGCCCCAAAATTGAAAAAGAACCAAGGGGTACCCCTTGGATGTTTTTCGGCCAAAAAAAAAATTTCTGCAATTCTGTATCAGTAATGCTGATTTTTTTATTGGAGTTTTAAATGGTAATTGAAACACTTTCTGCATACTTAGATTTCAAAAAAAAAATGGATTTTGGCTTTTAAATTTTTTTTGTATAATCAATTTTTAGAGTAGTTATGACTTCAAAAGTCTTTTGCCTTTGAGGTCTCACCATTTCCAAAATAGGATCTCAAATGATCTTTATTTTTGAGGGTGTCTGAAGAATCACCAAAAGATACTTTCTGCATCATTATATTTATTCTTTAAAATTTTCCTAGGCTTTGCAAATTCACTAAAGTTTTGAAATTTCAAAATGTTCTATAAATTATTTTCGTAAACTACAATGTTGAGTTTTACCATGAAGATTGATATTTTTTTCCAACTTTATATGGAACTTTTTCCTAGGATACCTTAGAATAATTATTTTAACAGTTCTACATCAAAATTTTAAAGAAAAATGAAAGTTGAATTTTTGGCCCCAAAATTGAAAAAGAACCAAGGGGTTGGCCCCTTGGATGTTTTTCGGCCAAAAAAAAAATTTCTGCAATTCTGTATCAGTAATGCTGATTTTTTTATTGGAGTTTTAAATGGTAATTGTAACACTTTCTGCATACTTAGATTTCAAAAAAAAAATGGATTTTGGCTTTTAAATTTTTTTTGTATAATCAATTTTTAGAGTAGTTATGGCTTCAAAAGTCTTTTGCCTTTGAGATCTCACCATTTCCAAAATAGGATCTCAAATGATCTTAATTTTTGAGGGTGTCTGAAGAATCACCAAAAGATACTTTCTGCATCATTATATTTATTCTTTAAAATTTTCCTATTCTTTGAAAATTCACCAAAGTTTTGAAATTTCAAAATGTTCTATAAATTATTTTCGTAAACTACAATGTTGAGTTTTAACATGAAGATTGATATTTTTTTCCAACTTTATATGGAACTTTTTCCTAGGATACCTTAGAATAATTATTTTAACAGTTCTACATCAAAATTTTAAAGAAAAATGAAAGTTGAATTTTTGGCCCCAAAATTGAAAAAGAACCAAGGGGTACGTACCCCTTGGACGTTTTTCGGCCAAAAAAAAAATTTCTGCAATTCTGTATCAGTAATGCTGATTTTTTTATTGGAGTTTTAAATGGTAATTGTAACACTTTCTGCATACTTAGATTTAAAAAAAAAAGGGATTTTGGCTTTTAAATTTTTTTTGTATAATCAATTTTTAAAGTAGTTATGAATTCAAAAGTCGTTTGCCTTTAAAATCTCACCATTTCCAAAATAGGATCTCAAATGATCTTAATTTTTGAGGGTGTCTGAAGAATCACCAAAAGATACTTTCTGCATCATTATATTTATTCTTTAAAATTTTCCTATTCTTTGAAAATTCACTAAAGTTTTGAAATTTCAAAATGTTCTATAAATTATTTTCGTAAACTATTGTACAATGTTGAGTTTTACCATGAAGATTGATATTTTTTTCCAACTTTATATGGAACTTTTTCCTAGGATACCTTAGAATAATTATTTTAACAGTTCTACATCAAAATTTTAAAGAAAAACGAAAGTTGAATTTTTGGCCCCAAAATTGAAAAAGAACCAAGGGGTACCCCTTGGATGTTTTTCGGCCAAAAAAAAAATTTCTGCAATTCTGTATCAGTAATGCTGATTTTTTTATTGGAGTTTTAAATGGTAATTGAAACACTTTCTGCATACTTAGATTTCAAAAAAAAATTGGATTTTGGCTTTTAAATTTTTTTTGTATAATCAATTTTTAGAGTAGTTATGACTTCAAAAGTCTTTTGCCTTTGAGATCTCACCATTTCCAAAATAGGATCTCAAATGATCTTAATTTTTGAGGGTGTCTGAAGAATCACCAAAAGATACTTTCTGCATCATTATATTTATTCTTTAAAATTTTCCTAGGCTTTGCAAATTCACTAAAGTTTTGAAATTTCAAAATGTTCTATAAATTATTTTCGTAAACTACAATGTTGAGTTTTACCATGAAGATTGATATTTTTTTCCAACTTTATATGGAACTTTTTCCTAGGATACCTTAGAATAATTATTTTAACATTTCTGCATCAACATTTTCAAGAAAAACGAAAGTTGAATTTTTGGCCCCAAAATTGAAAAAGAACCAAGGGGTACCCCTTGGATGTTTTTCGGCCAAAAAAAAAATTTCTGCAATTCTGTATCAGTAATGCTGATTTTTTTATTGGAGTTTTAAATGGTAATTGAAACACTTTCTGCATACTTAGATTTCAAAAAAAAATTGGATTTTGGCTTTTAAATTTTTTTTGTATAATCAATTTTTAGAGTAGTTATGACTTCAAAAGTCTTTTGCCTTTGAGATCTCACCATTTCCAAAATAGGATCTCAAATGATCTTAATTTTTGAGGGTGTCTGAAGAATCACCAAAAGATACTTTCTGCATCATTATATTTATTCTTTAAAATTTTCCTAGGCTTTGCAAATTCACTAAAGTTTTGAAATTTCAAAATGTTCTATAAATTATTTTCGTAAACTACAATGTTGAGTTTTACCATGAAGATTGATATTTTTTTCCAACTTTATATGGAACTTTTTCCTAGGATACCTTAGAATAATTATTTTAACATTTCTGCATCAACATTTTCAAGAAAAACGAAAGTTGAATTGTTGCCCCAAAATTGAAAAAGAACCAAGGGGTACCCCTTGGATGTTTTTCGGCCAAAAAAAAAATTTCTGCAATTCTGTATCAGTAATGCTGATTTTTTTATTGGAGTTTTAAATGGTAATTGTAACACTTTCTGCATACTTAGATTTCAAAAAAAAAATGGATTTTGGCTTTTAAATTTTTTTTGTATAATCAATTTTTAGAGTAGTTATGACTTCAAAAGTCTTTTGCCTTTGAGATCTCACCATTTCCAAAATAGGATCTCAAATGATCTTAATTTTTGAGGGTGTCTGAAGAATCACCAAAAGATACTTTCTGCATCATTATATTTATTCTTTAAAATTTTCCTAGGCTTTGCAAATTCACTAAAGTTTTGAAATTTCAAAATGTTCTATAAATTATTTTCGTAAACTACAATGTTGAGTTTTACCATGAAGATTGATATTTTTTTCCAACTTTATATGGAACTTTTTCCTAGGATACCTTAGAATAATTATTTTAACATTTCTGCATCAACATTTTCAAGAAAAACGAAAGTTGAATTGTTGCCCCAAAATTGAAAAAGAACCAAGGGGTACCCCTTGGATGTTTTTCGGCCAAAAAAAAAATTTCTGCAATTCTGTATCAGTAATGCTGATTTTTTTATTGGAGTTTTAAATGGTAATTGTAACACTTTCTGCATACTTAGATTTCAAAAAAAAAATGGATTTTGGCTTTTAAATTTTTTTTGTATAATCAATTTTTAGAGTAGTTATGACTTCAAAAGTCTTTTGCCTTTGAGATCTCACCATTTCCAAAATAGGATCTCAAATGATCTTAATTTTTGAGGGTGTCTGAAGAATCACCAAAAGATACTTTCTGCATCATTATATTTATTCTTTAAAATTTTCCTAGGCTTTGCAAATTCACTAAAGTTTTGAAATTTCAAAATGTTCTATAAATTATTTTCGTAAACTACAATGTTGAGTTTTACCATGAAGATTGATATTTTTTTCCAACTTTATATGGAACTTTTTCCTAGGATACCTTAGAATAATTATTTTAACATTTCTGCATCAACATTTTCAAGAAAAACGAAAGTTGAATTTTTGGCCCCAAAATTGAAAAAGAACCAAGGGGTACCCCTTGGATGTTTTTCGGCCAAAAAAAAAATTTCTGCAATTCTGTATCAGTAATGCTGATTTTTTTATTGGAGTTTTAAATGGTAATTGAAACACTTTCTGCATACTTAGATTTCAAAAAAAAATTGGATTTTGGCTTTTAAATTTTTTTTGTATAATCAATTTTTAGAGTAGTTATGACTTCAAAAGTCTTTTGCCTTTGAGATCTCACCATTTCCAAAATAGGATCTCAAATGATCTTAATTTTTGAGGGTGTCTGAAGAATCACCAAAAGATACTTTCTGCATCATTATATTTATTCTTTAAAATTTTCCTAGGCTTTGCAAATTCACTAAAGTTTTGAAATTTCAAAATGTTCTATAAATTATTTTCGTAAACTACAATGTTGAGTTTTACCATGAAGATTGATATTTTTTTCCAACTTTATATGGAACTTTTTCCTAGGATACCTTAGAATAATTATTTTAACATTTCTGCATCAACATTTTCAAGAAAAACGAAAGTTGAATTGTTGCCCCAAAATTGAAAAAGAACCAAGGGGTACCCCTTGGATGTTTTTCGGCCAAAAAAAAAATTTCTGCAATTCTGTATCAGTAATGCTGATTTTTTTATTGGAGTTTTAAATGGTAATTGTAACACTTTCTGCATACTTAGATTTCAAAAAAAAAATGGATTTTGGCTTTTAAATTTTTTTTGTATAATCAATTTTTAGAGTAGTTATGACTTCAAAAGTCTTTTGCCTTTGAGATCTCACCATTTCCAAAATAGGATCTCAAATGATCTTAATTTTTGAGGGTGTCTGAAGAATCACCAAAAGATACTTTCTGCATCATTATATTTATTCTTTAAAATTTTCCTAGGCTTTGCAAATTCACTAAAGTTTTGAAATTTCAAAATGTTCTATAAATTATTTTCGTAAACTACAATGTTGAGTTTTACCATGAAGATTGATATTTTTTTCCAACTTTATATGGAACTTTTTCCTAGGATACCTTAGAATAATTATTTTAACATTTCTGCATCAACATTTTCAAGAAAAACGAAAGTTGAATTGTTGCCCCAAAATTGAAAAAGAACCAAGGGGTACCCCTTGGATGTTTTTCGGCCAAAAAAAAAATTTCTGCAATTCTGTATCAGTAATGCTGATTTTTTTATTGGAGTTTTAAATGGTAATTGTAACACTTTCTGCATACTTAGATTTCAAAAAAAAAATGGATTTTGGCTTTTAAATTTTTTTTGTATAATCAATTTTTAGAGTAGTTATGACTTCAAAAGTCTTTTGCCTTTGAGATCTCACCATTTCCAAAATAGGATCTCAAATGATCTCAATTTTTGAGGGTGTCTGAAGAATCACCAAAAGATACTTTCTGCACCATTATATTTATTCTTTAAAATTTTCCTATTCTTTGAAAATTCACTAAAGTTTTGAAATTTCAAAATTATATGGAACTTTTTCCTAGGATACCTTAGAATAATTATTTTAACATTTCTGCATCAACATTTTCAAGAAAAACGAAAGTTGAATTTTTGGCCCCAAAATTGAAAAAGAACCAAGGGGTACCCCTTGGATGTTTTTCGGCCAAAAAAAAAATTTCTGCAATTCTGTATCAGTAATGCTGATTTTTTTATTGGAGTTTTAAATGGTAATTGTAACACTTTCTGCATACTTAGATTTTAAAAAAAATTGGATTTTGGCTTTTAAATTTTTTTTGTATAATCAATTTTTAAAGTAGTTATGAATTCAAAAGTCTTTTGCCTTTGAGATCTCACCATTTCCAAAATAGGATCTCAAATGATCTCAATTTTTGAGGGTGTCTGAAGAATCACCAAAAGATACTTTCTGCACCATTATATTTATTCTTTAAAATTTTCCTATTCTTTGAAAATTCACTAAAGTTTTGAAATTTCAAAATGTTCTATAAATTATTTTCGTAAACTATTGTACAATGTTGAGTTTTACCATGAAGATTGATATTTTTTTCCAACTTTATATGGAACTTTTTCCTAGGATACCTTAGAATAATTATTTTAACAGTTCTACATCAAAATTTTAAAGAAAAACGAAAGTTGAATTTTTGGCCCCAAAATTGAAAAAGAACCAAGGGGTACCCCTTGGATGTTTTTCGGCCAAAAAAAAAATTTCTGCAATTCTGTATCAGTAATGCTGATTTTTTTATTGGAGTTTTAAATGGTAATTGTAACACTTTCTGCATACTTAGATTTCAAAAAAAAATTGGATTTTGGCTTTTAAATTTTTTTTGTATAATCAATTTTTAAAGTAGTTATGAATTCAAAAGTCTTTTGCCTTTGAGATCTCACCATTTCCAAAATAGGATCTCAAATGATCTCAATTTTTGAGGGTGTCTGAAGAATCACCAAAAGATACTTTCTGCATCATTATATTTATTCTTTAAAATTTTCCTAGGCTTTGCAAATTCACTAAAGTTTTGAAATTTCAAAATTATATGGAACTTTTTCCTAGGATACCTTAGAATAATTATTTTAACATTTCTGCATCAACATTTTCAAGAAAAACGAAAGTTGAATTTTTGGCCCCAAAATTGAAAAAGAACCAAGGGGTACCCCTTGGATGTTTTTCGGCCAAAAAAAAAATTTCTGCAATTCTGTATCAGTAATGCTGATTTTTTTATTGGAGTTTTAAATGGTAATTGTAACACTTTCTGCATACTTAGATTTTAAAAAAAATTGGATTTTGGCTTTTAAATTTTTTTTGTATAATCAATTTTTAAAGTAGTTATGAATTCAAAAGTCTTTTGCCTTTGAGATCTCACCATTTCCAAAATAGGATCTCAAATGATCTTAATTTTTGAGGGTGTCTGAAGAATCACCAAAAGATACTTTCTGCATCATTATATTTATTCTTTAAAATTTTCCTAGGCTTTGCAAATTCACTAAAGTTTTGAAATTTCAAAATGTTCTATAAATTATTTTCGTAAACTACAATGTTGAGTTTTACCATGAAGATTGATATTTTTTTCCAACTTCATATGGAACTTTTTCCTAGGATACCTTAGAATAATTATTTTAACATTTCTGCATCAACATTTTCAAGAAAAACGAAAGTTGAATTTTTGGCCCCAAAATTGAAAAAGAACCAAGGGGTACCCCTTGGATGTTTTTCGGCCAAAAGAAAAATTTCTGCAATTCTGTATCAGTAATGCTGATTTTTTTATTGGAGTTTTAAATGGTAATTGTAACACTTTCTGCATACTTAGATTTCAAAAAAAAAATGGATTTTGGCTTTTAAATTTTTTTTGTATAATCAATTTTTAGAGTAGTTATGACTTCAAAAGTCTTTTGCCTTTGAGATCTCACCATTTCCAAAATAGGATCTCAAATGATCTTAATTTTTGAGGGTGTCTGAAGAATCACCAAAAGATACTTTCTGCATCATTATATTTATTCTTTAAAATTTTCCTAGGCTTTGCAAATTCACTAAAGTTTTGAAATTTCAAAATGTTCTATAAATTATTTTCGTAAACTACAATGTTGAGTTTTACCATGAAGATTGATATTTTTTTCCAACTTTATATAGAACTTTTTCCTAGGATACCTTAGAATAATTATTTTAACATTTCTGCATCAACATTTTCAAGAAAAACGAAAGTTGAATTTTTGGCCCCAAAATTGAAAAAGAACCAAGGGGTACCCCTTGGATGTTTTTTGGCCAAAAAAAAAATTTCTGCAATTCTGTATCAGTAATGCTGATTTTTTTATTGGAGTTTTAAATGGTAATTGAAACACTTTCTGCATACTTAGATTTCAAAAAAAAAATGGATTTTGTCTTTAAATTTTTTTTGTATAATCAATTTTTAGAGTAGTTATGGCTTCAAAAGTCTTTTGCCTTTGAGATCTCACCATTTCCAAAATAGGATCTTAAATGATCTTAATTTTTGAGGGTGTCTGAAGAATCACCAAAAGATACTTTCTGCATCATTATATTTATTCTTTAAAATTTTCCTAGGCTTTGCAAATTCACTAAAGTTTTGAAATTTCAAAATGTTCTATAAATTATTTTCGTAAACTACAATGTTGAGTTTTACCATGAAGATTGATATTTTTTTCCAACTTTATATGGAACTTTTTCCTAGGATACCTTAGAATAATTATTTTAACATTTCTGCATCAACATTTTCAAGAAAAACGAAAGTTGAATTTTTGGCCCCAAAATTGAAAAAGAACCAAGGGGTACCCCTTGGATGTTTTTTGGCCAAAAAAAAAATTTCTGCAATTCTGTATCAGTAATGCTGATTTTTTTATTGGAGTTTTAAATGGTAATTGAAACACTTTCTGCATACTTAGATTTCAAAAAAAAAATGGATTTTGTCTTTAAATTTTTTTTGTATAATCAATTTTTAGAGTAGTTATGGCTTCAAAAGTCTTTTGCCTTTGAGATCTCACCATTTCCAAAATAGGATCTTAAATGATCTTAATTTTTGAGGGTGTCTGAAGAATCACCAAAAGATACTTTCTGCATCATTATATTTATTCTTTAAAATTTTCCTAGGCTTTGCAAATTCACTAAAGTTTTGAAATTTCAAAATGTTCTATAAATTATTTTCGTAAACTACAATGTTGAGTTTTACCATGAAGATTGATATTTTTTTCCAACTTTATATGGAACTTTTTCCTAGGATACCTTAGAATAATTATTTTAACATTTCTGCATCAACATTTTCAAGAAAAACGAAAGTTGAATTTTTGGCCCCAAAATTGAAAAAGAACCAAGGGGTACCCCTTGGATGTTTTTCGGCCAAAAAAAAAATTTCTGCAATTCTGTATCAGTAATGCTGATTTTTTTATTGGAGTTTTAAATGGTAATTGTAACACTTTCTGCATACTTAGATTTTAAAAAAAATTGGATTTTGGCTTTTAAATTTTTTTTGTATAATCAATTTTTAGAGTAGTTATGACTTCAAAAGTCTTTTGCCTTTGAGATCTCACCATTTCCAAAATAGGATCTCAAATGATCTTAATTTTTGAGGGTGTCTGAAGAATCACCAAAAGATACTTTCTGCATCATTATATTTATTCTTTAAAATTTTCCTAGGCTTTGCAAATTCACTAAAGTTTTGAAATTTCAAAATGTTCTATAAATTATTTTCGTAAACTACAATGTTGAGTTTTACCATGAAGATTGATATTTTTTTCCAACTTTATATGGAACTTTTTCCTAGGATACCTTAGAATAATTATTTTAACATTTCTGCATCAACATTTTCAAGAAAAACGAAAGTTGAATTTTTGGCCCCAAAATTGAAAAAGAACCAAGGGGTACCCCTTGGATGTTTTTCGGCCAAAAAAAAAATTTCTGCAATTCGGTATCAGTAATGCTGATTTTTTTATTGGAGTTTTAAATGGTAATTGTAACACTTTCTGCATACTTAGATTTTAAAAAAAATTGGATTTTGGCTTTTAAATTTTTTTTGTATAATCAATTTTTAGAGTAGTTATGACTTCAAAAGTCTTTTGCCTTTGAGATCTCACCATTTCCAAAATAGGATCTCAAATGATCTCAATTTTTGAGGGTGTCTGAAGAATCACCAAAAGATACTTTCTGCATCATTATATTTATTCTTTAAAATTTTCCTAGGCTTTGCAAATTCACTAAAGTTTTGAAATTTCAAAATGTTCTATAAATTATTTTCGTAAACTACAATGTTGAGTTTTACCATGAAGATTGATATTTTTTTCCAACTTTATATGGAACTTTTTCCTAGGATACCTTAGAATAATTATTTTAACATTTCTGCATCAACATTTTCAAGAAAAACGAAAGTTGAATTTTTGGCCCCAAAATTGAAAAAGAACCAAGGGGTACCCCTTGGATGTTTTTCGGCCAAAAAAAAAATTTCTGCAATTCTGTATCAGTAATGCTGATTTTTTTATTGGAGTTTTAAATGGTAATTGTAACACTTTCTGCATACTTAGATTTTAAAAAAAATTGGATTTTGGCTTTTAAATTTTTTTTGTATAATCAATTTTTAAAGTAGTTATGAATTCAAAAGTCTTTTGCCTTTGAGATCTCACCATTTCCAAAATAGGATCTCAAATGATCTCAATTTTTGAGGGTGTCTGAAGAATCACCAAAAGATACTTTCTGCACCATTATATTTATTCTTTAAAATTTTCCTATTCTTTGAAAATTCACTAAAGTTTTGAAATTTCAAAATGTTCTATAAATTATTTTCGTAAACTATTGTACAATGTTGAGTTTTACCATGAAGATTGATATTTTTTTCCAACTTTATATGGAACTTTTTCCTAGGATACCTTAGAATAATTATTTTAACAGTTCTACATCAAAATTTTAAAGAAAAACGAAAGTTGAATTTTTGGCCCCAAAATTGAAAAAGAACCAAGGGGTACCCCTTGGATGTTTTTCGGCCAAAAAAAAAATTTCTGCAATTCTGTATCAGTAATGCTGATTTTTTTATTGGAGTTTTAAATGGTAATTGTAACACTTTCTGCATACTTAGATTTCAAAAAAAAATTGGATTTTGGCTTTTAAATTTTTTTTGTATAATCAATTTTTAAAGTAGTTATGAATTCAAAAGTCTTTTGCCTTTGAGATCTCACCATTTCCAAAATAGGATCTCAAATGATCTCAATTTTTGAGGGTGTCTGAAGAATCACCAAAAGATACTTTCTGCATCATTATATTTATTCTTTAAAATTTTCCTAGGCTTTGCAAATTCACTAAAGTTTTGAAATTTCAAAATTATATGGAACTTTTTCCTAGGATACCTTAGAATAATTATTTTAACATTTCTGCATCAACATTTTCAAGAAAAACGAAAGTTGAATTTTTGGCCCCAAAATTGAAAAAGAACCAAGGGGTACCCCTTGGATGTTTTTTGGCCAAAAAAAAAATTTCTGCAATTCTGTATCAGTAATGCTGATTTTTTTATTGGAGTTTTAAATGGTAATTGAAACACTTTCTGCATACTTAGATTTCAAAAAAAAAATGGATTTTGTCTTTAAATTTTTTTTGTATAATCAATTTTTAGAGTAGTTATGGCTTCAAAAGTCTTTTGCCTTTGAGATCTCACCATTTCCAAAATAGGATCTTAAATGATCTTAATTTTTGAGGGTGTCTGAAGAATCACCAAAAGATACTTTCTGCATCATTATATTTATTCTTTAAAATTTTCCTAGGCTTTGCAAATTCACTAAAGTTTTGAAATTTCAAAATGTTCTATAAATTATTTTCGTAAACTACAATGTTGAGTTTTACCATGAAGATTGATATTTTTTTCCAACTTTATATGGAACTTTTTCCTAGGATACCTTAGAATAATTATTTTAACATTTCTGCATCAACATTTTCAATGTTGAGTTTTACCATGAAGATTGATATTTTTTTCCAACTTTATATGGAACTTTTTCCTAGGATACCTTAGAATAATTATTTTAACATTTCTGCATCAACATTTTCAAGAAAAACGAAAGTTGAATTTTTGGCCCCAAAATTGAAAAAGAACCAAGGGGTACCCCTTGGATGTTTTTTGGCCAAAAAAAAAATTTCTGCAATTCTGTATCAGTAATGCTGATTTTTTTATTGGAGTTTTAAATGGTAATTGAAACACTTTCTGCATACTTAGATTTCAAAAAAAAAATGGATTTTGTCTTTAAATTTTTTTTGTATAATCAATTTTTAGAGTAGTTATGGCTTCAAAAGTCTTTTGCCTTTGAGATCTCACCATTTCCAAAATAGGATCTTAAATGATCTTAATTTTTGAGGGTGTCTGAAGAATCACCAAAAGATACTTTCTGCATCATTATATTTATTCTTTAAAATTTTCCTAGGCTTTGCAAATTCACTAAAGTTTTGAAATTTCAAAATGTTCTATAAATTATTTTCGTAAACTACAATGTTGAGTTTTACCATGAAGATTGATATTTTTTTCCAACTTTATATGGAACTTTTTCCTAGGATACCTTAGAATAATTATTTTAACATTTCTGCATCAACATTTTCAAGAAAAACGAAAGTTGAATTTTTGGCCCCAAAATTGAAAAAGAACCAAGGGGTACCCCTTGGATGTTTTTCGGCCAAAAAAAAAATTTCTGCAATTCTGTATCAGTAATGCTGATTTTTTTATTGGAGTTTTAAATGGTAATTGTAACACTTTCTGCATACTTAGATTTTAAAAAAAATTGGATTTTGGCTTTTAAATTTTTTTTGTATAATCAATTTTTAGAGTAGTTATGACTTCAAAAGTCTTTTGCCTTTGAGATCTCACCATTTCCAAAATAGGATCTCAAATGATCTTAATTTTTGAGGGTGTCTGAAGAATCACCAAAAGATACTTTCTGCATCATTATATTTATTCTTTAAAATTTTCCTAGGCTTTGCAAATTCACTAAAGTTTTGAAATTTCAAAATGTTCTATAAATTATTTTCGTAAACTACAATGTTGAGTTTTACCATGAAGATTGATATTTTTTTCCAACTTTATATGGAACTTTTTCCTAGGATACCTTAGAATAATTATTTTAACATTTCTGCATCAACATTTTCAAGAAAAACGAAAGTTGAATTTTTGGCCCCAAAATTGAAAAAGAACCAAGGGGTACCCCTTGGATGTTTTTCGGCCAAAAAAAAAATTTCTGCAATTCGGTATCAGTAATGCTGATTTTTTTATTGGAGTTTTAAATGGTAATTGTAACACTTTCTGCATACTTAGATTTTAAAAAAAATTGGATTTTGGCTTTTAAATTTTTTTTGTATAATCAATTTTTAGAGTAGTTATGACTTCAAAAGTCTTTTGCCTTTGAGATCTCACCATTTCCAAAATAGGATCTCAAATGATCTCAATTTTTGAGGGTGTCTGAAGAATCACCAAAAGATACTTTCTGCATCATTATATTTATTCTTTAAAATTTTCCTAGGCTTTGCAAATTCACTAAAGTTTTGAAATTTCAAAATGTTCTATAAATTATTTTCGTAAACTACAATGTTGAGTTTTACCATGAAGATTGATATTTTTTTCCAACTTTATATGGAACTTTTTCCTAGGATACCTTAGAATAATTATTTTAACATTTCTGCATCAACATTTTCAAGAAAAACGAAAGTTGAATTTTTGGCCCCAAAATTGAAAAAGAACCAAGGGGTACCCCTTGGATGTTTTTCGGCCAAAAAAAAAATTTCTGCAATTCTGTATCAGTAATGCTGATTTTTTTATTGGAGTTTTAAATGGTAATTGTAACACTTTCTGCATACTTAGATTTAAAAAAAAATTGGATTTTGGCTTTTAAATTTTTTTTGTATAATCAATTTTTAAAGTAGTTATGAATTCAAAAGTCTTTTGCCTTTAAGATCTCACCATTTCCAAAATAGGATCTCAAATGATCTCAATTTTTGAGGGTGTCTGAAGAATCACCAAAAGATACTTTCTGCACCATTATATTTATTCTTTAAAATTTTCCTATTCTTTGAAAATTCACTAAAGTTTTGAAATTTCAAAATGTTCTATAAATTATTTTCGTAAACTATTGTACAATGTTGAGTTTTACCATGAAGATTGATATTTTTTTTCAACTTTATATGGAACTTTTTCCTAGGATACCTTAGAATAATTATTTTAACAGTTCTACATCAAAATTTTAAAGAAAAACGAAAGTTGAATTTTTGGCCCCAAAATTGAAAAAAAAACCAAGGGGTACCCCTTGGATGTTTTTCGGCCAAAAAAAAAATTTCTGCAATTCTGTATCAGTAATGCTGATTTTTTTATTGGAGTTTTAAATGGTAATTGTAACACTTTCTGCATACTTAGATTTTAAAAAAAATTGGATTTTGGCTTTTAAATTTTTTTTGTATAATCAATTTTTAAAGTAGTTATGAATTCAAAAGTCTTTTGCCTTTGAGATCTCACCATTTCCAAAATAGGATCTCAAATGATCTCAATTTTTGAGGGTGTCTGAAGAATCACCAAAAGATACTTTCTGCACCATTATATTTATTCTTTAAAATTTTCCTATTCTTTGAAAATTCACTAAAGTTTTGAAATTTCAAAATGTTCTATAAATTATTTTCGTAAACTATTGTACAATGTTGAGTTTTACCATGAAGATTGATATTTTTTTCCAACTTTATATGGAACTTTTTCCTAGGATACCTTAGAATAATTATTTTAACAGTTCTACATCAAAATTTTAAAGAAAAACGAAAGTTGAATTTTTGGCCCCAAAATTGAAAAAGAACCAAGGGGTACCCCTTGGATGTTTTTCGGCCAAAAAAAAAATTTCTGCAATTCTGTATCAGTAATGCTGATTTTTTTATTGGAGTTTTAAATGGTAATTGTAACACTTTCTGCATACTTAGATTTCAAAAAAAAATTGGATTTTGGCTTTTAAATTTTTTTTGTATAATCAATTTTTAAAGTAGTTATGAATTCAAAAGTCTTTTGCCTTTGAGATCTCACCATTTCCAAAATAGGATCTCAAATGATCTCAATTTTTGAGGGTGTCTGAAGAATCACCAAAAGATACTTTCTGCATCATTATATTTATTCTTTAAAATTTTCCTAGGCTTTGCAAATTCACTAAAGTTTTGAAATTTCAAAATTATATGGAACTTTTTCCTAGGATACCTTAGAATAATTATTTTAACATTTCTGCATCAACATTTTCAAGAAAAACGAAAGTTGAATTTTTGGCCCCAAAATTGAAAAAGAACCAAGGGGTACCCCTTGGATGTTTTTCGGCCAAAAAAAAAATTTCTGCAATTCTGTATCAGTAATGCTGATTTTTTTATTGGAGTTTTAAATGGTAATTGTAACACTTTCTGCATACTTAGATTTTAAAAAAAATTGGATTTTGGCTTTTAAATTTTTTTTGTATAATCAATTTTTAAAGTAGTTATGAATTCAAAAGTCTTTTGCCTTTGAGATCTCACCATTTCCAAAATAGGATCTCAAATGATCTTAATTTTTGAGGGTGTCTGAAGAATCACCAAAAGATACTTTCTGCATCATTATATTTATTCTTTAAAATTTTCCTAGGCTTTGCAAATTCACTAAAGTTTTGAAATTTCAAAATGTTCTATAAATTATTTTCGTAAACTACAATGTTGAGTTTTACCATGAAGATTGATATTTTTTTCCAACTTCATATGGAACTTTTTCCTAGGATACCTTAGAATAATTATTTTAACATTTCTGCATCAACATTTTCAAGAAAAACGAAAGTTGAATTTTTGGCCCCAAAATTGAAAAAGAACCAAGGGGTACCCCTTGGATGTTTTTTGGCCAAAAAAAAAATTTCTGCAATTCTGTATCAGTAATGCTGATTTTTTTATTGGAGTTTTAAATGGTAATTGAAACACTTTCTGCATACTTAGATTTCAAAAAAAAAATGGATTTTGTCTTTAAATTTTTTTTGTATAATCAATTTTTAGAGTAGTTATGGCTTCAAAAGTCTTTTGCCTTTGAGATCTCACCATTTCCAAAATAGGATCTTAAATGATCTTAATTTTTGAGGGTGTCTGAAGAATCACCAAAAGATACTTTCTGCATCATTATATTTATTCTTTAAAATTTTCCTAGGCTTTGCAAATTCACTAAAGTTTTGAAATTTCAAAATGTTCTATAAATTATTTTCGTAAACTACAATGTTGAGTTTTACCATGAAGATTGATATTTTTTTCCAACTTTATATGGAACTTTTTCCTAGGATACCTTAGAATAATTATTTTAACATTTCTGCATCAACATTTTCAAGAAAAACGAAAGTTGAATTTTTGGCCCCAAAATTGAAAAAGAACCAAGGGGTACCCCTTGGATGTTTTTCGGCCAAAAGAAAAATTTCTGCAATTCTGTATCAGTAATGCTGATTTTTTTATTGGAGTTTTAAATGGTAATTGTAACACTTTCTGCATACTTAGATTTCAAAAAAAAAATGGATTTTGGCTTTTAAATTTTTTTTGTATAATCAATTTTTAGAGTAGTTATGGCTTCAAAAGTCTTTTGCCTTTGAGATCTCACCATTTCCAAAATAGGATCTTAAATGATCTTAATTTTTGAGGGTGTCTGAAGAATCACCAAAAGATACTTTCTGCATCATTATATTTATTCTTTAAAATTTTCCTAGGCTTTGCAAATTCACTAAAGTTTTGAAATTTCAAAATGTTCTATAAATTATTTTCGTAAACTACAATGTTGAGTTTTACCATGAAGATTGATATTTTTTTCCAACAGTTCCCCCTTGGATGTTTTTTGGCCAAAAAAAAAATTTCTGCAATTCTGTATCAGTAATGCTGATTTTTTTATTGGAGTTTTAAATGGTAATTGAAACACTTTCTGCATACTTAGATTTCAAAAAAAAAATGGATTTTGTCTTTAAATTTTTTTTGTATAATCAATTTTTAGAGTAGTTATGGCTTCAAAAGTCTTTTGCCTTTGAGATCTCACCATTTCCAAAATAGGATCTTAAATGATCTTAATTTTTGAGGGTGTCTGAAGAATCACCAAAAGATACTTTCTGCATCATTATATTTATTCTTTAAAATTTTCCTAGGCTTTGCAAATTCACTAAAGTTTTGAAATTTCAAAATGTTCTATAAATTATTTTCGTAAACTACAATGTTGAGTTTTACCATGAAGATTGATATTTTTTTCCAACTTTATATGGAACTTTTTCCTAGGATACCTTAGAATAATTATTTTAACATTTCTGCATCAACATTTTCAAGAAAAACGAAAGTTGAATTTTTGGCCCCAAAATTGAAAAAGAACCAAGGGGTACCCCTTGGATGTTTTTCGGCCAAAAAAAAAATTTCTGCAATTCGGTATCAGTAATGCTGATTTTTTTATTGGAGTTTTAAATGGTAATTGAAACACTTTCTGCATACTTAGATTTCAAAAAAAAAATGGATTTTGTCTTTAAATTTTTTTTGTATAATCAATTTTTAGAGTAGTTATGACTTCAAAAGTCTTTTGCCTTTGAGATCTCACCATTTCCAAAATAGGATCTCAAATGATCTTAATTTTTGAGGGTGTCTGAAGAATCACCAAAAGATACTTTCTGCATCATTATATTTATTCTTTAAAATTTTCCTAGGCTTTGCAAATTCACTAAAGTTTTGAAATTTCAAAATGTTCTATAAATTATTTTCGTAAACTACAATGTTGAGTTTTACCATGAAGATTGATATTTTTTTCCAACTTTATATGGAACTTTTTCCTAGGATACCTTAGAATAATTATTTTAACATTTCTGCATCAACATTTTCAAGAAAAACGAAAGTTGAATTTTTGGCCCCAAAATTGAAAAAGAACCAAGGGGTACCCCTTGGATGTTTTTCGGCCAAAAAAAAAATTTCTGCAATTCGGTATCAGTAATGCTGATTTTTTTATTGGAGTTTTAAATGGTAATTGTAACACTTTCTGCATACTTAGATTTTAAAAAAAATTGGATTTTGGCTTTTAAATTTTTTTTGTATAATCAATTTTTAGAGTAGTTATGACTTCAAAAGTCTTTTGCCTTTGAGATCTCACCATTTCCAAAATAGGATCTCAAATGATCTCAATTTTTGAGGGTGTCTGAAGAATCACCAAAAGATACTTTCTGCATCATTATATTTATTCTTTAAAATTTTCCTAGGCTTTGCAAATTCACTAAAGTTTTGAAATTTCAAAATGTTCTATAAATTATTTTCGTAAACTACAATGTTGAGTTTTACCATGAAGATTGATATTTTTTTCCAACTTTATATGGAACTTTTTCCTAGGATATCTTAGAATAATTATTTTAACATTTCTGCATCAACATTTTCAAGAAAAACGAAAGTTGAATTTTTGGCCCCAAAATTGAAAAAAAAACCAAGGGGTACCCCTTGGATGTTTTTCGGCCAAAAAAAAAATTTCTGCAATTCTGTATCAGTAATGCTGATTTTTTTATTGGAGTTTTAAATGGTAATTGTAACACTTTCTGCATACTTAGATTTAAAAAAAAATTGGATTTTGGCTTTTAAATTTTTTTTGTATAATCAATTTTTAAAGTAGTTATGAATTCAAAAGTCTTTTGCCTTTAAGATCTCACCATTTCCAAAATAGGATCTCAAATGATCTCAATTTTTGAGGGTGTCTGAAGAATCACCAAAAGATACTTTCTGCACCATTATATTTATTCTTTAAAATTTTCCTATTCTTTGAAAATTCACTAAAGTTTTGAAATTTCAAAATGTTCTATAAATTATTTTCGTAAACTATTGTACAATGTTGAGTTTTACCATGAAGATTGATATTTTTTTCCAACTTTATATGGAACTTTTTCCTAGGATACCTTAGAATAATTATTTTAACAGTTCTACATCAAAATTTTAAAGAAAAACGAAAGTTGAATTTTTGGCCCCAAAATTGAAAAAAAAACCAAGGGGTACCCCTTGGATGTTTTTCGGCCAAAAAAAAAATTTCTGCAATTCTGTATCAGTAATGCTGATTTTTTTATTGGAGTTTTAAATGGTAATTGTAACACTTTCTGCATACTTAGATTTTAAAAAAAATTGGATTTTGGCTTTTAAATTTTTTTTGTATAATCAATTTTTAAAGTAGTTATGAATTCAAAAGTCTTTTGCCTTTGAGATCTCACCATTTCCAAAATAGGATCTCAAATGATCTCAATTTTTGAGGGTGTCTGAAGAATCACCAAAAGATACTTTCTGCACCATTATATTTATTCTTTAAAATTTTCCTATTCTTTGAAAATTCACTAAAGTTTTGAAATTTCAAAATGTTCTATAAATTATTTTCGTAAACTATTGTACAATGTTGAGTTTTACCATGAAGATTGATATTTTTTTCCAACTTTATATGGAACTTTTTCCTAGGATACCTTAGAATAATTATTTTAACAGTTCTACATCAAAATTTTAAAGAAAAACGAAAGTTGAATTTTTGGCCCCAAAATTGAAAAAGAACCAAGGGGTACCCCTTGGATGTTTTTCGGCCAAAAAAAAAATTTCTGCAATTCTGTATCAGTAATGCTGATTTTTTTATTGGAGTTTTAAATGGTAATTGTAACACTTTCTGCATACTTAGATTTCAAAAAAAAATTGGATTTTGGCTTTTAAATTTTTTTTGTATAATCAATTTTTAAAGTAGTTATGAATTCAAAAGTCTTTTGCCTTTGAGATCTCACCATTTCCAAAATAGGATCTCAAATGATCTCAATTTTTGAGGGTGTCTGAAGAATCACCAAAAGATACTTTCTGCATCATTATATTTATTCTTTAAAATTTTCCTAGGCTTTGCAAATTCACTAAAGTTTTGAAATTTCAAAATTATATGGAACTTTTTCCTAGGATACCTTAGAATAATTATTTTAACATTTCTGCATCAACATTTTCAAGAAAAACGAAAGTTGAATTTTTGGCCCCAAAATTGAAAAAGAACCAAGGGGTACCCCTTGGATGTTTTTCGGCCAAAAAAAAAATTTCTGCAATTCTGTATCAGTAATGCTGATTTTTTTATTGGAGTTTTAAATGGTAATTGTAACACTTTCTGCATACTTAGATTTTAAAAAAAATTGGATTTTGGCTTTTAAATTTTTTTTGTATAATCAATTTTTAAAGTAGTTATGAATTCAAAAGTCTTTTGCCTTTGAGATCTCACCATTTCCAAAATAGGATCTCAAATGATCTTAATTTTTGAGGGTGTCTGAAGAATCACCAAAAGATACTTTCTGCATCATTATATTTATTCTTTAAAATTTTCCTAGGCTTTGCAAATTCACTAAAGTTTTGAAATTTCAAAATGTTCTATAAATTATTTTCGTAAACTACAATGTTGAGTTTTACCATGAAGATTGATATTTTTTTCCAACTTCATATGGAACTTTTTCCTAGGATACCTTAGAATAATTATTTTAACATTTCTGCATCAACATTTTCAAGAAAAACGAAAGTTGAATTTTTGGCCCCAAAATTGAAAAAGAACCAAGGGGTACCCCTTGGATGTTTTTCGGCCAAAAGAAAAATTTCTGCAATTCTGTATCAGTAATGCTGATTTTTTTATTGGAGTTTTAAATGGTAATTGTAACACTTTCTGCATACTTAGATTTCAAAAAAAAAATGGATTTTGGCTTTTAAATTTTTTTTGTATAATCAATTTTTAGAGTAGTTATGACTTCAAAATTCTTTTGCCTTTGAGATCTCACCATTTCCAAAATAGGATCTCAAATGATCTTAATTTTTGAGGGTGTCTGAAGAATCACCAAAAGATACTTTCTGCATCATTATATTTATTCTTTAAAATTTTCCTAGGCTTTGCAAATTCACTAAAGTTTTGAAATTTCAAAATGTTCTATAAATTATTTTCGTAAACTACAATGTTGAGTTTTACCATGAAGATTGATATTTTTTTCCAACTTTATATGGAACTTTTTCCTAGGATACCTTAGAATAATTATTTTAACATTTCTGCATCAACATTTTCAAGAAAAACGAAAGTTGAATTTTTGGCCCCAAAATTGAAAAAGAACCAAGGGGTACCCCTTGGATGTTTTTTGGCCAAAAAAAAAATTTCTGCAATTCTGTATCAGTAATGCTGATTTTTTTATTGGAGTTTTAAATGGTAATTGAAACACTTTCTGCATACTTAGATTTCAAAAAAAAAATGGATTTTGTCTTTAAATTTTTTTTGTATAATCAATTTTTAGAGTAGTTATGGCTTCAAAAGTCTTTTGCCTTTGAGATCTCACCATTTCCAAAATAGGATCTTAAATGATCTTAATTTTTGAGGGTGTCTGAAGAATCACCAAAAGATACTTTCTGCATCATTATATTTATTCTTTAAAATTTTCCTAGGCTTTGCAAATTCACTAAAGTTTTGAAATTTCAAAATGTTCTATAAATTATTTTCGTAAACTACAATGTTGAGTTTTACCATGAAGATTGATATTTTTTTCCAACTTTATATGGAACTTTTTCCTAGGATACCTTAGAATAATTATTTTAACATTTCTGCATCAACATTTTCAAGAAAAACGAAAGTTGAATTTTTGGCCCCAAAATTAAAAAGAACCAAGGGGTACGTACCCCTTGGATGTTTTTCGGCCAAAAAAAAAATTTCTGCAATTCTGTATCAGTAATGCTGATTTTTTTATTGGAGTTTTAAATGGTAATTGTAACACTTTCTGCATACTTAGATTTTTAAAAAAATTGGATTTTGGCTTTTAAATTTTTTTTGTATAATCAATTTTTAAAGTAGTTATGAATTCAAAAGTCTTTTGCCTTTGAGATCTCACCATTTCCAAAATGGGATCTTAAATGATCTTAATTTTTGAGAGTGTCTGAAGAATCACCAAAAGATACTTTCTGCATCATTATATTTATTCTTTAAAATTTTCCTAGGCTTTGCAAATTCACTAAAGTTTTGAAATTTCAAAATGTTCTATAAATTATTTTCGTAAACTACAATGTTGAGTTTTACCATGAAGATTGATATTTTTTTCCAACTTTATATGGAACTTTTTCCTAGGATACCTTAGAATAATTATTTTAACATTTCTGCATCAACATTTTCAAGAAAAACGAAAGTTGAATTTTTGGCCCCAAAATTGAAAAAGAACCAAGGGGTACCCCTTGGATGTTTTTCGGCCAAAAAAAAAATTTCTGCAATTCTGTATCAGTAATGCTGATTTTTTTATTGGAGTTTTAAATGGTAATTGAAACACTTTCTGCATACTTAGATTTCAAAAAAAAAATGGATTTTGGCTTTTAAATTTTTTTTGTATAATAAATTTTTAGAGTAGTTATGACTTCAAAAGTCTTTTGCCTTTGAGATCTCACCATTTCCAAAATAGGATCTCAAATGATCTCAATTTTTGAGGGTGTCTGAAGAATCACCAAAAGATACTTTCTGCATCATTATATTTATTCTTTAAAATTTTCCTAGGCTTTGCAAATTCACTAAAGTTTTGAAATTTCAAAATGTTCTATAAATTATTTTCGTAAACTACAATGTTGAGTTTTACCATGAAGATTGATATTTTTTTCCAACTTTATATGGAACTTTTTCCTAGGATACCTTAGAATAATAATTTTAACATTTCTGCATCAACATTTTCAAGAAAAACGAAAGTTGAATTTTTGGCCCCAAAATTGAAAAAGAACCAAGGGGTACCCCTTGGATGTTTTTCGGCCAAAAAAAAAATTTCTGCAATTCTGTATCAGTAATGCTGATTTTTTTATTGGAGTTTTAAATGGTAATTGTAACACTTTCTGCATACTTAGATTTTAAAAAAAATTGGATTTTGGCTTTTAAATTTTTTTTGTATAATCAATTTTTAAAGTAGTTATGAATTCAAAAGTCTTTTGCCTTTGAGATCTCACCATTTCCAAAATAGGATCTCAAATGATCTCAATTTTTGAGGGTGTCTGAAGAATCACCAAAAGATACTTTCTGCACCATTATATTTATTCTTTAAAATTTTCCTATTCTTTGAAAATTCACTAAAGTTTTGAAATTTCAAAATGTTCTATAAATTATTTTCGTAAACTATTGTACAATGTTGAGTTTTACCATGAAGATTGATATTTTTTTCCAACTTTATATGGAACTTTTTCCTAGGATACCTTAGAATAATTATTTTAACAGTTCTACATCAAAATTTTAAAGAAAAACGAAAGTTGAATTTTTGGCCCCAAAATTGAAAAAGAACCAAGGGGTACCCCTTGGATGTTTTTCGGCCAAAAAAAAAATTTCTGCAATTCTGTATCAGTAATGCTGATTTTTTTATTGGAGTTTTAAATGGTAATTGTAACACTTTCTGCATACTTAGATTTCAAAAAAAAAATGGATTTTGGCTTTTAAATTTTTTTTGTATAATCAATTTTTAGAGTAGTTATGACTTCAAAAGTCTTTTGCCTTTGAGATCTCACCATTTCCAAAATAGGATCTCAAATGATCTCAATTTATGAGAGTGTCTGAAGAATCACCAAAAGATACTTTCTGCATCATTATATTTATTCTTTAAAATTTTCCTAGGCTTTGCAAATTCACTAAAGTTTTGAAATTTCAAAATGTTCTATAAATTATTTTCGTAAACTACAATGTTGAGTTTTACCATGAAGATTGATATTTTTTTCCAACTTTATATGGAACTTTTTCCTAGGATACCTTAGAATAATTATTTTAACAGTTCTACATCAAAATTTTAAAGAAAAACGAAAGTTGAATTTTTGGCCCCAAAATTGAAAAAGAACCAAGGGGTACCCCTTGGATGTTTTTCGGCCAAAAAAAAAATTTCTGCAATTCTGTATCAGTAATGCTGATTTTTTTATTGGAGTTTTAAATGGTAATTGTAACACTTTCTGCATACTTAGATTTCAAAAAAAAAATGGATTTTGGCTTTTAAATTTTTTTTGTATAATCAATTTTTAGAGTAGTTATGACTTCAAAAGTCTTTTGCCTTTGAGATCTCACCATTTCCAAAATAGGATCTCAAATGATCTTAATTTTTGAGGGTGTCTGAAGAATCACCAAAAGATACTTTCTGCATCATTATATTTATTCTTTAAAATTTTCCTAGGCTTTGAAAATTCACTAAAGTTTTGAAATTTCAAAATGTTCTATAAATTATTTTCGTAAACTACAATGTTGAGTTTTACCATGAAGATTGATATTTTTTTCCAACTTTATATGGAACTTTTTCCTAGGATACCTTAGAATAATTATTTTAACAGTTCTACATCAAAATTTTAAAGAAAAACGAAAGTTGAATTTTTGGCCCCAAAATTGAAAAAGAACCAAGGGGTACCCCTTGGATGTTTTTCGGCCAAAAAAAAAATTTCTGCAATTCTGTATCAGTAATGCTGATTTTTTTATTGGAGTTTTAAATGGTAATTGTAACACTTTCTGCATACTTAGATTTCAAAAAAAAAATGGATTTTGGCTTTTAAATTTTTTTTGTATAATCAATTTTTAGAGTAGTTATGACTTCAAAAGTCTTTTGCCTTTGAGATCTCACCATTTCCAAAATAGGATCTCAAATGATCTCAATTTTTGAGGGTGTCTGAAGAATCACCAAAAGATACTTTCTGCATCATTATATTTATTCTTTAAAATTTTCCTAGGCTTTGCAAATTCACTAAAGTTTTGAAATTTCAAAATGTTCTATAAATTATTTTCGTAAACTACAATGTTGAGTTTTACCATGAAGATTGATATTTTTTTCCAACTTTATATGGAACTTTTTCCTAGGATACCTTAGAATAATTATTTTAACATTTCTGCATCAACATTTTCAAGAAAAACGAAAGTTGAATTTTTGGCCCCAAAATTGAAAAAGAACCAAGGGGTACCCCTTGGATGTTTTTCGGCCAAAAAAAAAATTTCTGCAATTCTGTATCAGTAATGCTGATTTTTTTATTGGAGTTTTAAATGGTAATTGTAACACTTTCTGCATACTTAGATTTCAAAAAAAAAATGGATTTTGGCTTTTAAATTTTTTTGTATAATCAATTTTTAGAGTAGTTATGACTTCAAAAGTCTTTTGCCTTTGAGATCTCACCATTTCCAAAATAGGATCTCAAATGATCTCAATTTTTGAGGGTGTCTGAAGAATCACCAAAAGATACTTTCTGCATCATTATATTTATTCTTTAAAATTTTCCTAGGCTTTGCAAATTCACTAAAGTTTTGAAATTTCAAAATGTTCTATAAATTATTTTCGTAAACTACAATGTTGAGTTTTACCATGAAGATTGATATTTTTTTCCAACTTTATATGGAACTTTTTCCTAGGATACCTTAGAATAATTATTTTAACAGTTCTACATCAAAATTTTAAAGAAAAACGAAAGTTGAATTTTTGGCCCCAAAATTGAAAAAGAACCAAGGGGTACCCCTTGGATGTTTTTCGGCCAAAAAAAAAATTTCTGCAATTCTGTATCAGTAATGCTGATTTTTTTATTGGAGTTTTAAATGGTAATTGTAACACTTTCTGCATACTTAGATTTCAAAAAAAAAATGGATTTTGGCTTTTAAATTTTTTTTGTATAATCAATTTTTAGAGTAGTTATGACTTCAAAAGTCTTTTGCCTTTGAGATCTCACCATTTCCAAAATAGGATCTCAAATGATCTTAATTTTTGAGGGTGTCTGAAGAATCACCAAAAGATACTTTCTGCATCATTATATTTATTCTTTAAAATTTTCCTAGGCTTTGAAAATTCACTAAAGTTTTGAAATTTCAAAATGTTCTATAAATTATTTTCGTAAACTACAATGTTGAGTTTTACCATGAAGATTGATATTTTTTTCCAACTTTATATGGAACTTTTTCCTAGGATACCTTAGAATAATTATTTTAACAGTTCTACATCAAAATTTTAAAGAAAAACGAAAGTTGAATTTTTGGCCCCAAAATTGAAAAAGAACCAAGGGGTACCCCTTGGATGTTTTTCGGCCAAAAAAAAAATTTCTGCAATTCTGTATCAGTAATGCTGATTTTTTTATTGGAGTTTTAAATGGTAATTGTAACACTTTCTGCATACTTAGATTTCAAAAAAAAAATGGATTTTGGCTTTTAAATTTTTTTTGTATAATCAATTTTTAGAGTAGTTATGACTTCAAAAGTCTTTTGCCTTTGAGATCTCACCATTTCCAAAATAGGATCTCAAATGATCTTAATTTTTGAGGGTGTCTGAAGAATCACCAAAAGATACTTTCTGCATCATTATATTTATTCTTTAAAATTTTCCTAGGCTTTGCAAATTCACTAAAGTTTTGAAATTTCAAAATGTTCTATAAATTATTTTCGTAAACTACAATGTTGAGTTTTACCATGAAGATTGATATTTTTTTCCAACTTTATATGGAACTTTTTCCTAGGATACCTTAGAATAATTATTTTAACATTTCTGCATCAACATTTTCAAGAAAAACGAAAGTTGAATTTTTGGCCCCAAAATTGAAAAAGAACCAAGGGGTACCCCTTGGATGTTTTTCGGCCAAAAAAAAAATTTCTGCAATTCTGTATCAGTAATGCTGATTTTTTTATTGGAGTTTTAAATGGTAATTGTAACACTTTCTGCATACTTAGATTTAAAAAAAAATTGGATTTTGGCTTTTAAATTTTTTTTGTATAATCAATTTTTAAAGTAGTTATGAATTCAAAAGTCTATTGCCTTTAAGATCTCACCATTTCCAAAATAGGATCTCAAATGATCTCAATTTTTGAGGGTGTCTGAAGAATCACCAAAAGATACTTTCTGCACAATTATATTTATTCTTTAAAATTTTCCTATTCTTTGAAAATTCACTAAAGTTTTGAAATTTCAAAATGTTCTATAAATTATTTTCGTAAACTATTGTACAATGTTGAGTTTTACCATGAAGATTGATATTTTTTTCCAACTTTATATGGAACTTTTTCCTAGGATACCTTAGAATAATTATTTTAACAGTTCTACATCAAAATTTTAAAGAAAAACGAAAGTTGAATTTTTGGCCCCAAAATTGAAAAAGAACCAAGGGGTACCCCTTGGATGTTTTTCGGCCAAAAAAAAAATTTCTGCAATTCTGTATCAGTAATGCTGATTTTTTTATTGGAGTTTAAAATGGTAATTGTAACACTTTCTGCATACTTAGATTTTAAAAAAAATTGGATTTTGGCTTTTAAATTTTTTTTGTATAATCAATTTTTAAAGTAGTTATGAATTCAAAAGTCTTTTGCCTTTAAGATCTCACCATTTCCAAAATAGGATCTCAAATGATCTCAATTTTTGAGGGTGTCTGAAAAATCACCAAAAGATACTTTCTGCACCATTATATTTATTCTTTAAAATTTTCCTATTCTTTGAAAATTCACTAAAGTTTTGAAATTTCAAAATGTTCTATAAATTATTTTCGTAAACTATTGTACAATGTTGAGTTTTACCATGAAGATTGATATTTTTTTCCAACTTTATATGGAACTTTTTCCTAGGATACCTTAGAATAATTATTTTAACATTTCTGCATCAACATTTTCAAGAAAAACGAAAGTTGAATTTTTGGCCCCAAAATTGAAAAAGAACCAAGGGGTACCCCTTGGATGTTTTTCGGCCAAAAAAAAAATTTCTGCAATTCTGTATCAGTAATGCTGATTTTTTTATTGGAGTTTTAAATGGTAATTGTAACACTTTCTGCATACTTAGATTTAAAAAAAAATTGGATTTTGGCTTTTAAATTTTTTTTGTATAATCAATTTTTAAAGTAGTTATGAATTCAAAAGTCTTTTGCCTTTAAGATCTCACCATTTTCAAAATAGGATCTCAAATGATCTCAATTTTTGAGGGTGTCTGAAGAATCACCAAAAGATACTTTCTGCATCATTATATTTATTCTTTAAAATTTTCCTAGGCTTTGCAAATTCACTAAAGTTTTGAAATTTCAAAATGTTCTATAAATTATTTTCGTAAACTACAATGTTGAGTTTTACCATGAAGATTGATATTTTTTTCCAACTTTATATGGAACTTTTTCCTAGGATACCTTAGAATAATTATTTTAACATTTCTGCATCAACATTTTCAAGAAAAACGAAAGTTGAATTTTTGGCCCCAAAATTGAAAAAGAACCAAGGGGTACCCCTTGGATGTTTTTCGGCCAAAAAAAAAATTTCTGCAATTCTGTATCAGTAATGCTGATTTTTTTATTGGAGTTTTAAATGGTAATTGTAACACTTTCTGCATACTTAGATTTTAAAAAAAATTGGATTTTGGCTTTTAAATTTTTTTTGTATAATCAATTTTTAAAGTAGTTATGAATTCAAAAGTCTTTTGCCTTTGAGATCTCACCATTTCCAAAATAGGATCTTAAATGATCTTAATTTTTGAGAGTGTCTGAAGAATCACCAAAAGATACTTTCTGCATCATTATATTTATTCTTTAAAATTTTCCTAGGCTTTGCAAATTCACTAAAGTTTTGAAATTTCAAAATGTTCTATAAATTATTTTCGTAAACTACAATGTTGAGTTTTACCATGAAGATTGATATTTTTTTCCAACTTCATATGGAACTTTTTCCTAGGATACCTTAGAATAATTATTTTAACATTTCTGCATCAACATTTTCAAGAAAAACGAAAGTTGAATTTTTGGCCCCAAAATTGAAAAAGAACCAAGGGGTACCCCTTGGATGTTTTTCGGCCAAAAAAAAAATTTCTGCAATTCTGTATCAGTAATGCTGATTTTTTTATTGGAGTTTTAAATGGTAATTGTAACACTTTCTGCATACTTAGATTTCAAAAAAAAAAATGGATTTTGGCTTTTAAATTTTTTTTGTATAATCAATTTTTAGAGTAGTTATGACTTCAAAAGTCTTTTGCCTTTGAGATCTCACCATTTCCAAAATAGGATCTCAAATGATCTCAATTTTTGAGGGTGTCTGAAGAATCACCAAAAGATACTTTCTGCATCATTATATTTATTCTTTAAAATTTTCCTAGGCTTTGCAAATTCACTAAAGTTTTGAAATTTCAAAATGTTCTATAAATTATTTTCGTAAACTACAATGTTGAGTTTTACCATGAAGATTGATATTTTTTTCCAACTTTATATGGAACTTTTTCCTAGGATACCTTAGAATAATTATTTTAACATTTCTGCATCAACATTTTCAAGAAAAACGAAAGTTGAATTTTTGGCCCCAAAATTGAAAAAGAACCAAGGGGTACCCCTTGGATGTTTTTCGGCCAAAAAAAAAATTTCTGCAATTCTGTATCAGTAATGCTGATTTTTTTATTGGAGTTTTAAATGGTAATTGAAACACTTTCTGCATACTTAGATTTAAAAAAAAAAATGGATTTTGGCTTTTAAATTTTTTTTGTATAATCAATTTTTAGAGTAGTTATGGCTTCAAAAGTCTTTTGCCTTTGAGATCTCACCATTTCCAAAATAGGATCTCAAATGATCTTAATTTTTGAGGGTGTCTGAAGAATCACCAAAAGATACTTTCTGCATCATTATATTTATTCTTTAAAATTTTCCTAGGCTTTGCAAATTCACTAAAGTTTTGAAATTTCAAAATGTTCTATAAATTATTTTCGTAAACTACAATGTTGAGTTTTACCATGAAGATTGATATTTTTTTCCAACTTTATATGGAACTTTTTCCTAGGATACCTTAGAATAATTATTTTAACAGTTCTACATCAAAATTTTAAAGAAAAACGAAAGTTGAATTTTTGGCCCCAAAATTGAAAAAGAACCAAGGGGTACCCCTTGGATGTTTTTCGGCCAAAAAAAAAATTTCTGCAATTCTGTATCAGTAATGCTGATTTTTTTATTGGAGTTTTAAATGGTAATTGTAACACTTTCTGCATACTTAGATTTCAAAAAAAAAAATGGATTTTGGCTTTTAAATTTTTTTTGTATAATCAATTTTTAGAGTAGTTATGACTTCAAAAGTCTTTTGCCTTTGAGATCTCACCATTTCCAAAATAGGATCTCAAATGATCTCAATTTTTGAGGGTGTCTGAAGAATCACCAAAAGATACTTTCTGCATCATTATATTTATTCTTTAAAATTTTCCTAGGCTTTGCAAATTCACTAAAGTTTTGAAATTTCAAAATGTTCTATAAATTATTTTCGTAAACTACAATGTTGAGTTTTACCATGAAGATTGATATTTTTTTCCAACTTTATATGGAACTTTTTCCTAGGATACCTTAGAATAATTATTTTAACATTTCTGCATCAACATTTTCAAGAAAAACGAAAGTTGAATTTTTGGCCCCAAAATTGAAAAAGAACCAAGGGGTACCCCTTGGATGTTTTTCGGCCAAAAAAAAAATTTCTGCAATTCTGTATCAGTAATGCTGATTTTTTTATTGGAGTTTTAAATGGTAATTGAAACACTTTCTGCATACTTAGATTTAAAAAAAAAAATGGATTTTGGCTTTTAAATTTTTTTTGTATAATCAATTTTTAGAGTAGTTATGGCTTCAAAAGTCTTTTGCCTTTGAGATCTCACCATTTCCAAAATAGAGTGTCTGAAGAATCACCAAAAGATACTTTCTGCATCATTATATTTATTCTTTAAAATTTTCCTAGGCTTTGCAAATTCACTAAAGTTTTGAAATTTCAAAATGTTCTATAAATTATTTTCGTAAACTACAATGTTGAGTTTTACCATGAAGATTGATATTTTTTTCCAACTTCATATGGAACTTTTTCCTAGGATACCTTAGAACAATTATTTTAACATTTCTGCATCAACATTTTCAAGAAAAACGAAAGTTGAATTTTTGGCCCCAAAATTGAAAAAGAACCAAAGGGTACCCCTTGGATGTTTTTCGGCCAAAAAAAAAATTTCTGCAATTCTGTATCAGTAATGCTGATTTTTTTATTGGAGTTTTAAATGGTAATTGTAACACTTTCTGCATACTTAGATTTCAAAAAAAAAATGGATTTTGGCTTTTAAATTTTTTTTGTATAATCAATTTTTAGAGTAGTTATGACTTCAAAAGTCTTTTGCCTTTGAGATCTCACCATTTCCAAAATAGGATCTCAAATGATCTTAATTTTTGAGAGTGTCTGAAGAATCACCAAAAGATACTTTCTGCATCATTATATTTATTCTTTAAAATTTTCCTAGGCTTTGCAAATTCACTAAAGTTTTGAAATTTCAAAATGTTCTATAAATTATTTTCGTAAACTACAATGTTGAGTTTTACCATGAAGATTGATATTTTTTTCCAACTTTATATGGAACTTTTTCCTAGGATACCTTAGAATAATTATTTTAACAGTTCTACATCAACATTTTCAAGAAAAACGAAAGTTGAATTTTTGGCCCCAAAATTGAAAAAGAACCAAGGGGTACCCCTTGGATGTTTTTCGGCCAAAAAAAAAATTTCTGCAATTCTGTATCAGTAATGCTGATTTTTTTATTGGAGTTTTAAATGGTAATTGTAACACTTTCTGCATACTTAGATTTCAAAAAAAAAATGGATTTTGGCTTTTAAATTTTTTTTGTATAATCAATTTTTAGAGTAGTTATGACTTCAAAAGTCTTTTGCCTTTGAGATCTCACCATTTCCAAAATAGGATCTCAAATGATCTTAATTTTTGAGGGTGTCTGAAGAATCACCAAAAGATACTTTCTGCATCATTATATTTATTCTTTAAAATTTTCCTAGGCTTTGCAAATTCACTAAAGTTTTGAAATTTCAAAATGTTCTATAAATTATTTTCGTAAACTACAATGTTGAGTTTTACCATGAAGATTGATATTTTTTTCCAACTTTATATGGAACTTTTTCCTAGGATACCTTAGAATAATTATTTTAACAGTTCTACATCAAAATTTTAAAGAAAAACGAAAGTTGAATTTTTGGCCCCAAAATTGAAAAAGAACCAAGGGGTACCCCTTGGATGTTTTTCGGCCAAAAAAAAAATTTCTGCAATTCTGTATCAGTAATGCTGATTTTTTTATTGGAGTTTTAAATGGTAATTGTAACACTTTCTGCATACTTAGATTTAAAAAAAAAAATGGATTTTGGCTTTTAAATTTTTTTTGTATAATCAATTTTTAGAGTAGTTATGACTTCAAAAGTCTTTTGCCTTTGAGATCTCACCATTTCCAAAATAGGATCTCAAATGATCTCAATTTTTGAGGGTGTCTGAAGAATCACCAAAAGATACTTTCTGCATCATTATATTTATTCTTTAAAATTTTCCTAGGCTTTGCAAATTCACTAAAGTTTTGAAATTTCAAAATGTTCTATAAATTATTTTCGTAAACTACAATGTTGAGTTTTACCATGAAGATTGATATTTTTTTCCAACTTTATATGGAACTTTTTCCTAGGATACCTTAGAATAATTATTTTAACATTTCTGCATCAACATTTTCAAGAAAAACGAAAGTTGAATTTTTGGCCCCAAAATTGAAAAAGAACCAAGGGGTACCCCTTGGATGTTTTTCGGCCAAAAAAAAAATTTCTGCAATTCTGTATCAGTAATGCTGATTTTTTTATTGGAGTTTTAAATGGTAATTGAAACACTTTCTGCATACTTAGATTTCAAAAAAAAAATGGATTTTGTCTTTTAAATTTTTTTTGTATAATCAATTTTTAGAGTAGTTATGGCTTCAAAAGTCTTTTGCCTTTGAGATCTCACCATTTCCAAAATAGGATCTTAAATGATCTTAGTTTTTGAGGGTGTCTGAAGAATCACCAAAAGATACTTTCTGCATCATTATATTTATTCTTTAAAATTTTCCTAGGCTTTGCAAATTCACTAAAGTTTTGAAATTTCAAAATGTTCTATAAATTATTTTCGTAAACTACAATGTTGAGTTTTACCATGAAGATTGATATTTTTTTCCAACTTTATATGGAACTTTTTCCTAGGATACCTTAGAATAATTATTTTAACATTTCTGCATCAACATTTTCAAGAAAAACGAAAGTTGAATTTTTGGCCCCAAAATTGAAAAAGAACCAAGGGGTACCCCTTGGATGTTTTTCGGCCAAAAAAAAAATTTCTGCAATTCTGTATCAGTAATGCTGATTTTTTTATTGGAGTTTTAAATGGTAATTGTAACACTTTCTGCATACTTAGATTTTTAAAAAAATTGGATTTTGGCTTTTAAATTTTTTTTGTATAATCAATTTTTAAAGTAGTTATGAATTCAAAAGTCTTTTGCCTTTGAGATCTCACCATTTCCAAAATGGGATCTTAAATGATCTTAATTTTTGAGAGTGTCTGAAGAATCACCAAAAGATACTTTCTGCATCATTATATTTATTCTTTAAAATTTTCCTAGGCTTTGCAAATTCACTAAAGTTTTGAAATTTCAAAATGTTCTATAAATTATTTTCGTAAACTACAATGTTGAGTTTTACCATGAAGATTGATATTTTTTTCCAACTTTATATGGAACTTTTTCCTAGGATACCTTAGAATAATTATTTTAACATTTCTGCATCAACATTTTCAAGAAAAACGAAAGTTGAATTTTTGGCCCCAAAATTGAAAAAGAACCAAGGGGTACCCCTTGGATGTTTTTCGGCCAAAAAAAAAATTTCTGCAATTCTGTATCAGTAATGCTGATTTTTTTATTGGAGTTTTAAATGGTAATTGTAACACTTTCTGCATACTTAGATTTCAAAAAAAAAATGGATTTTGGCTTTTAAATTTTTTTTGTATAATCAATTTTTAGAGTAGTTATGACTTCAAAAGTCTTTTGCCTTTGAGATCTCACCATTTCCAAAATAGGATCTCAAATGATCTTAATTTTTGAGGGTGTCTGAAGAATCACCAAAAGATACTTTCTGCATCATTATATTTATTCTTTAAAATTTTCCTAGGCTTTGCAAATTCACTAAAGTTTTGAAATTTCAAAATGTTCTATAAATTATTTTCGTAAACTACAATGTTGAGTTTTACCATGAAGATTGATATTTTTTTCCAACTTTATATGGAACTTTTTCCTAGGATACCTTAGAATAATTATTTTAACAGTTCTACATCAAAATTTTAAAGAAAAACGAAAGTTGAATTTTTGGCCCCAAAATTGAAAAAGAACCAAGGGGTACCCCTTGGATGTTTTTCGGCCAAAAAAAAAATTTCTGCAATTCTGTATCAGTAATGCTGATTTTTTTATTGGAGTTTTAAATGGTAATTGTAACACTTTCTGCATACTTAGATTTTAAAAAAAATTGGATTTTGGCTTTTAAATTTTTTTTGTATAATCAATTTTTAAAGTAGTTATGAATTCAAAAGTCTTTTGCCTTTGAGATCTCACCATTTCCAAAATAGGATCTTAAATGATCTTAATTTTTGAGAGTGTCTGAAGAATCACCAAAAGATACTTTCTGCATCATTATATTTATTCTTTAAAATTTTCCTAGGCTTTGAAAATTCACTAAAGTTTTGAAATTTCAAAATGTTCTATAAATTATTTTCGTAAACTACAATGTTGAGTTTTACCATGAAGATTGATATTTTTTTCCAACTTTATATGGAACTTTTTCCTAGGATACCTTAGAATAATTATTTTAACAGTTCTACATCAAAATTTTAAAGAAAAACGAAAGTTGAATTTTTGGCCCCAAAATTGAAAAAGAACCAAGGGGTACCCCTTGGATGTTTTTCGGCCAAAAAAAAAATTTCTGCAATTCTGTATCAGTAATGCTGATTTTTTTATTGGAGTTTTAAATGGTAATTGTAACACTTTCTGCATACTTAGATTTCAAAAAAAAAATGGATTTTGGCTTTTAAATTTTTTTTGTATAATCAATTTTTAGAGTAGTTATGACTTCAAAAGTCTTTTGCCTTTGAGATCTCACCATTTCCAAAATAGGATCTCAAATGATCTCAATTTTTGAGGGTGTCTGAAGAATCACCAAAAGATACTTTCGGCACCATTATATTTATTCTTTAAAATTTTCCTATTCTTTGAAAATTCACTAAAGTTTTGAAATTTCAAAATGTTCTATAAATTATTTTCGTAAACTATTGTACAATGTTGAGTTTTACCATGAAGATTGATATTTTTTTCCAACTTTATATGGAACTTTTTCCTAGGATACCTTAGAATAATTATTTTAACAGTTCTACATCAAAATTTTAAAGAAAAACGAAAGTTGAATTTTTGGCCCCAAAATTGAAAAAGAACCAAGGGGTACCCCTTGGATGTTTTTCGGCCAAAAAAAAAATTTCTGCAATTCTGTATCAGTAATGCTGATTTTTTTATTGGAGTTTTAAATGGTAATTGTAACACTTTCTGCATACTTAGATTTCAAAAAAAAAATGGATTTTGGCTTTTAAATTTTTTTTGTATAATCAATTTTTAGAGTAGTTATGACTTCAAAAGTCTTTTGCCTTTGAGATCTCACCATTTCCAAAATAGGATCTCAAATGATCTTAATTTTTGAGGGTGTCTGAAGAATCACCAAAAGATACTTTCTGCATCATTATATTTATTCTTTAAAATTTTCCTAGGCTTTGCAAATTCACTAAAGTTTTGAAATTTCAAAATGTTCTATAAATTATTTTCGTAAACTACAATGTTGAGTTTTACCATGAAGATTGATATTTTTTTCCAACTTTATATGGAACTTTTTCCTAGGATACCTTAGAATAATTATTTTAACAGTTCTACATCAAAATTTTAAAGAAAAACGAAAGTTGAATTTTTGGCCCCAAAATTGAAAAAGAACCAAGGGGTACCCCTTGGATGTTTTTCGGCCAAAAAAAAAATTTCTGCAATTCTGTATCAGTAATGCTGATTTTTTTATTGGAGTTTTAAATGGTAATTGTAACACTTTCTGCATACTTAGATTTTTAAAAAAATTGGATTTTGGCTTTTAAATTTTTTTTGTATAATCAATTTTTAAAGTAGTTATGAATTCAAAAGTCTTTTGCCTTTGAGATCTCACCATTTCCAAAATGGGATCTTAAATGATCTTAATTTTTGAGAGTGTCTGAAGAATCACCAAAAGATACTTTCTGCATCATTATATTTATTCTTTAAAATTTTCCTAGGCTTTGCAAATTCACTAAAGTTTTGAAATTTCAAAATGTTCTATAAATTATTTTCGTAAACTACAATGTTGAGTTTTACCATGAAGATTGATATTTTTTTCCAACTTTATATGGAACTTTTTCCTAGGATACCTTAGAATAATTATTTTAACATTTCTGCATCAACATTTTCAAGAAAAACGAAAGTTGAATTTTTGGCCCCAAAATTGAAAAAGAACCAAGGGGTACCCCTTGGATGTTTTTCGGCCAAAAAAAAAATTTCTGCAATTCTGTATCAGTAATGCTGATTTTTTTATTGGAGTTTTAAATGGTAATTGTAACACTTTCTGCATACTTAGATTTCAAAAAAAAAATGGATTTTGGCTTTTAAATTTTTTTTGTATAATCAATTTTTAGAGTAGTTATGACTTCAAAAGTCTTTTGCCTTTGAGATCTCACCATTTCCAAAATAGGATCTCAAATGATCTTAATTTTTGAGGGTGTCTGAAGAATCACCAAAAGATACTTTCTGCATCATTATATTTATTCTTTAAAATTTTCCTAGGCTTTGCAAATTCACTAAAGTTTTGAAATTTCAAAATGTTCTATAAATTATTTTCGTAAACTACAATGTTGAGTTTTACCATGAAGATTGATATTTTTTTCCAACTTTATATGGAACTTTTTCCTAGGATACCTTAGAATAATTATTTTAACATTTCTGCATCAACATTTTCAAGAAAAACGAAAGTTGAATTTTTGGCCCCAAAATTGAAAAAGAACCAAGGGGTACCCCTTGGATTTTTTTCGGCCAAAAAAAAAATTTCTGCAATTCTGTATCAGTAATGCTGATTTTTTTATTGGAGTTTTAAATGGTAATTGTAACACTTTCTGCATACTTAGATTTTAAAAAAAATTGGATTTTGGCTTTTAAATTTTTTTTGTATAATCAATTTTTAAAGTAGTTATGAATTCAAAAGTCTTTTGCCTTTGAGATCTCACCATTTCCAAAATAGGATCTTAAATGATCTTAATTTTTGAGAGTGTCTGAAGAATCACCAAAAGATACTTTCTGCATCATTATATTTATTCTTTAAAATTTTCCTAGGCTTTGCAAATTCACTAAAGTTTTGAAATTTCAAAATGTTCTATAAATTATTTTCGTAAACTACAATGTTGAGTTTTACCATGAAGATTGATATTTTTTTCCAACTTTATATGGAACTTTTTCCTAGGATACCTTAGAATAATTATTTTAACAGTTCTACATCAAAATTTTAAAGAAAAACGAAAGTTGAATTTTTGGCCCCAAAATTGAAAAAGAACCAAGGGGTACCCCTTGGATGTTTTTCGGCCAAAAAAAAAATTTCTGCAATTCTGTATCAGTAATGCTGATTTTTTTATTGGAGTTTTAAATGGTAATTGTAACACTTTCTGCATACTTAGATTTCAAAAAAAAAATGGATTTTGGCTTTTAAATTTTTTTTGTATAATCAATTTTTAGAGTAGTTATGACTTCAAAAGTCTTTTGCCTTTGAGATCTCACCATTTCCAAAATAGGATCTCAAATGATCTCAATTTTTGAGGGTGTCTGAAGAATCACCAAAAGATACTTTCTGCATCATTATATTTATTCTTTAAAATTTTCCTAGGCTTTGCAAATTTACTAAAGTTTTGAAATTTCAAAATGTTCTATAAATTATTTTCGTAAACTACAATGTTGAGTTTTACCATGAAGATTGATATTTTTTTCCAACTTTATATGGAACTTTTTCCTAGGATACCTTAGAATAATTATTTTAACATTTCTGCATCAACATTTTCAAGAAAAACGAAAGTTGAATTTTTGGCCCCAAAATTGAAAAAGAACCAAGGGGTACCCCTTGGATGTTTTTCGGCCAAAAAAAAAATTTCTGCAATTCTGTATCAGTAATGCTGATTTTTTTATTGGAGTTTTAAATGGTAATTGTAACACTTTCTGCATACTTAGATTTCAAAAAAAAAATGGATTTTGGCTTTTAAATTTTTTTTGTATAATCAATTTTTAGAGTAGTTATGACTTCAAAAGTCTTTTGCCTTTGAGATCTCACCATTTCCAAAATAGGATCTCAAATGATCTCAATTTTTGAGGGTGTCTGAAGAATCACCAAAAGATACTTTCTGCATCATTATATTTATTCTTTAAAATTTTCCTAGGCTTTGCAAATTCACTAAAGTTTTGAAATTTCAAAATGTTCTATAAATTATTTTCGTAAACTACAATGTTGAGTTTTACCATGAAGATTGATATTTTTTTCCAACTTTATATGGAACTTTTTCCTAGGATACCTTAGAATAATTATTTTAACAGTTCTACATCAAAATTTTAAAGAAAAACGAAAGTTGAATTTTTGGCCCCAAAATTGAAAAAGAACCAAGGGGTACCCCTTGGATGTTTTTCGGCCAAAAAAAAATTTCTGCAATTCTGTATCAGTAATGCTGATTTTTTTATTGGAGTTTTAAATGGTAATTGTAACACTTTCTGCATACTTAGATTTCAAAAAAAAAATGGATTTTGGCTTTTAAATTTTTTTTGTATAATCAATTTTTAGAGTAGTTATGACTTCAAAAGTCTTTTGCCTTTGAGATCTCACCATTTCCAAAATAGGATCTCAAATGATCTTAATTTTTGAGGGTGTCTGAAGAATCACCAAAAGATACTTTCTGCATCATTATATTTATTCTTTAAAATTTTCCTAGGCTTTGAAAATTCACTAAAGTTTTGAAATTTCAAAATGTTCTATAAATTATTTTCGTAAACTACAATGTTGAGTTTTACCATGAAGATTGATATTTTTTTCCAACTTTATATGGAACTTTTTCCTAGGATACCTTAGAATAATTATTTTAACAGTTCTACATCAAAATTTTAAAGAAAAACGAAAGTTGAATTTTTGGCCCCAAAATTGAAAAAGAACCAAGGGGTACCCCTTGGATGTTTTTCGGCCAAAAAAAAAATTTCTGCAATTCTGTATCAGTAATGCTGATTTTTTTATTGGAGTTTTAAATGGTAATTGTAACACTTTCTGCATACTTAGATTTCAAAAAAAAAATGGATTTTGGCTTTTAAATTTTTTTTGTATAATCAATTTTTAGAGTAGTTATGACTTCAAAAGTCTTTTGCCTTTGAGATCTCACCATTTCCAAAATAGGATCTCAAATGATCTTAATTTTTGAGGGTGTCTGAAGAATCACCAAAAGATACTTTCTGCATCATTATATTTATTCTTTAAAATTTTCCTAGGCTTTGCAAATTCACTAAAGTTTTGAAATTTCAAAATGTTCTATAAATTATTTTCGTAAACTACAATGTTGAGTTTTACCATGAAGATTGATATTTTTTTCCAACTTTATATGGAACTTTTTCCTAGGATACCTTAGAATAATTATTTTAACATTTCTGCATCAACATTTTCAAGAAAAACGAAAGTTGAATTTTTGGCCCCAAAATTGAAAAAGAACCAAGGGGTACCCCTTGGATGTTTTTCGGCCAAAAAAAAAATTTCTGCAATTCTGTATCAGTAATGCTGATTTTTTTATTGGAGTTTTAAATGGTAATTGAAACACTTTCTGCATACTTAGATTTAAAAAAAAAAATGGATTTTGGCTTTTAAATTTTTTTTGTATAATCAATTTTTAGAGTAGTTATGGCTTCAAAAGTCTTTTGCCTTTGAGATCTCACCATTTCCAAAATAGAGTGTCTGAAGAATCACCAAAAGATACTTTCTGCATCATTATATTTATTCTTTAAAATTTTCCTAGGCTTTGCAAATTCACTAAAGTTTTGAAATTTCAAAATGTTCTATAAATTATTTTCGTAAACTACAATGTTGAGTTTTACCATGAAGATTGATATTTTTTTCCAACTTCATATGGAACTTTTTCCTAGGATACCTTAGAATAATTATTTTAACATTTCTGCATCAACATTTTCAAGAAAAACGAAAGTTGAATTTTTGGCCCCAAAATTGAAAAAGAACCAAGGGGTACCCCTTGGATGTTTTTCGGCCAAAAAAAAATTTCTGCAATTCTGTATCAGTAATGCTGATTTTTTTATTGGAGTTTTAAATGGTAATTGTAACACTTTCTGCATACTTAGATTTCAAAAAAAAAATGGATTTTGGCTTTTAAATTTTTTTTGTATAATCAATTTTTAGAGTAGTTATGACTTCAAAAGTCTTTTGCCTTTGAGATCTCACCATTTCCAAAATAGGATCTCAAATGATCTTAATTTTTGAGAGTGTCTGAAGAATCACCAAAAGATACTTTCTGCATCATTATATTTATTCTTTAAAATTTTCCTAGGCTTTGCAAATTCACTAAAGTTTTGAAATTTCAAAATGTTCTATAAATTATTTTCGTAAACTACAATGTTGAGTTTTACCATGAAGATTGATATTTTTTTCCAACTTTATATGGAACTTTTTCCTAGGATACCTTAGAATAATTATTTTAACAGTTCTACATCAACATTTTCAAGAAAAACGAAAGTTGAATTTTTGGCCCCAAAATTGAAAAAGAACCAAGGGGTACCCCTTGGATGTTTTTCGGCCAAAAAAAAAATTTCTGCAATTCTGTATCAGTAATGCTGATTTTTTTATTGGAGTTTTAAATGGTAATTGTAACACTTTCTGCATACTTAGATTTCAAAAAAAAAATGGATTTTGGCTTTTAAATTTTTTTTGTATAATCAATTTTTAGAGTAGTTATGACTTCAAAAGTCTTTTGCCTTTGAGATCTCACCATTTCCAAAATAGGATCTCAAATGATCTTAATTTTTGAGGGTGTCTGAAGAATCACCAAAAGATACTTTCTGCATCATTATATTTATTCTTTAAAATTTTCCTAGGCTTTGCAAATTCACTAAAGTTTTGAAATTTCAAAATGTTCTATAAATTATTTTCGTAAACTACAATGTTGAGTTTTACCATGAAGATTGATATTTTTTTCCAACTTTATATGGAACTTTTTCCTAGGATACCTTAGAATAATTATTTTAACAGTTCTACATCAAAATTTTAAAGAAAAACGAAAGTTGAATTTTTGGCCCCAAAATTGAAAAAGAACCAAGGGGTACCCCTTGGATGTTTTTCGGCCAAAAAAAAAATTTCTGCAATTCTGTATCAGTAATGCTGATTTTTTTATTGGAGTTTTAAATGGTAATTGTAACACTTTCTGCATACTTAGATTTAAAAAAAAAAATGGATTTTGGCTTTTAAATTTTTTTTGTATAATCAATTTTTAGAGTAGTTATGACTTCAAAAGTCTTTTGCCTTTGAGATCTCACCATTTCCAAAATAGGATCTCAAATGATCTCAATTTTTGAGGGTGTCTGAAGAATCACCAAAAGATACTTTCTGCATCATTATATTTATTCTTTAAAATTTTCCTAGGCTTTGCAAATTCACTAAAGTTTTGAAATTTCAAAATGTTCTATAAATTATTTTCGTAAACTACAATGTTGAGTTTTACCATGAAGATTGATATTTTTTTCCAACTTTATATGGAACTTTTTCCTAGGATACCTTAGAATAATTATTTTAACATTTCTGCATCAACATTTTCAAGAAAAACGAAAGTTGAATTTTTGGCCCCAAAATTGAAAAAGAACCAAGGGGTACCCCTTGGATGTTTTTCGGCCAAAAAAAAAATTTCTGCAATTCTGTATCAGTAATGCTGATTTTTTTATTGGAGTTTTAAATGGTAATTGAAACACTTTCTGCATACTTAGATTTCAAAAAAAAAATGGATTTTGTCTTTTAAATTTTTTTTGTATAATCAATTTTTAGAGTAGTTATGGCTTCAAAAGTCTTTTGCCTTTGAGATCTCACCATTTCCAAAATAGGATCTTAAATGATCTTAATTTTTGAGAGTGTCTGAAGAATCACCAAAAGATACTTTCTGCATCATTATATTTATTCTTTAAAATTTTCCTAGGCTTTGCAAATTCACTAAAGTTTTGAAATTTCAAAATGTTCTATAAATTATTTTCGTAAACTACAATGTTGAGTTTTACCATGAAGATTGATATTTTTTTCCAACTTTATATGGAACTTTTTCCTAGGATACCTTAGAATAATTATTTTAACAGTTCTACATCAACATTTTCAAGAAAAACGAAAGTTGAATTTTTGGCCCCAAAATTGAAAAAGAACCAAGGGGTACCCCTTGGATGTTTTTCGGCCAAAAAAAAAATTTCTGCAATTCTGTATCAGTAATGCTGATTTTTTTATTGGAGTTTTAAATGGTAATTGTAACACTTTCTGCATACTTAGATTTCAAAAAAAAAATGGATTTTGGCTTTTAAATTTTTTTTGTATAATCAATTTTTAGAGTAGTTATGACTTCAAAAGTCTTTTGCCTTTGAGATCTCACCATTTCCAAAATAGGATCTCAAATGATCTTAATTTTTGAGGGTGTCTGAAGAATCACCAAAAGATACTTTCTGCATCATTATATTTATTCTTTAAAATTTTCCTAGGCTTTGCAAATTCACTAAAGTTTTGAAATTTCAAAATGTTCTATAAATTATTTTCGTAAACTACAATGTTGAGTTTTACCATGAAGATTGATATTTTTTTCCAACTTTATATGGAACTTTTTCCTAGGATACCTTAGAATAATTATTTTAACATTTCTGCATCAAAATTTTAAAGAAAAACGAAAGTTGAATTTTTGGCCCCAAAATTGAAAAAGAACCAAGGGGTACCCCTTGGATGTTTTTCGGGCAAAAAAAAAATTTCTGCAATTCTGTATCAGTAATGCTGATTTTTTTATTGGAGTTTTAAATGGTAATTGTAACACTTTCTGCATACTTAGATTTCAAAAAAAAAATGGATTTTGGCTTTTAAATTTTTTTTGTATAATCAATTTTTAGAGTAGTTATGACTTCAAAAGTCTTTTGCCTTTGAGATCTCACCATTTCCAAAATAGGATCTCAAATGATCTCAATTTTTGAGAGTGTCTGAAGAATCACCAAAAGATACTTTCTGCATCATTATATTTATTCTTTAAAATTTTCCTAGGCTTTGCAAATTCACTAAAGTTTTGAAATTTCAAAATGTTCTATAAATTATTTTCGTAAACTACAATGTTGAGTTTTACCATGAAGATTGATATTTTTTTCCAACTTTATATGGAACTTTTTCCTAGGATACCTTAGAATAATTATTTTAACATTTCTGCATCAAAATTTTAAAGAAAAACGAAAGTTGAATTTTTGGCCCCAAAATTGAAAAAGAACCAAGGGGTACCCCTTGGATGTTTTTCGGCCAAAAAAATAATTTCTGCAATTCTGTATCAGTAATGCTGATTTTTTTATTGGAGTTTTAAATGGTAATTGTAACACTTTCTGCATACTTAGATTTCAAAAAAAAAATGGATTTTGGCTTTTAAATTTTTTTTGTATAATCAATTTTTAGAGTAGTTATGACTTCAAAAGTCTTTTGCCTTTGAGATCTCACCATTTCCAAAATAGGATCTCAAATGATCTCAATTTTTGAGAGTGTCTGAAGAATCACCAAAAGATACTTTCTGCATCATTATATTTATTCTTTAAAATTTTCCTAGGCTTTGCAAATTCACTAAAGTTTTGAAATTTCAAAATGTTCTATAAATTATTTTCGTAAACTACAATGTTGAGTTTTACCATGAAAATTGATATTTTTTTCCAACTTTATATGGAACTTTTTCCTAGGATACCTTAGAATAATTATTTTAACAGTTCTACATCAAAATTTTAAAGAAAAACGAAAGTTGAATTTTTGGCCCCAAAATTGAAAAAGAACCAAGGGGTACCCCTTTGATGTTTTTCGGCCAAAAAAATAATTTCTGCAATTCTGTATCAGTAATGCTGATTTTTTTATTGGAGTTTTAAATGGTAATTGTAACACTTTCTGCATACTTAGATTTCAAAAAAAAAATGGATTTTGGCTTTTAAATTTTTTTTGTATAATCAATTTTTAGAGTAGTTATGACTTCAAAAGTCTTTTGCCTTTGAGATCTCACCATTTCCAAAATAGGATCTCAAATGATCTCAATTTTTGAGAGTGTCTGAAGAATCACCAAAAGATACTTTCTGCATCATTATATTTATTCTTTAAAATTTTCCTAGGCTTTGCAAATTCACTAAAGTTTTGAAATTTCAAAATGTTCTATAAATTATTTTCGTAAACTACAATGTTGAGTTTTACCATGAAGATTGATATTTTTTTCCAACTTTATATGGAACTTTTTCCTAGGATACCTTAGAATAATTATTTTAACATTTCTGCATCAAAATTTTAAAGAAAAACGAAAGTTGAATTTTTGGCCCCAAAATTGAAAAAGAACCAAGGGGTACCCCTTGGATGTTTTTCGGCCAAAAAAATAATTTCTGCAATTCTGTATCAGTAATGCTGATTTTTTTATTGGAGTTTTAAATGGTAATTGTAACACTTTCTGCATACTTAGATTTCAAAAAAAAAATGGATTTTGGCTTTTAAATTTTTTTTGTATAATCAATTTTTAGAGTAGTTATGACTTCAAAAGTCTTTTGCCTTTGAGATCTCACCATTTCCAAAATAGGATCTCAAATGATCTCAATTTTTGAGAGTGTCTGAAGAATCACCAAAAGATACTTTCTGCATCATTATATTTATTCTTTAAAATTTTCCTAGGCTTTGCAAATTCACTAAAGTTTTGAAATTTCAAAATGTTCTATAAATTATTTTCGTAAACTACAATGTTGAGTTTTACCATGAAAATTGATATTTTTTTCCAACTTTATATGGAACTTTTTCCTAGGATACCTTAGAATAATTATTTTAACAGTTCTACATCAAAATTTTAAAGAAAAACGAAAGTTGAATTTTTGGCCCCAAAATTGAAAAAGAACCAAGGGGTACCCCTTGGATGTTTTTCGGCCAAAAAAATAATTTCTGCAATTCTGTATCAGTAATGCTGATTTTTTTATTGGAGTTTTAAATGGTAATTGTAACACTTTCTGCATACTTAGATTTCAAAAAAAAAATGGATTTTGGCTTTTAAATTTTTTTTGTATAATCAATTTTTAGAGTAGTTATGACTTCAAAAGTCTTTTGCCTTTGAGATCTCACCATTTCCAAAATAGGATCTCAAATGATCTCAATTTTTGAGAGTGTCTGAAGAATCACCAAAAGATACTTTCTGCATCATTATATTTATTCTTTAAAATTTTCCTAGGCTTTGCAAATTCACTAAAGTTTTGAAATTTCAAAATGTTCTATAAATTATTTTCGTAAACTACAATGTTGAGTTTTACCATGAAAATTGATATTTTTTTCCAACTTTATATGGAACTTTTTCCTAGGATACCTTAGAATAATTATTTTAACAGTTCTACATCAAAATTTTAAAGAAAAACGAAAGTTGAATTTTTGGCCCCAAAATTGAAAAAGAACCAAGGGAAAGAACCCCTTGGATGTTTTTCGGCCAAAAAAATAATTTCTGCAATTCTGTATCAGTAATGCTGATTTTTTTATTGGAGTTTTAAATGGTAATTGTAACACTTTCTGCATACTTAGATTTCAAAAAAAAAATGGATTTTGGCTTTTAAATTTTTTTTGTATAATCAATTTTTAGAGTAGTTATGACTTCAAAAGTCTTTTGCCTTTGAGATCTCACCATTTCCAAAATAGGATCTCAAATGATCTCAATTTTTGAGAGTGTCTGAAGAATCACCAAAAGATACTTTCTGCATCATTATATTTATTCTTTAAAATTTTCCTAGGCTTTGCAAATTCACTAAAGTTTTGAAATTTCAAAATGTTCTATAAATTATTTTCGTAAACTACAATGTTGAGTTTTACCATGAAAATTGATATTTTTTTCCAACTTTATATGGAACTTTTTCCTAGGATACCTTAGAATAATTATTTTAACAGTTCTACATCAAAATTTTAAAGAAAAACGAAAGTTGAATTTTTGGCCCCAAAATTGAAAAAGAACCAAGGGAAAGAACCCCTTGGATGTTTTTCGGCCAAAAAAATAATTTCTGCAATTCTGTATCAGTAATGCTGATTTTTTTATTGGAGTTTTAAATGGTAATTGTAACACTTTCTGCATACTTAGATTTAAAAAAAAATTGGATTTTGGCTTTTAAATTTTTTTTGTATAATCAATTTTTAAAGTAGTTATGAATTCAAAAGTCTTTTGCCTTTAAGATCTCACCATTTCCAAAATAGGATCTCAAATGATCTCAATTTTTGAGGGTGTCTGAAGAATCACCAAAAGATACTTTCTGCACCATTATATTTATTCTTTAAAATTTTCCTATTCTTTGAAAATTCACTAAAGTTTTGAAATTTCAAAATGTTCTATAAATTATTTTCGTAAACTATTGTACAATGTTGAGTTTTACCATGAAGATTGATATTTTTTTCCAACTTTATATGGAACTTTTTCCTAGGATACCTTAGAATAATTATTTTAACAGTTCTACATCAAAATTTTAAAGAAAAACGAAAGTTGAATTTTTGGCCCCAAAATTGAAAAAGAACCAAGGGTGTTTTTCGGCCAAAAAAAAAAATTCTGCAATTCTGTATCAGTAATGCTGATTTTTTTATTGGAGTTTTAAATGGTAATTGTAACACTTTCTGCATACTTAGATTTAAAAAAAAATTTAATTCTGGCTTTTAAATTTTTTTTGTATAATCAATTTTTAAAGTAGTTATGAATTCAAAAGTCTTTTGCCTTTAAGATCTCACCATTTCCAAAATAGGATCTCAAATGATCTCAATTTTTGAGGGTGTCTGAAGAATCACCAAAAGATACTTTCTGCACCATTATATTTATTCTTTAAAATTTTCCTATTCTTTGAAAATTCACTAAAGTTTTGAAATTTCAAAATGTTCTATAAATTATTTTCGTAAACTATTGTACAATGTTGAGTTTTACCATGAAGATTGATATTTTTTTCCAACTTTATATGGAACTTTTTCCTAGGATACCTTAGAATAATTATTTTAACAGTTCTACATCAAAATTTTAAAGAAAAACGAAAGTTGAATTTTTGGCCCCAAAATTAAAAAGAACCAAGGGGTACCCTTGGATGTTTTTCGGCCAAAAAAAAAAATTCTGCAATTCTGTATCAGTAATGCTGATTTTTTTATTGGAGTTTTAAATGGTAATTGTAACACTTTCTGCATACTTAGATTTTAAAAAAAATTGGATTTTGGCTTTTAAATTTTTTTTGTATAATCAATTTTTAAAGTAGTTATGAATTCAAAAGTCTTTTTTTTTTTTTTTCCTAGGCTTTGCAAATTCACTAAAGTTTTGAAATTTCAAAATGTTCTATAAATTATTTTCGTAAACTACAATGTTGAGTTTTACCATGAAGATTGATATTTTTTTCCAACTTTATATGGAACTTTTTCCTAGGATACCTTAGAATAATTATTTTAACATTTCTGCATCAAAATTTTAAAGAAAAACGAAAGTTGAATTTTTGGCCCCAAAATTGAAAAAGAACCAAGGGGTACCCCTTGGATGTTTTTCGGCCAAAAAAATAATTTCTGCAATTCTGTATCAGTAATGCTGATTTTTTTATTGGAGTTTTAAATGGTAATTGTAACACTTTCTGCATACTTAGATTTCAAAAAAAAAATGGATTTTGGCTTTTAAATTTTTTTTGTATAATCAATTTTTAGAGTAGTTATGACTTCAAAAGTCTTTTGCCTTTGAGATCTCACCATTTCCAAAATAGGATCTCAAATGATCTCAATTTTTGAGAGTGTCTGAAGAATCACCAAAAGATACTTTCTGCATCATTATATTTATTCTTTAAAATTTTCCTAGGCTTTGCAAATTCACTAAAGTTTTGAAATTTCAAAATGTTCTATAAATTATTTTCGTAAACTACAATGTTGAGTTTTACCATGAAAATTGATATTTTTTTCCAACTTTATATGGAACTTTTTCCTAGGATACCTTAGAATAATTATTTTAACAGTTCTACATCAAAATTTTAAAGAAAAACGAAAGTTGAATTTTTGGCCCCAAAATTGAAAAAGAACCAAGGGGTACCCCTTGGATGTTTTTCGGCCAAAAAAATAATTTCTGCAATTCTGTATCAGTAATGCTGATTTTTTTATTGGAGTTTTAAATGGTAATTGTAACACTTTCTGCATACTTAGATTTCAAAAAAAAAATGGATTTTGGCTTTTAAATTTTTTTTGTATAATCAATTTTTAGAGTAGTTATGACTTCAAAAGTCTTTTGCCTTTGAGATCTCACCATTTCCAAAATAGGATCTCAAATGATCTCAATTTTTGAGAGTGTCTGAAGAATCACCAAAAGATACTTTCTGCATCATTATATTTATTCTTTAAAATTTTCCTAGGCTTTGCAAATTCACTAAAGTTTTGAAATTTCAAAATGTTCTATAAATTATTTTCGTAAACTACAATGTTGAGTTTTACCATGAAAATTGATATTTTTTTCCAACTTTATATGGAACTTTTTCCTAGGATACCTTAGAATAATTATTTTAACAGTTCTACATCAAAATTTTAAAGAAAAACGAAAGTTGAATTTTTGGCCCCAAAATTGAAAAAGAACCAAGGGAAAGAACCCCTTGGATGTTTTTCGGCCAAAAAAATAATTTCTGCAATTCTGTATCAGTAATGCTGATTTTTTTATTGGAGTTTTAAATGGTAATTGTAACACTTTCTGCATACTTAGATTTCAAAAAAAAAATGGATTTTGGCTTTTAAATTTTTTTTGTATAATCAATTTTTAGAGTAGTTATGACTTCAAAAGTCTTTTGCCTTTGAGATCTCACCATTTCCAAAATAGGATCTCAAATGATCTCAATTTTTGAGAGTGTCTGAAGAATCACCAAAAGATACTTTCTGCATCATTATATTTATTCTTTAAAATTTTCCTAGGCTTTGCAAATTCACTAAAGTTTTGAAATTTCAAAATGTTCTATAAATTATTTTCGTAAACTACAATGTTGAGTTTTACCATGAAAATTGATATTTTTTTCCAACTTTATATGGAACTTTTTCCTAGGATACCTTAGAATAATTATTTTAACAGTTCTACATCAAAATTTTAAAGAAAAACGAAAGTTGAATTTTTGGCCCCAAAATTGAAAAAGAACCAAGGGAAAGAACCCCTTGGATGTTTTTCGGCCAAAAAAATAATTTCTGCAATTCTGTATCAGTAATGCTGATTTTTTTATTGGAGTTTTAAATGGTAATTGTAACACTTTCTGCATACTTAGATTTAAAAAAAAATTGGATTTTGGCTTTTAAATTTTTTTTGTATAATCAATTTTTAAAGTAGTTATGAATTCAAAAGTCTTTTGCCTTTAAGATCTCACCATTTCCAAAATAGGATCTCAAATGATCTCAATTTTTGAGGGTGTCTGAAGAATCACCAAAAGATACTTTCTGCACCATTATATTTATTCTTTAAAATTTTCCTATTCTTTGAAAATTCACTAAAGTTTTGAAATTTCAAAATGTTCTATAAATTATTTTCGTAAACTATTGTACAATGTTGAGTTTTACCATGAAGATTGATATTTTTTTCCAACTTTATATGGAACTTTTTCCTAGGATACCTTAGAATAATTATTTTAACAGTTCTACATCAAAATTTTAAAGAAAAACGAAAGTTGAATTTTTGGCCCCAAAATTGAAAAAGAACCAAGGGTGTTTTTCGGCCAAAAAAAAAAATTCTGCAATTCTGTATCAGTAATGCTGATTTTTTTATTGGAGTTTTAAATGGTAATTGTAACACTTTCTGCATACTTAGATTTAAAAAAAAATTTAATTCTGGCTTTTAAATTTTTTTTGTATAATCAATTTTTAAAGTAGTTATGAATTCAAAAGTCTTTTGCCTTTAAGATCTCACCATTTCCAAAATAGGATCTCAAATGATCTCAATTTTTGAGGGTGTCTGAAGAATCACCAAAAGATACTTTCTGCACCATTATATTTATTCTTTAAAATTTTCCTATTCTTTGAAAATTCACTAAAGTTTTGAAATTTCAAAATGTTCTATAAATTATTTTCGTAAACTATTGTACAATGTTGAGTTTTACCATGAAGATTGATATTTTTTTCCAACTTTATATGGAACTTTTTCCTAGGATACCTTAGAATAATTATTTTAACAGTTCTACATCAAAATTTTAAAGAAAAACGAAAGTTGAATTTTTGGCCCCAAAATTAAAAAGAACCAAGGGGTACCCTTGGATGTTTTTCGGCCAAAAAAAAAAATTCTGCAATTCTGTATCAGTAATGCTGATTTTTTTATTGGAGTTTTAAATGGTAATTGTAACACTTTCTGCATACTTAGATTTTAAAAAAAATTGGATTTTGGCTTTTAAATTTTTTTTGTATAATCAATTTTTAAAGTAGTTATGAATTCAAAAGTCTTTTGCCTTTAAGATCTCACCATTTCCAAAATAGGATCTCAAATGATCTCAATTTTTGAGGGTGTCTGAAGAATCACCAAAAGATACTTTCTGCACCATTATATTTATTCTTTAAAATTTTCCTATTCTTTGAAAATTCACTAAAGTTTTGAAATTTCAAAATGTTCTATAAATTATTTTCGTAAACTACAATGTTGAGTTTTACCATGAAGATTGATATTTTTTTCCAACTTTATATGGAACTTTTTCCTAGGATACCTTAGAATAATTATTTTAACATTTCTGCATCAACATTTTTAAGAAAAACGAAAGTTGAATTTTTGGCCCCAAAATTGAAAAAGAACCAAGGGGTACCCTTTGGATGTTTTTCGGCCAAAAAAAAAATTTCTGCAATTCTGTATCAGTAATGCTGATTTTTTTATTGGAGTTTTAAATGGTAATTGTAACACTTTCTTCATACTTAGATTTTGAAAAAGAACCAAGGGGTACCCCTTGGATGTTTTTCGGCCAAAAAAAAAATTTCTGCAATTCTGTATCAGTAATGCTGATTTTTTTATTGGAGTTTTAAATGGTAATTGAAACACTTTCTGCATACTTAGATTTCAAAAAAAAAATGGATTTTGGCTTTTAAATTTTTTTTGTATAATCAATTTTTAGAGTAGTTATGGCTTCAAAAGTCTTTTGCCTTTGAGATCTCACCATTTCCAAAATAGGATCTTAAATGATCTTAATTTTTGAGAGTGTCTGAAGAATCACCAAAAGATACTTTCTGCATCATTATATTTATTCTTTAAAATTTTCCTAGGCTTTGCAAATTCACTAAAGTTTTGAAATTTCAAAATGTTCTATAAATTATTTTCGTAAACTACAATGTTGAGTTTTACCATGAAAATTGATATTTTTTTCCAACTTTATATGGAACTTTTTCCTAGGATACCTTAGAATAATTATTTTAACAGTTCTACATCAAAATTTTAAAGAAAAACGAAAGTTGAATTTTTGGCCCTAAAATTGAAAAAGAACCAAGGGGTACCCCTTGGATGTTTTTCGGCCAAAAAAAAAATTTCTGCAATTCTGTATCAGTAATGCTGATTTGTTTATTGGAGTTTTAAATGGTAATTGTAACACTTTCTGCATACTTAGATTTTTTTAAAAAATGGATTTTGGCTTTTAAATTTTTTTTGTATAATCAATTTTTAAAGTAGTTATGAATTCAAAAGTCTTTTGCCTTTAAGATCTCACCATTTCCAAAATAGGATCTCAAATGATCTCAATTTTTGAGGGTGTCTGAAGAATCACCAAAAGATACTTTCTGCATCATTATATTTATTCTTTAAAATTTTCCTAGGCTTTGCAAATTCACTAAAGTTTTGAAATTTCAAAATGTTCTATAAATTATTTTCGTAAACTACAATGTTGAGTTTTACCATGAAGATTGATATTTTTTTCCAACTTTATATGGAACTTTTTCCTAGGATACCTTAGAATAATTATTTTAACAGTTCTACATCAAAATTTTAAAGAAAAACGAAAGTTGAATTTTTGGCCCCAAAATTGAAAAAGAACCAAGGAGTACCCCTTGGATGTTTTTCGGCCAAAAAAAAAATTTCTGCAATTCTGTATCAGTAATGCTGATTTGTTTATTGGAGTTTTAAATGGTAATTGAAACACTTTCTGCATACTTAGATTTAAAAAAAAATTGGATTTTGGCTTTTAAATTTTTTTTGTATAATCAATTTTTAGAGTAGTTATGACTTCAAAAGTCTTTTGCCTTTGAGATCTCACCATTTCCAAAATAGGATCTTAAATGATCTTAGTTTTTGAGGGTGTCTGAAGAATCACCAAAAGATACTTTCTGCATCATTATATTTATTCTTTAAAATTTTCCTAGGCTTTGCAAATTCACTAAAGTTTTGAAATTTCAAAATGTTCTATAAATTATTTTCGTAAACTACAATGTTGAGTTTTACCATGAAGATTGATATTTTTTTCCAACTTTATATGGAACTTTTTCCTAGGATACCTTAGAATAATTATTTTAACAGTTCTACATCAACATTTTCAAGAAAAACGAAAGTTGAATTTTTGGCCCCAAAATTGAAAAAGAACCAAGGGGTACCCCTTGGATGTTTTTCGGCCAAAAAAAAAATTTCTGCAATTCTGTATCAGTAATGCTGATTTTTTTATTGGAGTTTTAAATGGTAATTGTAACACTTTCTGCATACTTAGATTTTTAAAAAAATTGGATTTTGGCTTTTAAATTTTTTTTGTATAATCAATTTTTAAAGTAGTTATGAATTCAAAAGTCTTTTGCCTTTGAGATCTCACCATTTCCAAAATGGGATCTTAAATGATCTTAATTTTTGAGAGTGTCGGAAGAATCACCAAAAGATACTTTCTGCATCATTATATTTATTCTTTAAAATTTTCCTAGGCTTTGCAAATTCACTAAAGTTTTGAAATTTCAAAATGTTCTATAAATTATTTTCGTAAACTACAATGTTGAGTTTTACCATGAAGATTGATATTTTTTTCCAACTTTATATGGAACTTTTTCCTAGGATACCTTAGAATAATTATTTTAACATTTCTGCATCAACATTTTCAAGAAAAACGAAAGTTGAATTTTTGGCCCCAAAATTGAAAAAGAACCAAGGGGTACCCCTTGGATGTTTTTCGGCCAAAAAAAAAATTTCTGCAATTCTGTATCAGTAATGCTGATTTGTTTATTGGAGTTTTAAATGGTAATTGTAACACTTTCTGCATACTTAGATTTTTTTAAAAAATGGATTTTGGCTTTTAAATTTTTTTTGTATAATCAATTTTTAAAGTAGTTATGAATTCAAAAGTCTTTTGCCTTTAAGATCTCACCATTTCCAAAATAGGATCTCAAATGATCTCAATTTTTGAGGGTGTCTGAAGAATCACCAAAAGATACTTTCTGCACCATTATATTTATTCTTTAAAATTTTCCTATTCTTTGAAAATTCACTAAAGTTTTGAAATTTCAAAATGTTCTATAAATTATTTTCGTAAACTATTGTACAATGTTGAGTTTTACCATGAAGATTGATATTTTTTTCCAACTTTATATGGAACTTTTTCCTAGGATACCTTAGAATAATTATTTTAACAGTTCTACATCAAAATTTTAAAGAAAAACGAAAGTTGAATTTTTGGCCCCAAAATTGAAAAAGAACCAAGGGGTACCCCTTGGATGTTTTTCGGCCAAAAAAAAAAATTCTGCAATTCTGTATCAGTAATGCTGATTTTTTTATTGGAGTTTTAAATGGTAATTGTAACACTTTCTGCATACTTAGATTTAAAAAAAAATTGGATTCTGGCTTTTAAATTTTTTTTGTATAATCAATTTTTAAAGTAGTTATGAATTCAAAAGTCTTTTGCCTTTAAGATCTCACCATTTCCAAAATAGGATCTCAAATGATCTCAATTTTTGAGGGTGTCTGAAGAATCACCAAAAGATACTTTCTGCACCATTATATTTATTCTTTAAAATTTTCCTATTCTTTGAAAATTCACTAAAGTTTTGAAATTTCAAAATGTTCTATAAATTATTTTCGTAAACTATTGTACAATGTTGAGTTTTACCATGAAGATTGATATTTTTTTCCAACTTTATATGGAACTTTTTCCTAGGATACCTTAGAATAATTATTTTAACATTTCTGCATCAACATTTTAAAGAAAAACGAAAGTTGAATTTTTGGCCCCAAAATTAAAAAGAACCAAGGGGTACCCTTGGATGTTTTTCGGCCAAAAAAAAAATTCTGCAATTCTGTATCAGTAATGCTGATTTTTTTATTGGAGTTTTAAATGGTAATTGTAACACTTTCTGCATACTTAGATTTTAAAAAAAATTGGATTTTGGCTTTTAAATTTTTTTTGTATAATCAATTTTTAAAGTAGTTATGAATTCAAAAGTCTTTTGCCTTTAAGATCTCACCATTTCCAAAATAGGATCTCAAATGATCTCAATTTTTGAGGGTGTCTGAAGAATCACCAAAAGATACTTTCTGCACCATTATATTTATTCTTTAAAATTTTCCTATTCTTTGAAAATTCACTAAAGTTTTGAAATTTCAAAATGTTCTATAAATTATTTTCGTAAACTACAATGTTGAGTTTTACCATGAAGATTGATATTTTTTTCCAACTTTATATGGAACTTTTTCCTAGGATACCTTAGAATAATTATTTTAACATTTCTGCATCAACATTTTTAAGAAAAACGAAAGTTGAATTTTTGGCCCCAAAATTGAAAAAGAACCAAGGGGTACCCTTTGGATGTTTTTCGGCCAAAAAAAAAATTTCTGCAATTCTGTATCAGTAATGCTGATTTTTTTATTGGAGTTTTAAATGGTAATTGTAACACTTTCTTCATACTTAGATTTTGAAAAAGAACCAAGGGGTACCCCTTGGATGTTTTTCGGCCAAAAAAAAAATTTCTGCAATTCTGTATCAGTAATGCTGAATTTTTTATTGGAGTTTTAAATGGTAATTGAAACACTTTCTGCATACTTAGATTTCAAAAAAAAAATGGATTTTGGCTTTTAAATTTTTTTTGTATAATCAATTTTTAGAGTAGTTATGGCTTCAAAAGTCTTTTGCCTTTGAGATCTCACCATTTCCAAAATAGGATCTTAAATGATCTTAATTTTTGAGAGTGTCTGAAGAATCACCAAAAGATACTTTCTGCATCATTATATTTATTCTTTAAAATTTTCCTAGGCTTTGCAAATTCACTAAAGTTTTGAAATTTCAAAATGTTCTATAAATTATTTTCGTAAACTACAATGTTGAGTTTTACCATGAAAATTGATATTTTTTTCCAACTTTATATGGAACTTTTTCCTAGGATACCTTAGAATAATTATTTTAACAGTTCTACATCAAAATTTTAAAGAAAAACGAAAGTTGAATTTTTGGCCCTAAAATTGAAAAAGAACCAAGGGGTACCCCTTGGATGTTTTTCGGCCAAAAAAAAAATTTCTGCAATTCTGTATCAGTAATGCTGATTTGTTTATTGGAGTTTTAAATGGTAATTGTAACACTTTCTGCATACTTAGATTTTTTTAAAAAATGGATTTTGGCTTTTAAATTTTTTTTGTATAATCAATTTTTAAAGTAGTTATGAATTCAAAAGTCTTTTGCCTTTAAGATCTCACCATTTCCAAAATAGGATCTCAAATGATCTCAATTTTTGAGGGTGTCTGAAGAATCACCAAAAGATACTTTCTGCATCATTATATTTATTCTTTAGAATTTTCCTAGGCTTTGCAAATTCACTAAAGTTTTGAAATTTCAAAATGTTCTATAAATTATTTTCGTAAACTACAATGTTGAGTTTTACCATGAAGATTGATATTTTTTTCCAACTTTATATGGAACTTTTTCCTAGGATACCTTAGAATAATTATTTTAACAGTTCTACATCAAAATTTTAAAGAAAAACGAAAGTTGAATTTTTGGCCCTAAAATTGAAAAAGAACCAAGGGGTACCCCTTGGATGTTTTTCGGCCAAAAAAAAAATTTCTGCAATTCTGTATCAGTAATGCTGATTTGTTTATTGGAGTTTTAAATGGTAATTGTAACACTTTCTGCATACTTAGATTTTTTTAAAAAATGGATTTTGGCTTTTAAATTTTTTTTGTATAATCAATTTTTAAAGTAGTTATGAATTCAAAAGTCTTTTGCCTTTAAGATCTCACCATTTCCAAAATAGGATCTCAAATGATCTCAATTTTTGAGGGTGTCTGAAGAATCACCAAAAGATACTTTCTGCATCATTATATTTATTCTTTAAAATTTTCCTAGGCTTTGCAAATTCACTAAAGTTTTGAAATTTCAAAATGTTCTATAAATTATTTTCGTAAACTACAATGTTGAGTTTTACCATGAAGATTGATATTTTTTTCCAACTTTATATGGAACTTTTTCCTAGGATACCTTAGAATAATTATTTTAACAGTTCTACATCAAAATTTTAAAGAAAAACGAAAGTTGAATTTTTGGCCCCAAAATTGAAAAAGAACCAAGGAGTACCCCTTGGATGTTTTTCGGCCAAAAAAAAAATTTCTGCAATTCTGTATCAGTAATGCTGATTTGTTTATTGGAGTTTTAAATGGTAATTGAAACACTTTCTGCATACTTAGATTTAAAAAAAAATTGGATTTTGGCTTTTAAATTTTTTTTGTATAATCAATTTTTAGAGTAGTTATGACTTCAAAAGTCTTTTGCCTTTGAGATCTCACCATTTCCAAAATAGGATCTTAAATGATCTTAGTTTTTGAGGGTGTCTGAAGAATCACCAAAAGATACTTTCTGCATCATTATATTTATTCTTTAAAATTTTCCTAGGCTTTGCAAATTCACTAAAGTTTTGAAATTTCAAAATGTTCTATAAATTATTTTCGTAAACTACAATGTTGAGTTTTACCATGAAGATTGATATTTTTTTCCAACTTTATATGGAACTTTTTCCTAGGATACCTTAGAATAATTATTTTAACAGTTCTACATCAACATTTTCAAGAAAAACGAAAGTTGAATTTTTGGCCCCAAAATTGAAAAAGAACCAAGGGGTACCCCTTGGATGTTTTTCGGCCAAAAAAAAAATTTCTGCAATTCTGTATCAGTAATGCTGATTTTTTTATTGGAGTTTTAAATGGTAATTGTAACACTTTCTGCATACTTAGATTTTTAAAAAAATTGGATTTTGGCTTTTAAATTTTTTTTGTATAATCAATTTTTAAAGTAGTTATGAATTCAAAAGTCTTTTGCCTTTGAGATCTCACCATTTCCAAATGGGATCTTAAATGATCTTAATTTTTGAGAGTGTCTGAAGAATCACCAAAAGATACTTTCTGCATCATTATATTTATTCTTTAAAATTTTCCTAGGCTTTGCAAATTCACTAAAGTTTTGAAATTTCAAAATGTTCTATAAATTATTTTCGTAAACTACAATGTTGAGTTTTACCATGAAGATTGATATTTTTTTCCAACTTTATATGGAACTTTTTCCTAGGATACCTTAGAATAATTATTTTAACATTTCTGCATCAACATTTTCAAGAAAAACGAAAGTTGAATTTTTGGCCCCAAAATTGAAAAAGAACCAAGGGGTACCCCTTGGATGTTTTTCGGCCAAAAAAAAAATTTCTGCAATTCTGTATCAGTAATGCTGATTTTTTTATTGGAGTTTTAAATGGTAATTGTAACACTTTCTGCATACTTAGATTTCAAAAAAAAAATGGATTTTGGCTTTTAAATTTTTTTTGTATAATCAATTTTTAGAGTAGTTATGACTTCAAAAGTCTTTTGCCTTTGAGATCTCACCATTTCCAAAATAGGATCTCAAATGATCTTAATTTTTGAGGGTGTCTGAAGAATCACCAAAAGATACTTTCTGCATCATTATATTTATTCTTTAAAATTTTCCTAGGCTTTGCAAATTCACTAAAGTTTTGAAATTTCAAAATGTTCTATAAATTATTTTCGTAAACTACAATGTTGAGTTTTACCATGAAGATTGATATTTTTTTCCAACTTTATATGGAACTTTTTCCTAGGATACCTTAGAATAATTATTTTAACAGTTCTACATCAAAATTTTAAAGAAAAACGAAAGTTGAATTTTTGGCCCCAAAATTGAAAAAGAACCAAGGAGTACCCCTTGGATGTTTTTCGGCCAAAAAAAAAATTTCTGCAATTCTGTATCAGTAATGCTGATTTTTTTATTGGAGTTTTAAATGGTAATTGTAACACTTTCTGCATACTTAGATTTTTAAAAAAATTGGATTTTGGCTTTTAAATTTTTTTTGTATAATCAATTTTTAAAGTAGTTATGAATTCAAAAGTCTTTTGCCTTTGAGATCTCACCATTTCCAAAATGGGATCTTAAATGATCTTAATTTTTGAGAGTGTCTGAAGAATCACCAAAAGATACTTTCTGCATCATTATATTTATTCTTTAAAATTTTCCTAGGCTTTGCAAATTCACTAAAGTTTTGAAATTTCAAAATGTTCTATAAATTATTTTCGTAAACTACAATGTTGAGTTTTACCATGAAGATTGATATTTTTTTCCAACTTTATATGGAACTTTTTCCTAGGATACCTTAGAATAATTATTTTAACATTTCTGCATCAACATTTTCAAGAAAAACGAAAGTTGAATTTTTGGCCCCAAAATTGAAAAAGAACCAAGGTACCCCTTGGATGTTTTTCGGCCAAAAAAAAAATTTCTGCAATTCTGTATCAGTAATGCTGATTTTTTTATTGGAGTTTTAAATGGTAATTGTAACACTTTCTGCATACTTAGATTTCAAAAAAAAAATGGATTTTGGCTTTTAAATTTTTTTTGTATAATCAATTTTTAGAGTAGTTATGACTTCAAAAGTCTTTTGCCTTTGAGATCTCACCATTTCCAAAATAGGATCTCAAATGATCTTAATTTTTGAGGGTGTCTGAAGAATCACCAAAAGATACTTACTGCATCATTATATTTATTCTTTAAAATTTTCCTAGGCTTTGCAAATTCACTAAAGTTTTGAAATTTCAAAATGTTCTATAAATTATTTTCGTAAACTACAATGTTGAGTTTTACCATGAAGATTGATATTTTTTTCCAACTTTATATGGAACTTTTTCCTAGGATACCTTAGAATAATTATTTTAACAGTTCTACATCAAAATTTTAAAGAAAAACGAAAGTTGAATTTTTGGCCCCAAAATTGAAAAAGAACCAAGGGGTACCCCTTGGATGTTTTTCGGCCAAAAAAAAATTTCTGCAATTCTGTATCAGTAATGCTGATTTTTTTATTGGAGTTTTAAATGGTAATTGTAACACTTTCTGCATACTTAGATTTCAAAAAAAAAATGGATTTTGGCTTTTAAATTTTTTTTGTATAATCAATTTTTAGAGTAGTTATGACTTCAAAAGTCTTTTGCCTTTGAGATCTCACCATTTCCAAAATAGGATCTCAAATGATCTTAATTTTTGAGGGTGTCTGAAGAATCACCAAAAGATACTTTCTGCACCATTATATTTATTCTTTAAAATTTTCCTATTCTTTGAAAATTCACTAAAGTTTTGAAATTTCAAAATGTTCTATAAATTATTTTCGTAAACTATTGTACAATGTTGAGTTTTACCATGAAGATTGATATTTTTTTCCAACTTTATATGGAACTTTTTCCTAGGATACCTTAGAATAATTATTTTAACAGTTCTACATCAAAATTTTAAAGAAAAACGAAAGTTGAATTTTTGGCCCCAAAATTAAAAAGAACCAAGGGGTACCCTTGGATGTTTTTCGGCCAAAAAAAAAAATTCTGCAATTCTGTATCAGTAATGCTGATTTTTTTATTGGAGTTTTAAATGGTAATTGTAACACTTTCTGCATACTTAGATTTAAAAAAAAATTGGATTCTGGCTTTTAAATTTTTTTTGTATAATCAATTTTTAAAGTAGTTATGAATTCAAAAGTCTTTTGCCTTTAAGATCTCACCATTTCCAAAATAGGATCTCAAATGATCTCAATTTTTGAGGGTGTCTGAAGAATCACCAAAAGATACTTTCTGCACCATTATATTTATTCTTTAAAATTTTCCTATTCTTTGAAAATTCACTAAAGTTTTGAAATTTCAAAATGTTCTATAAATTATTTTCGTAAACTATTGTACAATGTTGAGTTTTACCATGAAGATTGATATTTTTTTCCAACTTTATATGGAACTTTTTCCTAGGATACCTTAGAATAATTATTTTAACAGTTCTACATCAAAATTTTAAAGAAAAACGAAAGTTGAATTTTTGGCCCCAAAATTAAAAAGAACCAAGGGGTACCCTTGGATGTTTTTCGGCCAAAAAAAAAAATTCTGCAATTCTGTATCAGTAATGCTGATTTTTTTATTGGAGTTTTAAATGGTAATTGTAACACTTTCTGCATACTTAGATTTTAAAAAAAATTGGATTTTGGCTTTTAAATTTTTTTTGTATAATCAATTTTTAAAGTAGTTATGAATTCAAAAGTCTTTTGCCTTTAAGATCTCACCATTTCCAAAATAGGATCTCAAATGATCTCAATTTTTGAGGGTGTCTGAAGAATCACCAAAAGATACTTTCTGCACCATTATATTTATTCTTTAAAATTTTCCTATTCTTTGAAAATTCACTAAAGTTTTGAAATTTCAAAATGTTCTATAAATTATTTTCGTAAACTACAATGTTGAGTTTTACCATGAAGATTGATATTTTTTTCCAACTTTATATGGAACTTTTTCCTAGGATACCTTAGAATAATTATTTTAACATTTCTGCATCAACATTTTCAAGAAAAACGAATGTTGAATTTTTGGCCCCAAAATTGAAAAAGAACCAAGGGGTACCCCTTGGATGTTTTTCGGCCAAAAAAAAAATTTCTGCAATTCTGTATCAGTAATGCTGATTTTTTTATTGGAGTTTTAAATGGTAATTGAAACACTTTCTGCATACTTAGATTTCAAAAAAAAAATGGATTTTGGCTTTTAAATTTTTTTTGTATAATCAATTTTTAGAGTAGTTATGGCTTCAAAAGTCTTTTGCCTTTGAGATCTCACCATTTCCAAAATAGGATCTTAAATGATCTTAATTTTTGAGAGTGTCTGAAGAATCACCAAAAGATACTTTCTGCATCATTATATTTATTCTTTAAAATTTTCCTAGGCTTTGCAAATTCACTAAAGTTTTGAAATTTCAAAATGTTCTATAAATTATTTTCGTAAACTACAATGTTGAGTTTTACCATGAAAATTGATATTTTTTTCCAACTTTATATGGAACTTTTTCCTAGGATACCTTAGAATAATTATTTTAACAGTTCTACATCAAAATTTTAAAGAAAAACGAAAGTTGAATTTTTGGCCCCAAAATTGAAAAAGAACCAAGGGGTACCCCTTGGATGTTTTTCGGCCAAAAAAAAAATTTCTGCAATTCTGTATCAGTAATGCTGATTTTTTTATTGGAGTTTTAAATGGTAATTGTAACACTTTCTTCATACTTAGATTTTGAAAAAGAACCAAGGGGTACCCCTTGGATGTTTTTCGGCCAAAAAAAAAATTTCTGCAATTCTGTATCAGTAATGCTGATTTTTTTATTGGAGTTTTAAATGGTAATTGAAACACTTTCTGCATACTTAGATTTCAAAAAAAAAATGGATTTTGGCTTTTAAATTTTTTTTGTATAATCAATTTTTAGAGTAGTTATGGCTTCAAAAGTCTTTTGCCTTTGAGATCTCACCATTTCCAAAATAGGATCTCAAATGATCTCAATTTTTGAGGGTGTCTGAAGAATCACCAAAAGATACTTTCTGCACCATTATATTTATTCTTTAAAATTTTCCTAGGCTTTGCAAATTCACTAAAGTTTTGAAATTTCAAAATGTTCTATAAATTATTTTCGTAAACTACAATGTTGAGTTTTACCATGAAAATTGATATTTTTTTCCAACTTTATATGGAACTTTTTCCTAGGATACCTTAGAATAATTATTTTAACAGTTCTACATCAAAATTTTAAAGAAAAACGAAAGTTGAATTTTTGGCCCCAAAATTGAAAAAGAACCAAGGGGTACCCCTTGGATGTTTTTCGGCCAAAAAAAAAATTTCTGCAATTCTGTATCAGTAATGCTGATTTTTTTATTGGAGTTTTAAATGGTAATTGTAACACTTTCTGCATACTTAGATTTAAAAAAAAAATGGATTTTGGCTTTTAAATTTTTTTTGTATAATCAATTTTTAGAGTAGTTATGGCTTCAAAAGTCTTTTGCCTTTGAGATCTCACCATTTCCAAAATAGGATCTTAAATGATCTTAATTTTTGAGGGTGTCTGAAGAATCACCAAAAGATACTTTCTGCATCATTATATTTATTCTTTAAAATTTTCCTAGGCTTTGCAAATTCACTAAAGTTTTGAAATTTCAAAATGTTCTATAAATTATTTTCGTAAACTACAATGTTGAGTTTTACCATGAAGATTGATATTTTTTTCCAACTTTATATGGAACTTTTTCCTAGGATACCTTAGAATAATTATTTTAACAGTTCTACATCAAAATTTTAAAGAAAAACGAAAGTTGAATTTTTGGCCCTAAAATTGAAAAAGAACCAAGGGGTACCCCTTGGATGTTTTTCGGCCAAAAAAAAAATTTCTGCAATTCTGTATCAGTAATGCTGATTTGTTTATTGGAGTTTTAAATGGTAATTGTAACACTTTCTGCATACTTAGATTTTTTTAAAAAATGGATTTTGGCTTTTAAATTTTTTTTGTATAATCAATTTTTAAAGTAGTTATGAATTCAAAAGTCTTTTGCCTTTAAGATCTCACCATTTCCAAAATAGGATCTCAAATGATCTCAATTTTTGAGGGTGTCTGAAGAATCACCAAAAGATACTTTCTGCATCATTATATTTATTCTTTAAAATTTTCCTAGGCTTTGCAAATTCACTAAAGTTTTGAAATTTCAAAATGTTCTATAAATTATTTTCGTAAACTACAATGTTGAGTTTTACCATGAAGATTGATATTTTTTTCCAACTTTATATGGAACTTTTTCCTAGGATACCTTAGAATAATTATTTTAACAGTTCTACATCAAAATTTTAAAGAAAAACGAAAGTTGAATTTTTGGCCCCAAAATTGAAAAAGAACCAAGGAGTACCCCTTGGATGTTTTTCGGCCAAAAAAAAAATTTCTGCAATTCTGTATCAGTAATGCTGATTTGTTTATTGGAGTTTTAAATGGTAATTGAAACACTTTCTGCATACTTAGATTTAAAAAAAAATTGGATTTTGGCTTTTAAATTTTTTTTGTATAATCAATTTTTAGAGTAGTTATGGCTTCAAAAGTCTTTTGCCTTTGAGATCTCACCATTTCCAAAATAGGATCTTAAATGATCTTAATTTTTGAGGGTGTCTGAAGAATCACCAAAAGATACTTTCTGCATCATTATATTTATTCTTTAAAATTTTCCTAGGCTTTGCAAATTCACTAAAGTTTTGAAATTTCAAAATGTTCTATAAATTATTTTCGTAAACTATTGTACAATGTTGAGTTTTACCATGAAGATTGATATTTTTTTCCAACTTTATATGGAACTTTTTCCTAGGATACCTTAGAATAATTATTTTAACAGTTCTACATCAAAATTTTAAAGAAAAACGAAAGTTGAATTTTTGGCCCCAAAATTGAAAAAGAACCAAGGGCCCTTGGATGTTTTTCGGCCAAAAAAAAAATTTCTGCAATTCTGTATCAGTAATGCTGATTTTTTTATTGGAGTTTTAAATGGTAATTGTAACACTTTCTGCATACTTAGATTTCAAAAAAAAAATGGATTTTGGCTTTTAAATTTTTTTTGTATAATCAATTTTTAAAGTAGTTATGGCTTCAAAAGTCTTTTGCTTTTGAGATCTCACCATTTCCAAAATAGGATCTTAAATGATCTCAATTTTTGAGGGTGTCTGAAGAATCACAAAAAGATACTTTCTGCATCATTATATTTATTCTTTAAAATTTTCCTAGGCTTTGCAAATTCACTAAAGTTTTGAAATTTCAAAATGTTCTATAAATTATTTTCGTAAACTACAATGTTGAGTTTTACCATGAAGATTGATATTTTTTTCCAACTTTATATGGAACTTTTTCCTAGGATACCTTAGAATAATTATTTTAACAGTTCTACATCAAAATTTTAAAGAAAAACGAAAGTTGAATTTTTGGCCCAAAATTGAAAAAGAACCAAGGGGTACCCCTTGGATGTTTTTCGGCCAAAAAAAAAATTTCTGCAATTCTGTATCAGTAATGCTGATTTTTTTATTGGAGTTTTAAATGGTAATTGTAACACTTTCTGCATACTTAGATTTTTAAAAAAAATGGATTTTGGCTTTTAAATTTTTTTTGTATAATCAATTTTAAAGTAGTTATGAATTCAAAAGTCTTTTGCCTTTAAGATCTCACCATTTCCAAAATAGGATCTCAAATGATCTCAATTTTTGAGGGTGTCTGAAGAATCACCAAAAGATACTTTCTGCACCATTATATTTATTCTTTAAAATTTTCCTATTCTTTGAAAATTCACTAAAGTTTTGAAATTTCAAAATGTTCTATAAATTATTTTCGTAAACTATTGTACAATGTTGAGTTTTACCATGAAGATTGATATTTTTTTCCAACTTTATATGGAACTTTTTCCTAGGATACCTTAGAATAATTATTTTAACATTTCTGCATCAACATTTTTAAGAAAAACGAAAGTTGAATTTTTGGCCCCAAAATTGAAAAAGAACCAAGGGGTACCCCTTGGATGTTTTTCGGCCAAAAAAAAAATTTCTGCAATTCTGTATCAGTAATGCTGATTTTTTTATTGGAGTTTTAAATGGTAATTGTAACACTTTCTGCATACTTAGATTTCAAAAAAAAAATGGATTTTGGCTTTTAAATTTTTTTTGTATAATCAATTTTTAGAGTAGTTATGACTTCAAAAGTCTTTTGCCTTTGAGATCTCACCATTTCCAAAATAGGATCTCAAATGATCTCAATTTTTGAGGGTGTCTGAAGAATCACCAAAAGATACTTTCTGCATCATTATATTTATTCTTTAGAATTTTCCTAGGCTTTGCAAATTCACTAAAGTTTTGAAATTTCAAAATGTTCTATAAATTATTTTCGTAAACTACAATGTTGAGTTTTACCATGAAGATTGATATTTTTTTCCAACTTTATATGGAACTTTTTCCTAGGATACCTTAGAATAATTATTTTAACAGTTCTACATCAAAATTTTAAAGAAAAACGAAAGTTGAATTTTTGGCCCCAAAATTGAAAAAGAACCAAGGAGTACCCCTTGGATGTTTTTCGGCCAAAAAAAAAATTTCTGCAATTCTGTATCAGTAATGCTGATTTGTTTATTGGAGTTTTAAATGGTAATTGAAACACTTTCTGCATACTTAGATTTAAAAAAAAATTGGATTTTGGCTTTTAAATTTTTTTTGTATAATCAATTTTTAGAGTAGTTATGGCTTCAAAAGTCTTTTGCCTTTGAGATCTCACCATTTCCAAAATAGGATCTTAAATGATCTTAATTTTTGAGGGTGTCTGAAGAATCACCAAAAGATACTTTCTGCATCATTATATTTATTCTTTAAAATTTTCCTAGGCTTTGCAAATTCACTAAAGTTTTGAAATTTCAAAATGTTCTATAAATTATTTTCGTAAACTATTGTACAATGTTGAGTTTTACCATGAAGATTGATATTTTTTTCCAACTTTATATGGAACTTTTTCCTAGGATACCTTAGAATAATTATTTTAACAGTTCTACATCAAAATTTTAAAGAAAAACGAAAGTTGAATTTTTGGCCCCAAAATTGAAAAAGAACCAAGGGCCCTTGGATGTTTTTCGGCCAAAAAAAAAATTTTTGCAATTCTGTATCAGTAATGCTGATTTTTTTATTGGAGTTTTAAATGGTAATTGTAACACTTTCTGCATACTTAGATTTCAAAAAAAAAATGGATTTTGGCTTTTAAATTTTTTTTGTATAATCAATTTTTAAAGTAGTTATGGCTTCAAAAGTCTTTTGCTTTTGAGATCTCACCATTTCCAAAATAGGATCTTAAATGATCTCAATTTTTGAGGGTGTCTGAAGAATCACAAAAAGATACTTTCTGCATCATTATATTTATTCTTTAAAATTTTCCTAGGCTTTGCAAATTCACTAAAGTTTTGAAATTTCAAAATGTTCTATAAATTATTTTCGTAAACTACAATGTTGAGTTTTACCATGAAGATTGATATTTTTTTCCAACTTTATATGGAACTTTTTCCTAGGATACCTTAGAATAATTATTTTAACAGTTCTACATCAAAATTTTAAAGAAAAACGAAAGTTGAATTTTTGGCCCCAAAATTGAAAAAGAACCAAGGGGTACCCCTTGGATGTTTTTCGGCCAAAAAAAAAATTTCTGCAATTCTGTATCAGTAATGCTGATTTTTTTATTGGAGTTTTAAATGGTAATTGTAACACTTTCTGCATACTTAGATTTCAAAAAAAAAATGGATTTTGGCTTTTAAATTTTTTTTGTATAATCAATTTTTAGAGTAGTTATGACTTCAAAAGTCTTTTGCCTTTGAGATCTCACCATTTCCAAAATAGGATCTCAAATGATCTTAATTTGAGGGTGTCTGAAGAATCACCAAAAGATACTTTCTGCATCATTATATTTATTCTTTAAAATTTTCCTAGGCTTTGCAAATTCACTAAAGTTTTGAAATTTCAAAATGTTCTATAAATTATTTTCGTAAACTACAATGTTGAGTTTTACCATGAAGATTGATATTTTTTTCCAACTTTATATGGAACTTTTTCCTAGAATACCTTAGAATAATTATTTTAACAGTTCTACATCAAAATTTTAAAGAAAATCGAAAGTTGAATTTTTGGCCCCAAAATTGAAAAAGAACCAAGGGGTACCCCTGATGTTTTTCGGCCAAAAAATAATAATTTCTACAATTCTGTATCAATAATGCTGATTTTTAATTTATATACGACCCCAAGGGCATAATGAGTCCAAAAAAGTGGTCTAGAAAAAATGAGCAAAAGTATGTCCGTACGCCGTACGGTGTACGCCGAACAGTGTACTCCGTACTATAGAAAAACGGTCAAAAAAAAAGCTCCTAAAGTACTGGTCCGATTTGTATGAATTTTTTTTATAAGGTATTAAACAAAAATATAAGAATAGGGTCTTCGATTTTTCAAGGTCAGATCCTTCAAGGTCAAGTTATTGACAAAAGAATTTTTTTTTTCCACAACAATTAAACTTCAAGGTATCTTAAACAAAACTGCACATATCCTATATCCCGCTAGATGCTCATTCTGGCGAAAAAGAGGGTGGACAAGGACAATCCCCACTTTTCTATCTCAGCCACCTTTCACAATATCAAAAAAATTCTTGCAGATTATTGTAGGATAAAATCAGATAAGAATAATTGCGGAACGTTTCAAGGTCAAAATCGAAAAATTCAAGGTCAAAGTTTTTATATCTCAGAAACCCTAAATATTTTTGAAATTTTTTTTTCACATGATTGTAGGATTAAATAAAATAAGAAAACTTGCTGAATATTTCAAGGTCACATTTTGAAAACTCAAGGTCAAATTTTTATAATGAATATGTGTAATTCAAATACTGTGTGTTTTAGGGTACTATGATGTTCTACATTATTGATAATCTCAATAAAAGTACCAATTTTGGACAAAAATCAAGGTCAAAATTCAGAAATTTCAAGGTCAAATTTTTCGTATCTTAGAAACTATTTTGATTAAAATGTAGTTAAGCAACAGTCGTATATAAATTCACACCTCGCTCTCCCTGCGATGTAGTTTTTTTTTGTTAACTAATGAACAATAAAAAAATGTATTATTACGATGTCCTTTTTTATAAAGTGAAGCAAGCGAAACAGTAAAAAAGGTGATTTTGTTTGAATTTTACAAAACAATATTTTTTTTGATGTCCTTTGTGCATATTTTAAATTGGTTTGAATTGAACTGCGACATTATATTTCTAGCAATTGTTTATCCTTTAAAAACGATGTCTAAAAGAACTTACAATGTGATTAGCTCTTCCCTACAGAATGTAAGTACAATTTAGACATGTTTGTGATGATTGCTGCTCACGTAATGCCAAAATATGTTGCCATAAATGTAACAAATGTTCCAGAGTAAAAAAAATAGAATAATAATTAATTATTTTTGGTTCAAGGATTTATTTTAGGAAATCTTAAAAAAAAAATTATAGTTCTAATTCAATTTAAAAAATTATGCATCACTTAAAAACTTTACTTGCATAATTTTTAAAATTGAATTAGAACTATAATTTAAATTCTAATGGAAGACAAAAAACTACAAACAATGTTGCTTAATAATAATAATTCATGAGAATTCATAAAAAATTGGGAATATCTAAATTGTTCGCATGTTCTTTAAAAAGCATATCAAAGGACAAAACTGAGGAGTATTTTCCCTGAAAATTGACTGCTCATGCTAGAAGACACCGAACACGCGTGCAATAACATTTGAAAGCACTCATGTTATTCTTGAATTACTATCTACATGAAAATTCCAACAAAAAATAACATTCCAAAAATGGGGAGATAATAAAAATTCAGCCATGAAGAGGATCATTACCGAGCACGGTATTGAAATTTTACAATGAATAATAATTTGAATAAGTATAGATATTACAATATTTCAGACGTGGATTTTTCACTTTATAGAGTGAGTTCAATTTAAAAACAATGGAATATGTAAATCATTAAAGAACTTTCTAAGAAATCTGAAGAATTAATACTGGGCCTGCCCTTTTAAGGATGAAAATTGACGAGACAGCCATAATCTCTTAAAAGGAACCGATGCTAACGTTAAAATAAATTATGTTTTTCTTAACACACAACTTGAGTGCATTGAAAATTTTACAAGAGTTGGTATAAGTGCTACATTTCATTCATCTTTACAGCGAACCCAAAAAGGACGCAATATATTTAAAATATTTATAGTTATAAGCTCAATTTTCAGATGATATATGGTGGGATGTTCTTATAAAGTTTTAGCCTATTTTTGTTCCTTTCCAAAACAGAGTTTAAAATATTTTTTTCTTTTTTGCATATTTTATGTTTTCATATATTTTTTGCAGGACGAGTGGGAAGACGGCTTTTAAATGAGAATTTGTTCATATTTTAATTGCCGCCATTGGCTCAAGATATAAATATTAAAACTAATTCATTAGATTAAATGATGATTGATAATTAAATTTTAAAAACAATAAAAGCAATTTTTTTAAAAATTTAATTCAATTGAGGTAACTTTAAAATGATTCGTCTAATATTCGCAAAAATTGCCACTCGCAAGTAGTCATAGTTAAAAGGGGTTAAAAAATACTAACACTTAACAGTTATCAGAGTTAAAAAAATAAGTTCCTGTTACTTAATTAGAACCTCATCAAAATAGGAAACGCTTTTATTTGAAAAACTCCTTTCCAAATTAATCCCGTAACAACTACTATAATACCTGCCGTCTTAATATGTCTGCCGGTTTAAAGCATTTTTGATTGAAAATTTAAACAAATCAAATTTTCTTAAATTCTTTTTCTCCTCGGAAAACAACCCTGATTAAAAAACGGCGTGACTTTTCTACAAATTGTCACGACTCGGTAATCCAGTTTACAAAACTTGTTCCATAAGAATCATTTAGAACAATAGGAAGTTAGTATTTTGTTCGACATCCTTTGGGAGTGGGTGGCATTCTTTTATCTACGTGTGGGATTTGTCAAACAATTTCTCATAACGTCTGTAAAAATGTTTTGTTTTTTATTTATTTGACTGCAGTGATTCAACCACCTTTATTTTCGTAAAAATAAATTGGTAAACTTTCGTCCACAAAGGACCAATCCTGTCAATTGCTTTAATGTAAACCAAAATAACAGACTTAAGACTCTTCTCCATTTCAAATCGGATATTGTTTTGCTAACAACGGCACACAATCGGCTGCATAATCGTAAGTGCAATGGTAATTACTAATTAGAAAATAATAAATGTTTTGATTGTAGCCGACAAACAATAGGTCATTCGAATATAATTATGAAATAAAACATTCAGGTTCAGTTATAATTTAATTATCAAAATAATTTCCGCAATGGTTTCGAATAAAAGAACATTTAATGAAAAAGCTTTCGCAATTATGCGCAACTTGAATACAGAATTAGCACTATCCATTGAGTTAGATGATATTGTGTGCATTGTTTTGAAATGTATTCAATTTCCACCCCCACTCCGGTTGTGGCTACGCGTTACGTTAATCAGCCAACAAATGGCAGTGAAAGTTATTACAACTGAGCACCATCGAGCTTAACAATTAAAATTGTTGGTCTGTTATTTACTAATCAATTTTATTAGCATTAACATTTCATGGAAATTTAATTGCAGTTGGATTTTCATCTAAATTTTCATGTCGCAAATAAAAAATGTTAAATATGAAAACTATATTGCAGGGAGAGCGAGGTGTGAATTTATATACGACTGTTGCTTAACTACATTTTAATAAAGCTTTTCAGAGATATGAAAAATTTGACCTTGAAGTTTCGGAATTTTGACCTTAATTTTTGTCCTAAATTGGTACTTTCATTGAGATTATCAATAATGTAGAACATAAACAAACCTAAAACACACAGTACTTGAATTACATATTTACATTATAAAAATATGACCTTGAGTTTTCAAAATTTGACCTTGAAATGTTCAGCAAGGTTAGGGTTTCTGAGATATAAAAAATTTGACCTTGAATTTTTCGATTTTGAACTTGAAATGTTCTGCAAGTTTTCTTATCTTATTTTATACTACAATAATCTGAAAGAATTTTTCTGATATTATGTAAGGTGTCTGAGATAGAAAAGTGGGGTTTGTCCTTGTCCACCCCCTTTTTGGCCAGAAGGAGCATCTAGCGGTATATAGGATACCTTGAAGATTAATGATAGTAAAATAAAGAAAAGCGTAGTGCCCATTTAAGAAACCCCATACAAGAAAAACTGCCCTTGGCAATAACTTGACCTTGAAAAATCAAAAATCGCATCGTTATATTTTTTTGTAATATTTTGCACATTTTTTCTAAACCACTTTTTTGGGCTCTATATCATGCCCTTGGTCTTATATAAATTAATAAATATGAAAACGGTAACTCTTAATAAATTAAGCGAATTAAATTGTTAAATTGCTTTGAAGGTGTTATTCCACTGAGATTTTAATTGTACAAAAGATGTTTGACTTTATAAGCTCTGCTACGGAATATTAGCTTTGCTGTTTCTTGCTTGCTAAGCTGCTCAAATACTTGCTTCCTTATTTATGCCAAATAAGAGGTGGCTGCAAAATTCATGAATTTAATTTGCATTTAATTAAAATATTTGCACAAGATGCTTCTAGATTATCTGTCAACCTCTTTTAAAAGATTTTTTCACCAGTAAAAGTTTGGAATGACTTAAAAAATGCTTTCTAATTAAGCTAAATCATTGAAGGATTTATCACCGATTTTTTTTATTTAAATAAAATTGTGGTCGTACATTGACATTTTTAACAAATTTATTTAAAATCAAGAACTTCTTTTGCATTGCGAAATAAAATTCATTGAAAGGCAAAATAGATATAAACGAAATTGGCTTGTTTACTATTTCATTTCACCCAACTCATCATAAATATTTATGCGATTGCATGATTCTGATTGTTGTGCCTTCTCAGCTGCCGCCCCCACCAAAATTATCAATAACGTGGATTTGACTTCATCCCAATTTCCCAGCTTTATTCCGTTTCATTTATTCTAAACCATTTCCGGCGGTCTGAAATTTAAATTAAATGCCCACGTATTTTGATGCAACCCTTAAAGCTGTTTAGGAACTCATGTTGCTCGCTATTATGTAAGGGATTTTGTTAAGCTCTCAAATTTAAATAATGCTAATAGAAATTAAAGACTATCCGCTTCGGTTTACGCACGCATTTAATCTTTATCAATCAGATGTTGTAATCTTCACACATTAACTGCGTGCGGATTTGTCAATGATTGTAGCAAATAATCGCAAATAGAAGTGCAGATAACGACTGTGAGATCTAAAACAAAATTAAAGTGATGAATGAAAATTAATGAAATACGAAATTTGTTATTATTTTTCGTTTTTTTTTTTCGATGTTATTTGAGTAGGTATGAAATATGATTAATGAAGGCATTGAGGTTAAAAAATATCCCACGCAACCAAAAATAATAAACGCGCTTGAATGACTTTGCAAATAGCCTTTGGCTTATTGTGAAAAAGTCCTTCAACATAATATTTAGTATAATGTTGCTGCTTGTTTATTATTATTTATTTATTATTTAAAAATTGCTTTTAATATCAAAATTACATTTTTTCAATAATTGTTTCATCTTCAAAACATTCAATTTTTGTTATTCGAGAACCGAGTTTGAAATCTGAAAATCTTTCACTGCAATTTCTTTAATGAACTAATTGAACTTCAGTAATTTCGGCACTAATTTTTGCTTCTTTTTAAAGTAACCAACTTTTGCAGACCACAAATAACATGTTCAAAAGTATTAAGAGCCAATGAAAGGCGTACATTGCATCGCGTCCTGTCGAAGATGCTTCAAATTCAATTTTAAGTTGATTGCGTTCATTCAATCGCGAACAAAAAGTGCACGTTTATCCATAATTGAATATTAAATTCTTTTTGTGATAGGTTTGTTTAAGATCCACCCTAATAACGGAAAGATGCGTTTTGAATAATTGAAGAATGAGTGAATCAAACAATGGGTGACAACGAGCCCTTCTTAAAAACAAGCTGGACTCACCAATTATGGAAGTAGTTCTTTTAAATAATATTCTCAGTAATAAGGAAATGCTTATTTGCCTTGAGTTCATAATCTTATTTGTGAATTTAAAATATAAACTAATAGGAATCAAGAACCGCTGAAAAATATTGTTTAAGTGGGGGATTAAGTGAAATTATGGTTGGAGCAAAAACATTAAACTTCTTTATAGCAAAACTAAAAACCCAAATAAATTTATTTCGTCCTTTATTTACATTTAACTTTTATCTACATCAAAAAAATTATTTCTTAATTCAGTCATAAATGTTATGTCCAAAAAGGATTGCTTAAGAAGCTCGAGCATCAATATCAAGAAACTATGAGACTAGAACACAGCAGCTCAACGTACTTGACTGCATCAAAGCAGAACGTTTATTAAAAACGATGATTCATGAATCATAAATCATGCTAATACTCGAAAACCGTTGGTTTGCGGACAATAAATTCTACGAAACAGTTTGCAGAGATGAATTTATTTTTCATTATTCAATTATTCTGGAATATTTCTACAATATTCAAATTGTGTGCAAAATCGTTGTGGCATCAGAAATACATTTCATTTAATTGTTTTTATAACTTAAAGGGACCAAACATTTGTCATATGTTTGTGCTTTAAAATTTTGATTTACGTTTAGCCGAGAAAAATAGGGCAAAAAGTGAATAAACCGATCTATCGATTTAATTTCTTACTTCTTTTGCTTTATTCTAATAAGTTCAGTGGCCATCTGATGATCTTTCCCATTCTAGGCGAAGTTTCAGGTTCCAAAACAAGTGTTCTTTTACAGGAACAGGTTGTTAACTCATCGGCTTTGCCCTAAACTTGGAAGAAACATGAAATTTAATGCCTATTAATTGTAACTTAAAAACTGTTTCGAGTACAAAGTTAAAACTCACATTGTGGATTTGCCTTTTATCATATTCCATGTTCCATATTGCAGAAGAGCTTCTTTTTTAAGATGACCTAAACTTTGTGGATACATTTAAGATTATTAGTTTAAATGAAAATTTAATTGAGAAAGGATTTAATATAAATTTGGAGGACTAAATTTATAACATTTGTGCTTTAAGTATTGCATAAAGAAGACTTAACAAAAACTTCATGACATGTTGGGGACAGAAAAAACATAATGTGTGCATGCTAGAAGAATTCCCGATGTACATGTGGAGCCGCTCCTTGCATAACACATACATTGCAGCAACTATACAGTTAAGAAGGAGAATAAATATAATACGTAGAATTGTCCATAAAAATGAAACCATCGTGTCTACGTTGTGCGAATTGGACCATGCCATTACATTTATTATATTCCGGCGTCATCCCTCGGTGGCTTTATTTTAATAGAAACACATACAACACTACATTGTCGCAATACCGTCCGCATAAAACGTGACAATGCAAAAAGTCTTCTATGGAATATTTAAATTTAGTTTGCAGAACATGCCATACTAAGTAACTGCCCCCCAAAGAACAGAATGGGACATGAAAAATAGGTATTCTTCAATATCAGTTTTTTCAATTTTTAAATGCAAACTTATAAATTAAAAAATTTCCCTAATTAAATTTAGAATATTGTGGAACCCTTATTTAAACACACAATTAAGTTTAGCATATTTAACTTATTTTTAGGTTATAAAATTTAATCAAAACTTAAAGGAATTAACTGAAATTTTGCAATATATTTAAAAAAGTGAGCATAAAGCGCAATTAAATTAAGAAAATACGACTCATTTCCGCTTAAGGCTTTACTGATGCTTAAGCAAAGAAAAACAAAACATCAGTAATTAATATTTTTATTAACGCGACACAAATAAATATGAACATTAAAGGATTTCCCAGATTAACGGTTAAAACGGATGTTCGCCACAACAAGGACATAATTTTTTTTAAAACAAAGCATGTTCTCTGGCGCGCATTAATGTTAATTTGGCATAACGTCTCCTTATCTAGACCATAACATTTACAATAAATTGAACAATAAAGCTTTACCAAAAACGGCCCAAAAGCGTATTGAATCGTAAAAGAGAAAGCACAGCAATGATCATAAATGATTTTCCATTTCTTTTGTTCAACAACAATTCAAATAGGAACAATGTTGCAATCCCTTTGAATCCCTTTAATCTGTGTTTTAAAACGTTATTAAATAAAAGGGCGCATAATCATCTTAAATAAATCTTGCACAAAATTTACTTTTTTTTTAAATTACTGCTGAAAGCTTTTTACCATTGCAGCTTTATAATCACTGGACAATAATTAAGGTCCTTGATATTTTTACGTGAAAATGCTGACTCAAAAATAATAATACTCGGATGATAATACGTTGTTGTCATTTTTTATTAAACATACCAATTCAAATCTTGAATCGAACAATTAAAAATTTGAAAAAAAAAGAAATGACTCCAAAATAGTACACACAGCGCCATCTCTACTGCGCTTATAACAAAAAAATTAATTGTATGCGTGTATTGAAACATGGTCGATAAGCTTTGAAATTTGGATATATAATTTCTCACGACCTACCCTTATGTAGCTTTGTTAAGTAGCTCCCACCTCTGCAATTCTACAAGCTCAAAAAAAATCCTTGTATGTATTATCAAAAAAGGGGAAAACTTTAAGAGCGCATGACAACATTTAAAAATGTCACCGTTCTCTTTTACAAATTTTATGCGTTTCCCAACCATTACTGTCTACTGATATAAGGGAACTTAAATATTGGTTAACCACCAGTGCCTGTGCAACTTTACACAGAATTAGAATGTTGTAAAACAGTTTTACCTCGCAAAATTCTACTATCGACGCTGCAAAATTCTGTTAAACTTTAAAGCAATTACGAACAGCGAACACTCAACCTGATGTCACTTTAAACAAGTGGGAACTCGCTGGGAATATTGGCATTAAATTGTGCACTCCGAATATACCGATTTGTATTCGAAAGGGTGGGATGGGTGGAAAATGCACGAAGTCCCACGCCGGCAACGTCAACATGCTACTTCAATTGGGGAGTGTGTGCGGGCCGCAGAATGTGAAAAATGTGTACCGACATTTTTTCACACCCCTAATTCAATTGGAAATTTCAATGTCTTTTTTTTAGAAATTGTCAACAAGCATTGAATCCAATGAGGTCATTGATTAAATCATGTAACACATTGTTTACCATTTTTGATGCATAATATAAATCCAAATATAGTAAATAACTGAGTGGATTAGGATGTTTAAGATTTAAATAGTGAACATGACAAGTGGATTGTGCATTTTTCGTGTTTTCCTTTTCTCTTGCAGTCCATTAAATTTAATTGTAATTTAAACTTAAAAAAATTTAACTCCAAATTTTCAAAATGCATTATTTAATATTTAGTGATTGAATGGGTAATTAACGTGCGTTAAAGTATTTACTGCATTTTTTATTCGTTTTATAATATATTGTAAATAAAAATTTTAACATACATTTAATTATAATTGAATTAAAATATAAAACATTGTTAAAAATGATTTATTAAAATATCTACAGTAGAAATATCATCACAAACCACAATTCGTATTGCGGCAGAGTTCTCTTAATTATCACTTAAAAGATGCATTGCCTCTTTAGCAATTAATATTGTTTCACAAATTGTAGATGATCCTGTAACTAAAATAAAAAATAATAAACACAAAAACATACGAAATCAACAAAGTTTGAAGCTGCTTCAAAAGTTGATGCTCATAACTTTGAACCACTTGTAAAGATAACGTTGAAAAAACTTTTACTTTCAGCAGTCAGTTGCCAGCGTTTATTGGTCTTCGGGAACTTAAATATGTTTACACCATCTTTCTACAGAATTCGAAGAGTGTAAAGTTCTCTTCAATAAGTGGGAGAAATTAGTTTTAAAATTATAAAAATATTAATTTAACATTGAGTTAATTTTTAGTAACACTTTTAATTAAGGGTCTAAATTTTTTATTATTTTTTAATAGTTTTTTTTAATTTAAATTCGTAATTCTTTTTACGATTTCTTTTCACTAATATATTAATGCACATAATTCAACTCATTTTAGGCCTATTGATAACGAAATGAACTAGAAACTGGGATATTTCTATTACACTTTAAGCATATTGGTTATATGTAATTTAAATCGCATTTCCTTTTTGATAATTATATTAATTATTATCAAATATTTTAAATTAAAAGTGGAGTATTATCATAGAAAAAAGTGTGCATTCTTTGGTGGTTCGTTTACGTTGGGGAAAGGAGTTATATTATTGTTATGTGGCAGCTTTTTAAAACTCTCACACTGTTAATATCTCACTTTAGCTTCCACTGTCACCACTTGGTTATGGGTAACCAAGAACCTTTTTCTTTTATAACTCACTACTTATTTTATAAATAATAAATGAAAACACTATATTTTTAAAGTTTTAATTGGCTCTTGCTTTTTTTATTAAAACTTATTTTTTGTTAAATCAAAACACTGTAGTTATAAAAACATAATAACACTATAATAACTACTGAATAAAATTTAGTAGCTGAATGATATAATTTAGGAAACAACTGTATAAACAACTGAATAAAACAATTTTAAAGAACAATAATAATAACTCTCACAGATTAATCAATATTTAATCAAAAATACAACCGAATACATTACAACTTTAAAGAAAAATAACAACTCACAAGAAAGCTAACAGCTCTAAAGAAAAATAGCAACTACTTTAAAGAACACTATCACTCTTAGGAAAAATAACAACTGGCTAATAACACTTTTGAAGAAAAATAACAACTGAGTACTGACTCAAATCCATTGATTTGAGTCTTTTATTAACTTAAAAAGGGTGTCCTGTCAACAGAAAAATGGGCAATTTTTAATCTAATATTATTGGATGGTCTGAAATCCCATTTGGATTATGACCTAGTTATCTGCATTCCGCATTTTTGCTGGAGAATAAAATGCGTTCAGCACTTATGTATTTAAGCGGTAGAAATGCAGCATCTCTCATTGTTCGATTATTGACCTTTTTATCAATAATCGTGTGTGAGTAATTTTATGCATGCATTTGTCGTCGCAATTTTATTATTACTTATAAAATAAGTTAAAGGTAATTATTCCATATCTAGATTGCATTATGCATATTCTGCAATTTTGCCTGACAATGACCCCGCTTGACGTGGGGACGTAATGCACCAAGTGCATTTTGTGTGTGTATAATTTGGACACACAACAATCACATATGGAATGATCGTGGGCCGTGGTCGTTCGAAAAAGGTTAATTGAACTGTGCGGGAAAATATATGAAACCCGCCACAGAAATAATTTATGTATATACAAGACACAAGTACATATATATTGTATTTTGTAATATATATTTCAAAAGAGCGTCAGTTCAATCATCAAATTTCCTAGCTGTCAAACAATTGGAATTATTATTTGTTTAAATAATTCTCGCCGCCTAAGTTTTTATTTTATTTCATATTATCATTTCAACAAATTACAAAGTTATACTCTTGTAACTTAAAATATTAAGAGATTATTTATAAAAAATGGATTACAATATAGCTAAGCAAATTGCAATAAACCAGCAAAGGATATTCTATCCTGAGGTAAATACCTATATATCTTTAGTCCAGTAAAAGGCCCCAGGTTAATGTATTTAAGACTTAAATTTTAAGTACATATTTATGTTTATTCTTTAACAGATGCTGCAGTTATTTAAAACACAAGCTTCCACATCGGCCAAAAAAGATGGTATTAGCGATGACGATATCGAGCTGTGGCTGGTTCGCGTCTTACCGCTTATGTTTGATGAGGATGCGACCATTCAGAATAAAGCAATTGAAGCTATTGAAGCATTTGTCCAAACCATAGAGAATATTAATTACTATGAACATTCTTACTGGCCTGGTGTGCGGGAGAATATATTGGAAATGTAAGATTTGTTGACGATTTTTCAAATAATTGAGGTTTTATATTTAATACATCCCGTTGTTATTTGCAACAGGTTTGCAACGGAAAAAAGTATTAATTTTTTTTATGTCTATTCCCAGATATATTCAGACCCTGCAAACAAACATTGAAAAAAATGTTAAAATTGAGCAAATTTGGTTCTTGCTCATTAAAATCTGCCAAAGCGATGTCCTGAAGACGGCCAAAGTTTTTAATGTGTTCTTAAAAGTACCCGATAGTGCTTTCCGCAACGCTAATCAATCTGTGAGGGTCTTAGCATTTAAACTGTGGCAGGTCAGTTGTAATTTAATTAGCTTAATTTCTTGTCATTTCAAACATTTCCTTACAGGTTTGCATCGATATATTTGTACAAAATAGAGTTTTGAATCAAAAACGATTCAATTTACTGCGGACCCCATTGACTGCGGTCCAATGTAAGAGTCCAGAAGCATCTTTGCAGAAGGTAAAATGTTGGTGGCACTTTTTGTGTCAATTAAGGGAGACTAATGATGACGAGTCGTGCAAGTTATACAAAGATTTTCTTGTGTACTGTTTTGGTATTAACGACGACAACGGTCATCCATTTTCTGTTAATGTGTAAGACATTTCGTTTTGTTGATTTATGTTAGAATTTAAAGAACAAGATTTTTTTAGTTTTCCAGAGATTAATGAATACGCCCTTGTGTTGTTGATCCTCTCCATGGGTATGCCAAATAAAGAAGTCGAAGCACTACAGGAGAAATTGGGCATTGAAATGATGACGGTGCCCATTGTGAAGGCGGTTTCTTTCAAACGATTCCAAAGCTTCATTATTAGAAGTGCTTTGAAGGCAACGCACACGGTTTCGTTGCTCAGCTCCGGTAACACGGCGATATTCCAATGCCTTTGGAACAACTTGTTAACATTTGTTGATTATGATGATACCGAGTGCATGACATTTTTGTGTAATCAGCTTGGGGCATCTCTGAACACGGTTGGATCACATTTTTGGGTTGTCATTATCAAATTTCAGTACAATTAGTATTGCTTATTTTCAGGAAAATTCTACACTGCACGAATACTACATTAATGTATTAGGAATAATAACAGCAAGCAGCCGATCACCATTTAATCGAAACTTGGTGGGACAAAATGTGGGAAAGGCTGTTCCAAATATTGATATATTTTTACGATTTTTACTCGACTTTGTCCATGTTGACGAGCAGATGAAAAGATTCGTTGAAAAAGCGCTCACCTACAATCCGCATCGTCTTAAAGATTTAACCGCATATTGTGGACTTCTGAATATCTTTGTGCAATACCTTAACAAACCGCATTCGAGTTTTAAAACACCTTTTGATTGTTGGTTTTCAGTGGCAGCTGCAGTGCATTTATGCCTGCAGAAACGGCCAGAAGAATGGAAAACTGTGCAAGATAGTTCCGCTTTATTGATTGAGATCTTAACGTGGCCGCTCAAAAATTTAAAACATTTTAAATCGGTAAGTCTTTTTTAAAAATTAAAAGTTCATGCTTGGGAAACGAAATTAATCAAGTTATTTATAGCCGCAACGTGCTTTGCAGTTGTTGAGTGACATTCTGTCGACGGTGGAACCTTTAGGCATTTTGGAATACGAACCCTTTATCAAAGACTTGCAAAAAGTATTTACAAAAGATCTCAATGAAAATATTATGGAAATCTTTGCTGCGCTTTTTAATGGAATAAATTGTAAGTACACAATTCAATTTAATTTGTATTGAGACAAAGACGTCGGAATGTCCAATTATTAGGAAAGTTATTTTTTTAAATATTGATGAAGCTTATTACAGGCTATGGTCATATTTAAATCGAGGTTACCAGTTTTGTATGTGTAAATATTTCTTGAAGAGCTGTTCTATGATTATTTAAATCATTGTAATTTTAAAAAGTTCCTATTTTTATAATAAATCTTACATAATTTTCTCAACTCCTTTTTTCTGTTAAAAATAATAAATTATAAAACAGGGCAAAAATTGTTGAGTTCCGTCACTGACACAAACCCTTTTCTTTGTTATAGGCATTCAGGACAACAAAATGACATGTTTTTCTTTCGTCTGGGGACTATTGGAAGATTTAAGACGGCAGAACCCGACTCTCATCACTAAAAACTCATCCATTATTTCGTCATTCAAAAAATTAATAAAGCGTCATTCTGCGGAAGTCCTTTTATGTGTTTATGAACAACTAACAAAACTTTTGTCACAACACTGCCAAAATGACGAGGAGCTACAACAAATAAATAACGATTTGAGAAAGAAATTGAAAAATCATTTACCTGTGGAAGTGAAAAAATTAAGTGAAACCAATGATTTTGCAAATTGCATCAAAAAAGCAGCTAGCAATAGTAAAACCAAAAATGATGATAACCTATTCGTAGTACCGGTTGTATTAGATCCTTCGAAATTAACGGAACACCAAGAGGAAATATTCAAACAACGTCGATCCGACATTCCAGCCCTGCACAATGATGCATCTCAGTCATCAGACAGTCACAGCATAAAACCACCAAAAAGTGTAACTCAATGGAATAACAAGGAGAATAATTCAAAGTCTACCGAAACTAATACGCTCACACCAACAATTAATGAAGCCACCAATGGTAATGAAACAGTTGTTGGGAAGACTCAAGATTTAGTGAATGCAAATAAATCGGTGGGGGTGACCAAAATCGAAGAACTTAACAGAAGACGAAATAGTGAGATAAAACGACTTAATATTGATATGGTCGAGAGTGGAACACTCGTATCACGAAACTCGCCTACAACCCGTGTGTTAACGCGCAGGCAATCAATGTACATTGAAACCAAAAAAGACATTGAAATTTATTCCGAGATGACTGAGAATACCAGAAAAAAAATTAATCAAGAGCAGGCGAGTCCTCCTACAACGAGAACAAGGTTACGAAATGCGGCAGTTCTGGAAGTGACGAACAAAAATAACAAATTGGTAAAGGAGAAGACACCAGTAAAACTTCGAAATAGAAGAAATTCGTTGAAAAGAAGTGAGCCACTGATTAAACAGGAAAACAGCGCATCTGATTCTGAAGAAGATAAGACTGAAAAGGTAGAAGAAAATAGTTTTAATGGCCGCAGTGCAAGATTATCGCAGATGGACGATAAATCAGTGACATGGCCAAACAGTAAAATGGAAGCGGCCCAACCGTCGACTTCTGCTAATCGAAGTGTAACCCGAAGTGCGTCTCTTAGAGTTTTAGAACGACGTGACACTACTCACGAATTTGAATCTCTAGCCATCAAACGACAACGCGTCAATCCCCCAAAATCTAGGACGCCAGACGAGTCTGGTATGAGATATTTAGAGGAAATGGATACCAGTGAGGAACAGCAAACCGAGAAGGTGTTATCATTTTCCAATGAGGAAGCGGTGCTTCAACATGTCCTTAAAAAATACTCTGCCGTAAGGTTACTAGATGCAAAATTGAAGCACATTAAGAATGAGTGCCAGTCAAGTAATGAACTCATTGGTGCTGTGCTTAATAAGATAGCTGCTAATGTTGCACAGAATAATGAGTATAAGGAGTTGGTGTTTGGTAATTTGGCCTTGAGACATCCTAAGGATTTCCTGAAGTATGCCATCAAGGAGAACATTGCTACCGAGGTGTTTGACTCGTTTTCATCCAACCTTTTGTTGGACTACCATGTCAGCCAGGCGGAGAGTAATACGGATGTAAAGGAGAATTTACTGGAACGCGTGTGCTCAGTTCTACTGAAACCTACCGAGGATGGTAAAATGGCGAATGAGACCCACGCACACATTTCGAGACTGATTCAACTGCAAAAAGTTGATAAGGATCAGTTGTGCAAATTTTTGGGAGATGCCTTTAGATCTGAATTGCCGTAGCCAATTTTTTTTTTCAATTGGCATGTGTATTTTTTGGGATACTCAAAGTATATTGCACAAAAATATATTTTAAGTTTAATTGTATATATACATTTTTTATTTAATAAAATTATACCTTTTTTTATTCCTTTGACACACTGACAATTTCTCATCATCATATTTTGATGATCCCCATAGCCAAATAAAAAGGCTTTCAAATTTTATTTAAATAACATATAACAATCCACATTCGCGGTCACCGTAATTTAAATGTAAAACAATGACTGCGCGTTTTGTATCGCTTTATAGTATTTAAAAACTGGCATTTCTAATTCAATTTTAATTAAATGTTTTCAATTAGTTATTTTCATTATTAATTTCATATTGTCTATCGCTTATATGAACGTGATCACGGTCCATGGACATAGGACCAACGTCCAACACCTGTGGAACAAAAAAGATATATGTACATATTATGTGTCACCAAACATATATACTTTCCTACATAAATCAGCCCACAGGACTATTTTTGCGTTCACGCGAGGTAAAAGAATCGGATCTCCTTAAATGAGTCTGTTCTGTCCAGTACTCGCGACATGTTCCCTACGATCGTAATTAATAACTTCGAATTACCACTGGTTTGAATTAGAAAATAAGGATTGGACTGATTTATGCTGAAAAATATGTATTTGATGACATTAACATAATATATATACAGTCGCCATATATTATATTAATGTCATCAAATACATATTTTCATACATATTTTCATGCATAAATCAGTCTAATCATTATTTTTCGAGCCCTTTTTTCGAATAAGGAATGATAAACTTTCAATATTTTTTTATGCACAAGATTTCTGGTATTTAACAAGCTTGAACTTGAACTTTCGAATCTTTTTCGAACATAATGTCATAATTGATTCGAGTTTCAACTCTGCTTTTCATTCGCAAAAAGTCTTTCCTTAAAATAAATTGTTGAGGTTGTTTGAAAAAGAAAATTGAACTGAGCGGGAAAATATATGAAATCCCGCCAAAAACAATATTTGTATATATTTCTGAATTTTTATTACTCGTCTTTTCACTTCTGTTGCCAATTGCCATTACAAATGCACGTAAAAATTACAAATACCTGGCGTGAGGCGTCACTACATTAAAGTTGCCTGTTTATAAATTAAAATATTGTAAAAAATTTAAAACCTAATTTATTATTTGTAAGAAATGGATTACAGTTCAGCTAAGCAAATAGCCATAAATCAGCATAGGAGCTTATATCCCGAGGTAAGTCACAAAAGCGGCCCCAGCTTAATATATTTAAGTATTTATGTTTATTTTATGTTTGTCAGATGCTGCAGTTATTAAAAACGCAAGTTTCCACAATGGCCAAAAAGGATGACATTGGCGAGGAGGATATTGAATTTTGGCTCGTTCGCGTTTTACCGCTTATGTTCGATGAGAATGCGACCATTCAGAATAAAGCCATTGAAGCTATTGAAGCATTTGTCCAAACCATAGAGAACATTAAATACTATGAGCATTCCTACTGGCCTGGTGTGCGGGAGAATATATTAAAAATGTAAGATACAATGATTTGTGTGTGTTTTTTTAAATAATTGAGGTCTTATATTTAATACATCCCGTTGTTATTTGCAACAGGTTTGCAACGGAAAAAAGTATTAATTTTTTTTATGTCTATTCCCAGATATATTCAGGCCCTGCAAACAAACATTGAAAAAAGTGTTAAAATTGAGCAAATTTGGTTCTTGCTCATTAAAATCTGCCAAAACGATGTCCTGAAGACGGCCAAAGTTTTTAATGTGTTCTTGAAAGTACCCGATACTGCTTTCCGCAACGCTAATCAATCTGTGAGGGTCTTAGCATTCAAATTGTGGCAGGTCAGTTGTAATTTAATTATCATAATTTCTTGTCATTTCAAACATTTCCTTACAGGTTTGCATCGATATATTTGTACAAAATAGAGACTTGAATCAAAAACGATTCAATTTACTGCGGACCCCATTGACTGCGGTCCAATGTAAGAGTCCAGAAGCATCTTTGCAGAAGGTAAAATGTTGGTGGCATTTTTTGTGTCAATTAAGGGAGACTAATGATGACGAGTCGTGCAAGTTGTACAAAGATTTTCTTGTGTACTGTTTTGGTATTAACGACGACAACGGTCATCCATTTTCTGTGAATGTGTAAGACATTTCGTTTTGTTGATTTATGTTAGAATTTAAAGAACAAGATTTTTTTAGTTTTCCAGAGATTAATGAATACGCCCTTGTGTTGTTGATCCTCTCCATGGGTATGCCAAATAAAGAAGTGGAAGCACTACAGGAGAAATTGGGCATTGAAATGATGACGGTGCCCATTGTGAAGGCGGCTTCTTTCAAACGATTCCAAAGCTTCATTATTAGAAGTGCTTTGAAGGCAACGCACACGGTTTCGTTGCTCAGCTCCGGTAATACGGCGATATTCCAATGCCTTTGGAACAACTTGTTAACATTTGTTGATTATGATGATACCGAGTGCATGACATTTTTATGTAATCAGCTTGGGACACATCTGAACACGGTTGGATTACATTTTTGGGTTTTCATTATCAAATTTCAGTACAGTTAGTATTGCTTATTTTCAGGAAAATTCTACACTGCACGAATACTACATTAATGTATTAGGAATAATTACAGCAAGCAGCCGATCACCATTTAATCGAAACTTGGTGGGACAAAATGTGGGAAAGGCTGTTCCAAATATTGATATATTTTTACGATTTTTACTCGACTTTGTCCATGTTGACGAGCAGATGAAAAGATTCATTGAAAAAGCGCTCACCTACAATCCGCATCGTCTTAAAGATTTAACCGCATATTGTGGACTTCTGAATATCTTTGTGCAATACCTTAACAAACCGCATTCGAGTTTAAAAACACCTTTTGATTGTTGGTTTTCAGTGGCAGCTGCAGTGCATTTATGCCTGCAGAAACGGCCAGAAGAATGGAAAATTGTGCAAGAGAGTTCCACTTTATTGATTGAGATCTTAACGTGGCCGCTCAAAAATTTAAAACATTTTAAATCGGTAAGTTTTTTTTTAAATTAAAAGTTCATGCTTGGGAAACGAAATTAATCAAGTTATTTATAGCCGCAACGTGCTTTGCAGTTGTTGAGTGACATTCTGTCGACGGTGGAACCTTTAGGCATTTTGGAATACGAAGCCTTTATCAAAGATTTGCAAAAAGTGTTTACAAAAGATCCATGCAACGCAAATTTTCTTGAAATTGTGGCTGCGCTTTTGGAAGGAATAAATTGTAAGTACACAATTAAATTTAATTTGAATTGAGACAAAAACGTCGGAATGTCCGATTATTAGGATTTTTTTTTAACTAGCACAGAAACAATGAAAAAGTATTGCAATAAAAGCGTTATTGTAATGTTAAATAAAATCTAATCACAAAAACCCCATGAAACAAATTCCGTTTTTAAAGTACGTATTGTAATGTAAAAATTGATGAATAATTTTTTTTATTATTATAATTTTAAATTATTATTGTGCAGAAATTTGATTTCATGGTGCATATTCATTAAATTATTTCGATTCCGTACCTTTTTTTCCACCTGTCTTCGGAAATATCCATCAATTTCATGGAACATAAAAAATTACTGCGATACTTAATTCCATTTTTGTCTTCACTTCGATAATTTTTTTGAGCACCAATTTAAAGAATTCAAGAAATTTAATTGTGTTTTCTTTTGTTGTTGAAAGATGTCTGATTCGTAATAAATTCACTTACTAACTTTTATATCGTATAAATCCAACGGTTAGATGGAGATGTTTTAAATGAACTTGTTGAAATCCCTAAAAGTATTGACGGATTCCCCCCTTATTCCGTAGCTGTCAATATTTAAATTGAGGTTATGGTTATTTTTCTGTATATATATTTATTGTAGAACTATCCAAAGATATTTTGGCGCGCGTATGCTTGAAAATTTCCAAACAGCTGGATGTTGGGACGCAAAGTTTATTCTACGTACTGTAATAATCAATAATCGCACGTGTGTGTATATTGCATTGTATTGTGATTTGTGTGTAGAGTGGAGACCGAAAGACGAAGAGTACGAAGACAGAAGACGCCATTTGAATTATTGAATGTTGTAATGTTTGTGATTGCTCCTATTTAATTTTAAATGATAAATATTTTAAATTTAAACAAGAATGCAACATCTGCTTTGCTTTTAGATTAAATTTCATAGTTTTAAGCTTAATGTTAGATATTATCATCAAAACGTGAGTGTAATTCTACCAATTATTTCAGTGTATCATATATATGTTGGCTATGTCAATTTTAACCCGCAACCCCATTTTTTTTCTTTGTTACAGGCATTAACGACGACAAATTGAGAAATTTTTCGTTCGTCTGTGGCTGCTTGGAAGATTTAAGACGGCAGAACCCGACTCTCATCACTAAGAGCGCAACCATTATTTCGTCATTGGAAAAATTAATCAAGCGCCATTCTGCGGACGTCCTTTTTTGTGTTTACGAACGATTAACTAATCTTTTGGCACAATACTGCCCCAATGAGAAAAGGCTACAACAAGTAAATAACGATTTGAAGGAGAAATTGAAAAATCATTTACCTGTGGAAGTGGAAAAATTTAGTGAACCCAATAATTTTACAAATTTCATCAAAAAATCAGCCAGCAATGGCCAAACCAAAGATGACGAATTTGTGACAGTACCGGTCGTATGGAAATTTGATCCTTCAAAATTAACGGAACACCAAAAGGAAAAGCTCAAACAACGTCGATCCGATATTCCAGCTCTGTACAATGATGCATCTCAGTCGCAAGATAGTCACAGCATAAAACCGTGGTCGCCAAGAAGTGTAACTCAATGGAATAACAAGGAGAATAATTCAAAATCTACCGAAACTAATACGCCCACACCAACAATTAATGAAGCCACCAATGGTAATGAAACAGGTGTTGGGGAGACTCAGGACTTAGTGAATGCAAATAAGTTAGTGGCGACCGTGGTAACCAACGACAAAGAAACATTTAAAGAAAAGACCAAAAAGAGAAATAATGAGATAAAACGACTTAATATTGATATGGTCGAGAGTGGAACAGTCGTATTACGAAACTCACCAAAAATACGTGTGTTAACGCGCCGACAATCAATGTACGTTGAAACCCCCAAGGACTCTGAAATTAATTTGGAAAATACTGAAAATACAAAAAAAATTATGAATAAAGAGCAAGCGAATACTTCTGTAATCAGAAAGGCTCTTCGAAATTCAGCAGCTATGGAAGCTACTAACAAAAATAACAAAATGGTGAAAGAGAAGAAACCAGTAAAACTTCGAAGCACAAGAAATTCATTGAAAAGAAGTGAACCTCAACCGGGAAGCAGTGCGTCTGATTCTGAAGAAGTGGATGACACTAAAAAGGATTCAGAAGAAAATGTTTCTCTTGCAAGTTTCGTATCTAATGGTGGAAACAAAGAAATGGATGACGAATCTCGCGATATTACTCAAAATGAAAAAGAAGTTGGTGTGAAGACATCGTCTATTGAGACTCCTGCTCATCAGAACGAAGAATTGGAGGTTAATAAAGAATCTTCATCTAATAATATAATGGAGGTCGATGAAATAGAATCGGGGGTCATTATTTCAAGTGAGGATGAGGCCTCCGAAGTTCATAAAAGCATACCTCCAAAGAAACCGCCGACCACATCGCCTCCGTCTCAAAAAAATAAAACAGATGGCATTGAAGAATCTCCCGTCATTTCTCCGATTCGGGAAATAAAAGAAACGGAAAGCATAAATAAGACACCGACGCCAGTCATTGACTCAAAACCTTCCTCATCTTCTTCACCTCCAGAAAATAATACAGATGGCATCGAAAAATCTCCCGTCATTTCTCCGATTCGGGAAATTAAAGAAACAGAAAGTATTAATAAGTCACCGACGAAAGTCAATGACTCAATAGTTGTTGATCCAAAATCACCAAAACCTTCCTCATCTTATCGGGCGTCTCTCACTAATAAATCTCTAAACACAAGCATCATTTCATGTTATGATTTGGATGACATTGAGGACGTAAACAAGGGGGAACTTCTCGACGCCACCGCAGACATCTCACCGATTGCATTAAGCAAAGAAAATCGCAGTGGTGTGCTTCTAGACGACAATTCCCTCGCCACACCATTAGGCATTGTAAAAGACAACCTTATTCCAGACGATGATGCGCCAATGCTGCCAACAAGTTCATCGACCACTCCACAATTGCCCATCAGATTGACTAGCACACCACAACAAATAGGCGCACTACCCTCTAAGAATCCACTGATACGTTTTGGAGGTCGCAGTGCAAGATTCCTACAGCTGGCCGCTGAAACCACAATGGACGATATACCAGTGACACCACCAAGCAGTAAAGTGGAGGCGGTAAAACCTCCGACTTCAGCTAATCGAAGTGTAACCGGAAGTCCGTCTCTTAGCATTTTGAAACGACGTGTGCCCGATGACACTGTCGATGAATTCGAGTCGCCAGCCAGCAAACGGAAACGTGTCAGCTTTCATGATCCCCCAGTTTCGAGGACGCGAGAATTTATTCCCCCACCTAGGCATCATCATTCAGCCAAGCGTTTGGACAGCTCAAACAGTTTATTTGGCAATTTGGAGGAAATGAATGGAATCAGTATTTTGGATACCAGCATCAGTGAGGAACAGCAAACAGATGAGGTGTTAACATTTTCGAATGAGGAAGCGGTGCTACAACATGTCATGAAAAAATACTCTGCTGAAAAGTTACTGGATGCAAAATTGGAGCACATTAAAAATGAATACCAGTCAAGTGAGGAACTCATTGGTGCTGTGCTTAATAAAATTACTGCTAATGTTGCGCAAAATAATGAGTATAAGGATTTGGTTTTTGGTAATTTAGCCTTGAGACATCCTAAGGATTTCCTGAAGTATGCCATCAGAGAGAACATCGCTACCGAGGTGTTTGACTCGTTTTCATCCAACCTTTTGTTGGACTACCATGTCAGCCAGTCGGAGAATAATACGGATGTAAAGCAGAATTTGCTGGAACGCGTGTGCTCAGTTCTACTGAAACCAACCGAGGATGGTAAAATGACGAATGAGACTCACGCACTTATTTTTAACCTGATGCAAGTGCAAAAAATTGATGAGCATCAGTTGTGCAAATTAATGGAAGCTGCTTTTAGATCTAAATTGCCCAACTAATTTTTTATTAATTGGATACCCAGAATATACCTACAAAAATATATTTTAAGTTATTAAAAACTGTTTTTATTTATTAAATTAACATTCTTCTAATCCACCCACAGCACTAAATCTATTCAATTTCAATAACGGCCCCTGCTTTAGTGAGGGCCTCCTTCAATTTCTCAGCCTCATCTTTTGTGATGTCCTCCTTAACGATTGTGGGCGCACTTTCAACAAATTTCTTTGCCTGCACCAAATTCATACCCTCCAGAAGACTCTTCACCTCCTTGATAAGCGCCACTTTTTGTTTATCATCAAATTTCACTAGTTTCACTTTAAATGCGGTTTGGACCTTTTTGGGTGCCTCCTCCTCGTCGTCGGCGGCAGCTGGGCGTGCTTGTGCCATGCCGCCACCACCAAAACCAGACATCAGTGCGGCATCGGAAATGTTAAGTTTTCGCTTTAGCAGACCGCTCAATTCGGACACCTCCAGCAAATTAAGGCCGACAATTTGATCTGCAATTACTAATAATTTTGGGTTGAGCGGCTTTTCAGCATTTTCTGATGCAGGTACTGATAGTGCAGGCTCAGCGCTGTTGGTTAGGATGGCACATCGTGAAAACGATTTTCGGCTGCTGGTTCTAATGGTGAGTGGAAGTAGAAGACGTGCAGAAAACATATTTTTGTTTACTAGTTTTTAAACAATTAAAAATGTTATATTTAAGTTATGGAATAGTTTTAATTTTTAAATGAAAATATGGAATTTCAGTGATATTTGGGGGGTTATGTCAATGAATTCTTATTTTCTTTACATTAAGAAAATTGGCTTATAAATCATTAGTCTTTATTCATTTGTCACAAGTTTTGACGTTTAAATTTTGACACAGGGGGCATAAAATTCGCACCGTTAGACTAATCGATTAACGGTTCGAGTATAATGACTGTTTGTTAAAACAGCGCAAAAATTCAAAACGAAACAGTTAAATACAGTTATATTAATTACTTAATTATATTAGCAATTTTTTTTCTGAACAAATCCCCGTTCCCTCCGGCAGTATTTGATTGAATTCCATTACATCTTTTTTATTTAGGGTTAAAGACTAACAACCCTCGAATCCTTCATTGTCTCAGTTTTATCATTTTACGTAGCGTCAGTCAGATAGATTTATCTGTAATTTGTAAAATCGTGCACTATGCTTGATTAGTTGTCCAAAGTTTTACCGTTCAATACCAGATTTAAAACCAACAACAACAAAATTCTTCCCAAACTTAATTAGGACTACATTAACAGAATGTTAGACATCCCACAAATTATAAACCAAATACCGATGGTACCATACTTTTTCCCACAAACATCCAAATCTTTCACTTACTCGGTACATATTATCACACAAAACAATCGCATGATCAAGACGTCGCGTCGTGATTGAAGATGCTGCAGCAACAATGAAGGAGAAAAAAGGCAACACCAATCGCGCAAAAAAGAGTTTCAGTTCTCTTATAATAAATCGACTCATCATCGCTCGCATCTTCAAATTTCTTTAACGCCAAGAGCGCTTTTGCCTTTTACACATACAACTTTTTTTCAAACTGTTTGCGCATGCGATATGGTTACCATATCGTAGCATTTATGCAATTTGTGCGGATTCAAAATTTATGTGTGTTGTGGCTGACCTTTAAAACTCGTTTAACGTTTCGATGCCTTTCAATCAATTCTCCCCCCACATTAATTTATAAAACAATGTAAAATGTCTCTCTCTCTCTCTCTCGTAAGATTCTGCGGGCATATCTTTTATAAAATAAAAAAGAAGGTTTATGTATGTGATTTAAATCACACGGTCTGATGGTGTGGTATGTGAAAAGTTGGGTATTGTGTGCGAGTTGTGACTGCTGCGGCCAACTACCATACTGCTCTGGGTGCTTAAAGTTGTAACAAAGTAAGTAACAACAAATTATGTTGAAAAATGTTGTGCACCATCGTTCATAAGCAGTTCATTATGCAAGGTTTTTATGTTAAAATTCAGAAATTCACTGTATTTTTTTTTTACCCTTAGGCGTTCTTCCATTAAATTATTAGTTCACGTGAATATTTTTCCTGTTTTTTTTTTTGCTGTGTTATCCAATAGAGCCTAAATTCTTAACAATGTTTTGTGCATTAAGGAGCAGCTTGCCGTTTTAAAATTAATTATGGCGTCATGTTAATATTTACGCTTTTATTTCTGTAAGGAAATCGAACAATATTAATTGTCTTCTTGCAGGCTATTTAATGGAACAAACGGAAAATTGTTGAGTTATTTTGATTAACATTGTAAAATCAATTTAGAGCGCCTTTTAAAATCATTTTTTTTTGGCAATATGTTTTTGAAGTGTCACACGTTTTGCAATGCAAAGAAATATAATTTAAATAATTTTTCATTTTAATTCGACAACATTTTATAAAACAAAGAAAAAGTACAAAAAAATAATTTTTTTTGTCAAAGAAAATTTTTTTTTAAATAAAAGTGGCATTAATTATTAAAAATTAAAAATTGACTTTCAAGGTAAACTGTTATAACCTTAAAAGTTGGACATGAGCTTATTTTTTAACCGTTTTTTGACATTTTTCATTTAAAAAAAATATTAAGAAGTAAATCTACTTAAACGAAATGATCAGCATGATGTATCCATAAAAATGACAAAATTAAATAAAGCTTGGCACAATTTTTTCCCCAAACAAACATTAAGCTTAAATTGTCCCAATAATTTCCTTGCAACAAAATTTTATAACTCTTAAGTGCTTATATATTCATTGTTATTACTCCAGAGATCGCGTACACATTTTGTATAAATATGCCTATGCAGCGTGTGTGTTATAAAGTCTGCAAGTTATTTGTGTAATCTCCCACCGATTGGAGTCTGTACTTCGTATGTAATTTGGTTGTTCTCTCACCACTGTGAGATAAATCGCAGGTATTATACCGCACCGATTCACAAGACGTTTGTCTTATTTTATTTTTGTCTTATATCAAAATGTTGTAAGTCAATATGTGTGCAGTCTTGTACATTTATTTAAACTTAATAAGTATATAACATTAACACTGCAAAGTACGAAATGAAAGTAAAAGTAGCTTGCGCGCGCGCGCGCGCTCCATAGACTCCCTCCGCGTGTATTTCAGCTTATACCAACAAGCAGCAACTTGCGCAGATCGTCACTATCGCTTGCGCTCACGGTAAAGTAAAGTTGCGCGCGCACGAGCTTTTTAACTATGCGCGAGTGTATGCGCACAGCGCAACTTAAGCCATATGGGTGGATTGACGTTCAGCTATAATTATAATAGATATCCTCCGCAGTCAGTGAGACTTTGAATTTGGCGTGATAAACAACAGTACCTTGTGTGGAGAATCTGTCACCAACCACAGATAGTTGTTTCCCACATAATTTTGTTTTGTTTTGTTTTTTTTTCGAGGGGGTAAAGTAAAAGCCCAAGAAAAAAAGTTTTACAAGAAGTTAGGGATTTTAAAATTTGAAAAAACACTCAATCCTGGGTAATTAAATTGATTTTTTGTTTTTAATGTTAAATTAAAATTTTACCGTTAGTTGTGGTGCACTTTAAAAGATTAATTCAATTGTTATGTAAGACTTAAGAAGTTAAGACCAATGTCTCGATGTTAAAGCTGTCTTAGACTGCACCGCATAAATTGGTAGTACCGTTCAGTGGTGTATTGAAACAACAGTTGCTTACGTGTCTCAACGAGTATCGGCCGCAGCCAGTGCGAATGTAAGCAAGCGTTTTATATGTGCACGGCACATGCCAATCGTGTTGGATAACGTTTTAATACACCAAAGAGCAATTTCACTTTAATTTTCTTCACATATTATCTGCATATTCTGTTTTTTTTTTTCATTTCCATTTTTCCTTTTTTTTTTTTTTTTTGGTATTTGTTTTTTCTCCCCTGCTGTAAATATTTGTGCAGCATTCTTGTGTACCCGTCTTTAAATCGTGCTCCCCAAAGACATGACTGGTATGATGATATTCGATGTGCGAGTTTTTTTTTGTTAAATAAATTTTACTTGTTATTAAAGTGTGTGTCGTTGCGACTATGATGAAAACTATCTGTCGCGTCTTATTGATCATCTACCGTACCACAGCACATTTGTCTTCTTGTTTCATCTCGATATAGTTATAATATGACTGGATTTTTTTTCCTCTGCCTCATGAATGAGAGAAAAGTGAGAAGAAGTTGAAGGCGAAAACAAAATCAAATATATTAATATTGTTGTATATTGTGACGTTGTTAAAGAAAGAAGGAAAAGTGATCACGAAAAAAAATTTAAAAGCAACAACAACAACAAACCAATTCAAATCGGGGGAAAAAAAATATCACAATTTAATTATATACAATAAAAAAAAAAAGAAAAAGAAGAAAAAAGATAAAAATAAAATATAAAAATTTGGTGTGGAAAAGAGAGAGGAAGCCACCGCGACTCCCATAAAACACGTCCAAAAAAAAAAGCACACACTGCACACGTCTAGATTATTTAAATCCATTCTTTAATTTTCGTTTCATAACGTGGATTGGGTGAGTACAAATTGAGCAATTACAATTAACGGAATTATTTAATATGTGTACCTTCAATGAATGAATAGAAAATAAATATATTATGCTTTGTAGGTATGTCCAAACATATAATACATAATTAGTGGGATTACATAAAGTTAATTCCGCTTTGCAATGAATTTACGCGCCGAGGCCGAAAATGAATACATTTTGGAATGCGCGCCTGTAATATATTGCACTTAGGCTAAGTGTTGCATTTTATGCTTAATTAGTTTGATTTTAGGCCGCGGTTTTGATTATTTTGGGATTTTATTTTTTGTCCCATGTTTTATTGTTTAATCCTGTGTTGATTGCTCAAAAGGATGTAATTTTTTTGTTTTTATTTTTGAAAAGCAATTGCACGAGTTGATCAAAGGTGTGTATGTAGTCTTGTTTTTCTGGTGTAAAATTCAGTAAGGTTTACACAAAGTAAGCATCCTGTTTATTTGATTAAAATGTTAAGTTTCTTTACAAGTATATTAAGTATGTACTTTACAATAAAATTATCTCAATTTTTAGTTGAATTATTCGAAAATATATTAATAACAGATTAATGTGTTTCGATTTTTTGATGTGTTAAAATATGGTTAATCCCGAAAATATTCAATTTCGATAATTATACAATGTCGGCAAGTCGCAATTCTCAAAATATAGTCGGGATTTACCCGATCACTCCTAAATCTCGAAAATATTTGCCTAATTTTTAAGATATCGATATTTTTAAAACCCATATCGAAAATTCTCGAAAGTATAGGAAGTATCTAAACCTTTAATCCTTACAAAAGATCACATATTTTAAGAAAACCTCAATATCTTAAATGCAAATAAAAATAAAAATAAAAAGTACTAAAAATATCGAAAAAAGCAGGAGCACCGATTTAAATTTAAAGTTAAAACCAAATTATGAAATAGTAAAACATATAATCCTAATCCTGCTAAGTCAAATAACTCAAATTCCAAAAATTAGGAGAATACCGATAGGCTCTATATTAAAAAATTATTTGAAAATCAATTCTTCGAAAAATCTTATAAATTCGAAATTGCTTCAAAAATGAGCCAACCACATTTTAAATATTATAATACAGAAAAAATGGAATATTTTAGTGAGAGTTGTTGAAATTCTGGCCAGATTCTCTTTCGGGGCATTAAATGTAATTTAAAACATTTTCTCTTAATTTTTATTTTTTTTAAAATCGATTCAGTTTATAATATTCACGAATATTATGGAACATTTCCTTTAATGCAACACTTTAATAATTTTATTATTTCTGCATATGGGTCGTAATAAATTGAAAATCCCCCTCCAACCATCAGTAACCAAATATTTTCAAAACTGAATGCACCCAAAAGCGGTCATCTTATATTTAAGATGATGTGCACGTCCGATTCTCGTCACGCTTTTGGGCTTTTCTTCCACACATTGTATTAACTCCGGTTGAAAAACATTTAAAGCATTTTTACTCTTGTTTTTTTTTTTGTAAAAGTTAACACGACTATTTGTGCCACACATCAAATATATTATCCTCGTATATTATGTCACATGTTATTTTAAGATCACTTTCTTACACGTTCATAAAATAGAGGTGACATTTTAAATGCCATCGAGTGGACAGCAGCGTCCCCAACCGTGCGACATCGCTCGCAGTCATTCTTTCGCGAAGATTTGCGAGTAAATGTGTGCTGTTGATGGCTTTTGATATTTGCGCACATTTATTGCTTCAATTAATTCTTGGAGCCTCGTTAACGCGCAGACGTGAGCATATATAATTTGCAAATAATTTTTTGTTTTGTAAATCTTTTTTAGTTTTCCACACTATTGAGCTTAATGGCATGGAATTAATGTTATTCATCAATTAGACATGCATCTTTTTAACTACACTAATAAATTTATTCTATTATGTTATTAATGATAGTGATATTAGTTAAGGTCTTTACTCTTTAGGAATAGTTTAATATCCTAATGATGTTTAACTATTGCGATATATATTTTATGATCAGTTTTATGTCATTATTTGAATATCATGATTTTAATTAGAAATGCCCTAAACTGGCATTAAAGTAACTGTTTATTTAGAAAATCTGCTTTAATATCAAAATAATCCCAACCGAATTGTTATTTTTATTTCCAACAAATTAATTCCGCAATATTAACTGTAATATCGGCGATACCAAGCGGCGCGGCGGGACGAAGTGTTGTCACAAAAAAAACTAGTCAAAATTGCCTGGCGTAACGGTATTTTTGTACAATAACTCAATTGAAGCGTTTTATTGTCGAAATTCATATTTCATCCATACAAAATTAACTAAAATAAAAACACATAAAACAGAACCATGGCATAACGGTGCATTATAGGATATGGTCAACAAATCGATTTCGTTAGCTGCTATTAACGCGGTGCTGCATGTAAAACTCTTACTTTTCAATTTCATTTGTAACTTGTAAGGAATTTCCGATTGAAATATAAGTAAGGTCAATTTGTGCATATTATAAGTCTGCGATGTGCGAATCAATTGAATTTCTGCTGACTCAGGTGCTGTGCTATTGCAAATCTCTTAATGAGCATAACGCTTCAAAACAGCATGTCACATTTATTTTGAATCTTCTTTGCCGTTAGCGTGTACATTGTACTAGAATTACAAGCAAAAAAATTGTTGTGATTTCCCTTTTTTTGAAGAATGTTTCGTGATTTGAATTTTTTGTATCAGCTATTGGTGTTTTTTTTAATTTGGTGTTTTCACATTCAAGGTTGTTGCAAATAATTTTTTTTCTCATTTTTTAAATTGATTTTGTATTTTATGTTGTTTAAAAAATTGTTTAAACACTGTTTTGCACAAAATTAAATGTTTAACCTAGTTTTTAGGAATTCTTCAAATTTTCAAGGTCATGAATCTTAAGTTTGTATAACGGAGAACAAGAAATCAAGTTAATTTATATTAACAAGTATGCATCATTCAATTTGAAAAAAAAGTCAAAACTTTTCTCTGCCAAAATTAATACAATAAAACTGTTTGAATAAAATTGATATGATAATTTTAAGGTCATTCATTTAATATTTTAATATTTTATTCAATAATGAAATTTCGTTATGCCTTTTTTTGCACTAATTTACTCCGCCCTAATTTTTTGAAAATTTATCAGTAACGGGAATCTTTATAAAGGAGAGCAAGTGAATTTGTAGTTCAAGACCGTTTTACAATCTACAACCAAAACTTGACAATTTATGCCAAACTTTGCTCTTGTGGATTATCTTTCACACACAAATGCCAAAATTGGATTGCCTCAAGGTCAAGACTAAATTAATAAAATATTTATGACATGGCGTATGCAAACTTTCAAGGTCAACTATGCCCTTTTTTGGTTAAATCCACAAATTCACCACACACACAATAAACTTTTAACGATTAATTAAATAACCGTAATAATTGCATAACTGTTTGTCCAACATGCAAATAACCCACACACCATAATAACAACTAGAGCATTAAACGACAAGAAAAAACAAATCCTTGGAATAAAGTTACATAGCATCGCCCTTTTCGTCGCAACTTTCACAAAATGAAATAAAAAACCAATAAAAATATAATGTAGGTACAATCAGTGCTGGATAATAAGATTAAAAGGCTCCTTACATTCACTTTTCTGCAAAATTTTTGTGTTATGTGGTCGCTGTGGCGCGTTACTCTTTTCCATATTGACAACCGTACTCATAGTTTAATGTGCATGCGTGCATATTGTATTTAATTAAGCTGCACCAAAGTATTTTTATCACATGGCATGAAAAATCCTCTTCTTTTTTTCCACCACTGCACTGCACATAATATAAAAGTTACCTTGAAAAGCTTTTCACAGCGCAGCGTACGCGTCAGTCAAGAAGAATTTTGCTGGTATAAAATAAGCGCGCCGCGCAGCTGGCTGCTTGTCCCCCCGTGCAAAGTAGTGCATCCTTCAAAAACGCGTTAAATTTGAAATGCGACTTTTTTCCACTTCACTCGCGCATACCAGTTGGTTCAATATTCATTAAATGTTGTTTCCATTTCGGTATAATATGCGCTCGTTTGCAAATTTTACCAAAAAAAAAAAAAAAAAAAACAAGAAACAAGAAATAAATTGGAAAAAGCTCGGCGATATTCAAATACACGCATGCGCGTTTAAATTAACATTATTCAAATCAATATAAATGGCTGATTCATTTTAAATTTGAATCATGAATTTCGAATTAATTTTGGCATATCCATCGGATGCTAAGCCACATTTTGCTGTTTTATTGATGACGTTTTGATTGAGATTAAATGCCGAAATTCAATATATTTGTGTTGTTTTTTTGCAACTTTCTATATATGGATTATCCAGACCGCCTCTTGTGTGATTTATTTTAACATCGTTTTTGACTTAAAATAATGGGAATTAAAATTAATTGTTATGATGGACATCGAAGAGTGTGAATTTTATTTGATTGGGTCTTTAGCCTCATTCTCAATTTGACCTTTGTAAAATTGTAGTCACAAGAGTAATCTGGATGCGAATTTCCACATTCAAAATTGTTTCTACTTAAAAAAAGCGTTTTGTGTTACTTTAAACACTTAGGTATTTTAACAGTTGAATTTTTTACCAATTTTACGGCGTTTTTGAACAATTTTCATTTTACCGAGTTTTATTTCATGCGTGAGTGGGGCTATTGTTTTTTTTCATATTTATTTTATTTCTGACATCTTTCTAACATTTTTGCAATCAAATGAAGATAAAGTATAAACAAACTAACTACAATTATAATAAAACTATTTTAATCTGAACACTTCAAGGTCAAATTCAATTTTAAAAACATGTTTAAATCATAATTTGTTTAGGGCCAGGAAACACGAATATTGTACGGCCAACTGCAACGAATAGGGAAAAAGGTTTCTGACCTTAAATCAAGATCAGACAGTTACTTAAGCGGTGTACACGGCAACGCGTAAAATAACAGACCGCATCGTAATTCGTAGCATTCCCCAAATATTAAACAACATAATAGCCATTGTCCGTGAACACGTTTTTTAAAATGATATTTAGATTGTTCGAGATGTATTTAGTAACTGTGAAATATCGCAGTTTGTTATAGTGATACCGGATATGGTATATGTAACTTCAACCCAAGAATATTTATCTGAATTAAATCGCAATTGTTATTTCAAATAATTAAGTGATGGAGGATTTAAAATTCATGACAGTAATGATTTAATTAAGTGTTGACTTAATTAAGTCAGGCCAAAAATAACAAAAATTTCACCCTTTTTAATGCAATACGAATTTTGTGAGAGAAAAAGGAATGCAATATGCAACAAAATGCAGTATAGCGTTTTCTAGTAAGATTGGATAAAATCTTCTGATCTTGAAATAATGACTGACCTTTAATATATTTTGCAAAGAGATTAAAATTTTAATAAATACGCAATAATTATTTTAAAGTTAAAATCTAGTTCAATATAATTTGGATGACCTTGAAAATTTTTAAATTTAACCTTTAAATATATTTTAAACATGAGTCCCATTGCAACAGATCAAAAAAATTGCTGTTTTTGAAATTTTTGAAATTTTAATTTAAAATTGGTTTTTAAATTACATTGCCGAAACGGTAAAAATTAAATTAATAAAATATTGTGCATTGTGTTTCAATAAATCCAAATGTTGACACTGGTCGTGGTATAATTACTCAATTTTATCTAATCTATAGAAACACACAAAAGGAACTCTGCACCACAAAAGCAACAACATAATGATCATTAACTGCGTATAAAATCTATAGAAATAATCTTTTAACAGTTAAATGTAGCCATATTAAAAAAAAGTGGTTTTATGTGACCAATGCAAACTATAAAAGTCTGGTCAAGTATTTTTGCACTGAACGGATTGGGTTTTGAGCGACATATAAAACGCTGTTCATGTTTAACGGTCTCTAGTTATAACTGCATATGTTATAAACTCCGTTATTAGCATTTAAAATATATATAGTTGATGAGGTTATTTGCTATGTTGATCAAAGCTACCGGATCCCTGAAATGCCATTTGATATTCTTGACAATTTATTATAATATTTAATTATATTTTAAACAAACACATTATGTTTAACTATCCTTTATTATGGAATTTAAAAAAAAGTCACCCGCATCACATTAAATACATTGCAATTAAAGCCATTTATTTAATTTTGACCTCCATTCAATTTATTTATATTAACTGCTCCGCATGTGAAATAAATCGCAATTATTTTAGACAGATCACAATATGGACACGCCCTAAAAATTAATCAGTTACTCAACGCAACTATGGCGTTATAAAAATTTATTAAGTCTGCTCAATAACTATAATAAAGCTACTGAATTTGTATGAAAGTAAATAAACAAACAGACAAAAGTAAATTCATTCCAAACATGACACCCATAAAACAAGTGACCTTGAATGTATTTATGGCGTTAGACTGGTCGTGTATGGATGAAGTTAAAAACTGTTTCTATCAGACGAAAATGTTGTTTTTTTTTTGCACTTTTTGTACAAGCTGTGTGTTTTATCTTTTAACTGTTAAGTGAGTAGTGATTTCATGTTTTTTATACAACAGTGGAGTAAATATGTTAAGTCTTGCAACCATTTCGACTTAAGACTTTTTAAAGGGATTTAGGACAATTTTAAAAAGTGTCCTCATTTTTTAATTAATTTATAACGACCTAGTATGTTTGTAATAGATTCTCATATTCGCAAACTATTTCGAAAAAATGTTAATGATGCAGAAACATGTTTTGACACCTCCTGAGTCCAAAAAATTGGTCTAGAAAAGTGTGTGTATGTACGTCCGTACGTCCGTTCGGATGCCCGAAAGATTTTTATATTATATATATGACACAGTATGTTAAATAATTTATGATTAATCCCTAATTTTGAATTCAAAGGTCACATCTCTCAAGGTCAAGTTGTGAGCTTAAAAACGGCTTTATCGATTTTGTTCATCTTCAAACCCCTTATATTATACTTAAAAGTATTCTGAGCAAAACTGCATTTTCCGTATGTCCCTAAATCCTTCGGTATGATTTATAAGGATGTAAGCGCGGTATTACGTCATCTTCTATCTCACAAACCTTTTAATCATGAAAATAGTTCTTTCACACAAGTATAGCCTTTTATAATACAAAAAAATTTGACGAACATTTCAAGGTCAAAATATAAAATTTCAGGGTCACACTATCTATATCTCAGAAAGCTTAAATATTTTTGTAATTTTTGTTTCAAACTATAGTAGCTTGAAGTAAGAGACAAAACTTTCTAAAACATTTTAAGGTCAAAATCTGAAAGTTCAAGGTCATACTTTTCAGACCTCAGAAACCACGATTTTTTTCGAAATTTTTCTTGAACATTAATTTAACTTTCAACAAGAGAAAAAACTTTCCAGAACATTTCAAGGTCAATTGAAAAATATTTCAAACTTTGGCTTCCCAATGTATTTTGTAATAAGGCATTATAAATTCCTGTAACGCTTTCCCTGCTGATTTAGTTTTTTTTTTTGGATCACATAAATCGCAAGGCCACGAATTGTTCTCCCTACCATAAAGTTTCTGATAAAACATATTATCTTTATAAAATCGAGCGTAATATTGTTGTGTCGCACCTGAGGGATATAATGTGACCACAATACATGCATAATGCATAAAGATATTATCATTTGTTTGCAATCAGGCCTCAATTGTGCGCATTGCGCATTAAATTGGCATGCACTTGAATACAAGCCAGCTTGTTTACAATTTCCACACACGCGTTCACATTTATCTATTTAATTTACCGTTAACACACGGGATATCATTAAATTGCAACTCGTTAGAACATCTTCTTCGTTCGCGGACAATCTCCACAACAATTAATTAAATTTCTCCGTGCGTCGTCGCATAAAGAAATCGCGCATCCGGTTTTTATGGGTATAATTGAAATATCGCATTTGCGACATTAAATCAATTGCAGCTGTGTGTACACGTCGCACGCATATTTGTCGCGAGAAAGAGAGTGTATGTTAATCGCGAAACTATTTTATTTTTATCCGTTAATTGAAATTGTGCGAGAGTAGAATGGGGGTCCCGCGCAATGACTGAAAGCTGTACGACGCACGCGCGCATGTGTGCGTCGCCATATGTGCGATTTTTATCCGCTGCATACTCGTATGTGTGCGGGATTATTGTCACTTTGGAAACCAGTCCCACTATCGTGATATTATGTGCAAGTACGAGCACTCGTGTATATGCGACTGCATAGTAAATTTAATAGCAATTTCACAAGAAAATAAAAGCGCTCCAAAGTGGATTAAAAGGCGAATACTTGAAAAAGTTTAACCGCAGTAATGATTTTTTTTTTTTTTTGCAGAAAAAAAACGTTTATTTTTTTCACTGTTGTGCACAGTTAACAATTATGTAGTTCAGTTCGAACGGAGTCCAGTTTCTACGTGCGCATGCGCTCGTAGTTGTATGAAAGAGTTGGCAACTGGAACAAAATGGAAACACCCACCTTGTGAAATTGATGTAATTCTAGCATTGGCAAGGTAATTCGTTCACAATGCTAAGTGCAATTAATGCAATTTTATGTGATCAATTTTGTTGTGCCATTTAACTGCATTGCTCAATGCGGGAATACTATTTTTGCATGATAAGGAATTAAATATTAAATCATTTTATTTTTGTGCAATTATGTAACATATTTTCATTTTTTGCCTGAAGCTGTTAAATAATATTCATAACGTTTTATGTGTAATTTAAATAATTATACGTCGATGCTGTTAAAATTGGGACGAAATATGATAAATTTTTCATTTATGTGTGCAGTAATTGTTAAAGTCTTTAAAAGATATTCGTTACTTTAATTAATACTTAATATGAAATATTGTGTCATAACCAACAAACTAATTTCTCTTTCAGCAAAGAGACAATAAATAGTTGCAAATGTTATTAGCTATGTATTTCCGTAATTTCTATTTATCTCAATTCATATTTAGAGACAATAAAATCTATGTTAAAGAAATAAGGTTTCTTATTTACTTACTAATAAATAATAATGCAACCGTTAAAGAAACATTAAAAATGCTGATGGTAAGCACGATTTTGAATTTTTTTTAATAACATTTGGTTCATTGAAATTAAGTGAGTTCTTTGGCATAAAACTTCCTTTTAAAATCTTATTTTTAGGACCTTAAAAAAACGTTTTCTTAAAATATTTGTTAAAATTTTCTTTTTCAATTGAGTGGTTTGATTTTTGGGAAGCCACATTTTAATTTAAACATATTTCATGAACCAAAATGACATAGATACAGTTTAAAATTTGTTTGTTGATTAAAAAAAACATGTTTAAACATATTAGGGTCCCTAATTTTTTTGATTTCTTAATTTAAGTGATTCGAACCCATTTTTATTTCAAAATGTTTATAAAAGATCTATTTAGAAAAAAAAATTATTGTTTATGTGACCTAATTAATATAGTTTAGGGTCCCAAAAACTTAGGGTACAATTTTATGAGTTCCAATATTCTATGGTTTTCTAAACAATATTCTGTTCATGACACAAATAAAAATGTCATCATCCAGGTGAAACTAAAAAGTCATAGTTGACAATTATTGATTTAGTTTATTGTTTTTTTTTATTTACTTTTCTCTTTTGAAATTGGTAACGGAAAATTTTAAAAATTTAAATTAATAAATTGACAATACTTTCAGTATTTTTTAGGAGTATTGTCAATATATAAAAGCATTGACAATACGATTAAGAGCATTTTTAAAATAACTGTGGAAAAAAGGCGTAAGTCATGAAACGAATATAATTTCTAATTTCAATTAAATAAGCTTGATTTTACACATAAGGTCCTAGTTTACGAAGTCTAAATCTTACACGTAAATCCTAATTTAAAATTTGTCTGCAATTGATTTAATAAATTTTAAAATTGTGATATTTTGAACTTCATTTCTTAATTACGCTTAAGCGTTTATAAACTTTGGTATTTCGCGATCTTAATTATGGCGTTACTCACTTACTGAAGTCGTAAAGAAGAATGATTGAACTTTTTAGTTAACTAATTTATAATAAAATTGATTTCCTATATCAGTCAACTTCACTCGCAATTTTATTTCCATTAAAATAGAAATCAAATGGCGCCACAACTATTCTAAATAAGTATTCCAAAAAAAACTGTAAATGAAATTCACCTGTTAATGTTTACCCTGCAGGTATCAAAGACACTCGCATTAATTATTGCGTCTCTAATTTTACACCACGTATATACCAAGTATAACAATTATATCATGAATCTAAATGAATCCTAATGATCACCTGATTCGTAAACCGCTTATAAAAATTTTATATAATTTTTTTTTAAATAAAAACTAAAGTCAAAGGAATAGAAAAACCGCGGCAGCTATAAAAAGCTTTGTGACTATTTCTTAATCGACAAATGTACGTACACCGTACAACAATGTCTGTTCGCCGCTGGCAATAACTCACTAAATCGCTTGTATAACCGCAGATACGTACCTACCATGATAGTTACAATAACAAATGTGACCTTTTCAAAATGTGCGATCATACAATTTATAATAGTTATGTATGGTAGCTATATTATGCTCTTTTGTAAGATTTTATGCTGCGGGATGAGACTGCTCACTCCACGCGTTTGATTAATCGTAGGTTGACTGATACTTGAGAGGAACGCATCAATGAAAAATCTATGTGAACAAAATATTTGTTGCTAAATCCGCATGTTATGGTAAACATCTTCTATACGGTTTATCTTTTTGGTAAATCTTATCAATTTACCAATGTTATTATTCACCAAAAATATTTGATTGGTTTAACTAAATTGATTTGATTTTTATTTATATTTCTTTTAAGAAGGACAGGGTGACCCACTTTAGAAAATGTTGACTCTTGTTGGAATTGCTATTCCCTGGTTAGACCCTGTTTGGGGTCTTAAATTACTTTGCAGTCCTAAACTTTTAAGCCTAATAATGTGTGTTTAGGCATTGAAATTGAAAAAAACTGTGATTTAATTGGGTAAATTGGAGGTCTTTTGAAACAATTTACATTTTATTTTAAGTTTCAATTAAAAGACAAATTGTATTCTAGGGGTCTTAATTCGTTAAATAATTGTCGATGATCCCAAAACTACTAAACCGTCAATTTAGGCAAATTTAAAAACTAATAAATAAAAATATTTAAATTGAAATGCTTTCAATTTTTCACAACTCTTTCAAAACGTTTAAAAGTAATATAAAATAAAATGTTTTGATGTCCCAATTAACCAGGGGTCCTAACCCACCACCCTGTACATTTTAATTAAAACAGTCTTTAAAATGCAATGCAAACCTTTTAGAATGAAATATTCCATCTAAAAAAAATACTACTTGCATTTGTTTAGCACCGATTATCTCATTTAGCGTGTTCTTTGCAATCTTTTCGAATCGGGACGTCCTTGAAATCCGTGAAGGTTAAATATTTATATTGTTTATCCATTCTCCTTTAATCCACATTTTAATCAACTTGTGCCAATTGAAAAGGCACATATGTTTAATTAACTGCACTTAAGACTAGATGGTTTTGCATTTACGTTAATGTGCTGGACAAAATATTTAAAAATTGCATAAAAAACTCAGTCTAGACTTAATATTAATTTAAAAGCAATTCCAAGAACAGATCTACCAGCAGACGGTAAATAAACTGCACATTTCTATTTCTCTGGAAGACTGAGGTTAATAAAGCCCAATTTTTTGTCACACTCGGTATTTTGGATAAATGAAAACCTTTTAAATGAAATACAAATTTAGGAGACAGGTAAATAATGTTTAAATTTTAAAGAAAAAAAAATCATTCCGTGTTAAACTCTTCCGTTTTGAATCCGTTTCCAAATTCAGACAACGCGTTAATATTAAACAATCCAAAATAAAAACATCTGAAATCCAAATTTATCCCAGCCATCCTTTCCCAAAGCCCAACCTTTCTTGAAAAATTATAAACCGCATATCAAATTCATTGATCTACCAGAAATATTTGTTTCAAAACCTCACTCATTTCTCCTTACTTAACACAACAAAAGTAAACGCAAAAACACCAATGGGGCTGTCCCGTGCCGTCTCCGAAACTTCATAACTTAAACTACCGGTTAACTTATGAGTCATGACGTCATGCCGTGACAAATTAAAGTTTATGTTGCGATATTACTTGGCTGTTTATTGTTTAATATTAACATAATATCAAATGCTTCAACCTCCCGCACGATGCCATGCACGACGCATCATAGTCACACACATATTTTGAGCAATGCGCGATGTGTTTCGCAGACATGTTGACCCGCTGTGACCTTTAAGGCGTAAATGTCCGCCAATCAATTAGCGCGAAATGTGTTCACTGAAAATGTAATATCCACATTTTGTTGATGTGTTTTGTTTTAATATATTAATATTTAACATTCAAAAGACCGGTTTGCTGGTCATTGTTTTGGACCCCATTGACACTTTGATGGACACACTTTAATATATGGTTTGATAAACGTATTTTTGAGAGATAAATTTATTAAAATTAGTATTGTGAGATTATAATTTGTATGCAAAGATAAATGGTGTAAAATGTATAATGAGGCTTTGTTTAAAAATTGGGGGTCCCAAATTTCAGAGAGGATATTGAATGGTGTTTGGTACTGGGTGGTCTATATTTACCATTTTAGCTATTTCTATAATATTTGACTGTGTAAATATTTAGGACCCTTGAATTATTGTATAATTTAAATTAGGACCACATCTTCAACATTGATTTTAAATGTTTTTTTTTAATACCATATATTTATATTTAAAATTTTGGGGTCTTTAAGGGTCTCAGTTTTTTTTTGTTCTTTTTATAAAATTTAGATGGTCAAAGATATTATATTTAAGATTGAAACAAACTTAAGCATCATTAAACTGAAAAACTATCAAACTATTATAGTTTAGGGTCCTAAAATACCGTTTGAAAATTTTATTTGGATTAATTGCTACCTTATTAAGCTTTTAACAATGATGAGCTTCCAATTTTTTCTTGATCTTACAACACATCTAAGCTGTTACTCAAGTGCGTTTCAAGTCTCAAAAAAAAATTTGAATTACTTTATAAAATAAATCAGAAAAATGGTTAATAATTCAAATATTAAAGCGAACAATGAATTTTCAAATTACACACCTAATGACCTCTTCAGACACCCTGTAATTATATGAATTAATTAAGACACTATACATAATTTCAGTCGAGATGTTCACAACACCGTGAAGGTTGAAAATGAACTTTTAAAGAATTTGTTTATGCTGCTTGTATAAATATTTATAAAAAAAAACATCGCTGCCACTTAATTTAATTTCAAATTACAATTCAACAATAGTAAAAGTGTTAAGATACACAAAATAGTCAAAATGTTATTAATGAAAAAGAAAGACAGACGAAGAAATAGTAACAAAAAAAAGCAAACCAAAAAAAAAACCTGACGAAGATGGCGCATATTCGCCTGTGATCTACATGTTATGCAATCGACCGATCCGGAATATCTACACCAATTTGAAGTGACTCGACATATGAGAGGTTTCAAGCTGGCAGCAGCATAAGCTCCAGCTGCTGCGTGTGTGTCTGCGAGTGTTATACGCTGTACAATATAAGTGATGAGTTTGATTATTCGCAGCAAATCCACAATGCGATGATCTTTAAGAAATTTTCAACTAAGAAGATGCGAGAAAATGTTGAAGGTCGAACAGCACACATGTATTTCATTATAACGTCGCGCGTCGCGCATAGACGCGCGGTAGCTAACCGCGAGCACTGCACAAACACACACTTTGCGACCCATCTTCTGCACGTAATACATTTTTTACATGCACACAAAAATTGCATCTTCATCTTGGAGCACTTCAATCGCAGCAAAGTTTGCCTTTGGGTTTTTACCCGTCTTTCAATGAGCGTGGTTTTTCACTGAATGTGACACATTACAGTGTATGGAGTTTTGTAAAGTGCAAAAATTTTGTGGAAAAATCGTGAGGTCCAATTTTGACCAATTTGCATAAAAAATGTGTCTCACTGAAAAATACTGCAATATACTGAAAGGATTTTGAAAAAATTAAATTTGGTCGGTCTGTCAAATCAAAACCAAGCGAGTATTTTTTTTTTTGCTTAAGATCAAATTTTTTAATTTAAACAAAAAAATTGAAGACTCAAAAAAATTCTCCAAACGACTATCTAGGAAACTTTTTCTAAATAAATTAGTTTTGGTTATAATAATACATTTTTCATAAACAGGATTAATTTTTTTTTAAAGGCATTTTTTAATTGATTTGTGGGACCAAAAAAAAAAATTTAAATTGATAAATTTCGAAAAGTCTGCATACCCCTTCAAAAACCAAAATGTCCTGTAATTTATCATAGAACCCAAAAACTTTTGCCAGCAGAAAATAATTATTCCCTTTCAAAATTCACATTCTGATGTAAATAATGTTTGAAATGGCTCTCCCTGCCGCTGCCTGTCTTTTATTTTCATTCCATTTATTTATTTGCTTTATATAGTTTTATTATTACTTTTATTTTATATTATGTGTAGCTCCAAAGAAGATCGAGCTCTTAAACACATTCAGCGGTCTGCCATTTACGAGTTCGGTGCGCTCATAATTTGAAAGGAATGTTGACCTCTCAAAACCGTTGCCTTTTGATGAAACCATCTCAAACGTACGTGCGATTTAATTGTTGTGTGTGGCGTGTGTCTGTGTGTGTGTTTTTGTGCTTGTGTTTTCTGATAATTTGACGAAAAAAAAAACCACTCAATTTTATTGCGGACAATTTAAAGCGATCAAATTTGTATTGTAACAGCTCTATTGTACGTAATTTTGTCTGAATTGAATTCATCTTCTTTCTCACGACTGAATACGCGGCTTACCATATTGTGCTTTCGGTTTCTTTTCATATATGACGTGTACGCCTTTTGCACTAACCACATACATTACATTGAGTAATACGTTACATATTGCCCGCGTATATGGGTAAAGTGACGATCCGCATCCACGTTGCCCCCTTTTAGACATCTTCATCCTCGTCAGTTATAATACGTGCACGAGTGTTTCAGCATCGTCTTGCATTGTAATTTGTGTACGTACTTCAAGATGGTATGGACAACTGTGTAGTCAGTCTGTGCATTTTCCCAGAAATTTAATGATTACTTAATCGAACTGAGATTCCTCATTGTCATTTTGTGTGCATTTATTCGCCGTTTTTTTTTTTTAGCAGTCACCTTTCATACCGACTTCTTTTTTTCAGCGCTTTTTCTATTCGCAAAAGTCTAATTATTATTTTATTGCTACGTGGAAATTGTGCACATTTTCACTGAAATCTGTGGTAATCATTTTCATAAATTGTGTGTGTTCTAACGGAGTGATCTCACATTTGAATTATTTATGGCGTCCTTGAATATGAACTGTAAATATAACGGCGAGCGCTTCTTCGTGTATTTCCTTTTACTTTTTTGCTATTTTTTTTTTAAAGATAAAATTGATGCGGTTAGTTGGGTTTATGGGCATGTGGAGTTTTTAAAGAGCTCTTTCCCATATATGAATAATTCAATTTTGTGCATTCTTCTTTTTAATCGTGTTTTTCTTCAAAAATGTATCCAAAATGTGTTCGAAATTAATTGCAATTTTAAATATTCTTTCTTTCTCTTATTTGTTCCTTTATTCTTTTTAAATGCTGGGGTCCTAGAACTTTGTTTGATAGTGTTTGACGCCGTCATAGTTTTAAGACCTTTAAATGTCCTCCGAGAATTTTTTCGTCGCCTGTGTTTGCTTATTTTTTATTCGATCTTTGAGGTCTCAGTATAAAATTAAAATTTACTATTGACAGACCCCTAACTGTTGCCTTTTAAAATGCAGTCCAATTTTTTTTTTGTGTTTTAATTTTTGATGATGAAATGAGAAGCATTTTAAAAAATATTGAAAAAAATGGATTTCATAAAAAAAAAATATATGAAAGACTTAAGCGACGAACAATAAATCATTGAATGCTTTATCATGCCAAAAGTCAAAACACTGTCCAAAGTGTCACGCGACGACATTCCAAATATTCAATACGGAATACCCCATGCCGGGACACCCTTTACATTTCATTATCCATGTTACATGTAGCAATCGCCATCTCACCAAATGTAGGCAGTAGACACACATGATTGACAACAAGTGCTAATTCAAAACTGTCTTTTTTGACGAACGGCTATTTAAATGTTCACATTTCGGTTATAAAATATTCCAACATTGACCATGCTACCCTTTTATAGACAAACGTTTTATAAATGTTTTTCATATTTCCAATGCATTTTTTTTTTTTTATTATCGTTATTTATTAACATTTCGGCATTTCATTTATTAAATGTCGTACCATAACATTTTAGACAACGGATAAAGTTCAATTCATTCACGGATGGCTTCCTCATTGAATAATTTGTTGAGACATAAAAGCGCTAAAAAAAAGTTTATAGTTTCAATTTTTCAAACAACTGTGATCAATTGCGTCTTTTAATTTGTGTAATTTAATTGCATAAGAGATTAATTGAATATATTGAATAAAATATGCAGACTTCAATGCGGGTACCCATACCTTTTTGTTAACATTAACAAACGTTAATAGCAAAAACAAATGCAACAGCAATCGAAATTTAATTAAAATGACGTTCAAAACTTGTATTATCGACAAAAAAAAAAATTATGAAAGACTCAGACGACGAACCGAAAAAAATTGTTGTGGGCTATAAAACGAAAGGCTTAAGCGACGAACAAATGTCAAATTCTTTTAAAGTTTATTTAAAAGACAAATCAAACACACGTATGTTCCGCTAAGCATTTAGTAGAATACATAAATTACAATATGAAATACACAAGAAATGCATTAGTCATTATAACGAAATTCCACTTTAATAAATAAAAAATAATAATAAAATAGATAATAAATGTTTTACTCCGACCTACCTGTATTGAGTATTCTTATTTATTTTGTATTAATATTAGCAAACAACACAAATATTCTGCTTTGCATTAAAATAATAGCATTTATTTATTCATTAATAAAATGCAATAAACGTTCATTTTATTTCTTTGAAAGGACAATATTTTTTACAATTTAAAATCAAAATCAAGGATGGTTTAAATGTTATATTTAAATTAAGAACTCGATTTTGAAAATAATTCCTAATGACCATAAAATGTTTAAAATATTTGTGATTTATCCGAAATATAATTCTAAAATAAAATAAAATACAGATTTTAGGAAAAGAAAATAGAGTTTACGAGATAATTTGGAAGAAAATAATGTCCTAAATGTTTCTTGACAACCTTGAAATTTCCTTATTTTATTTATTTTATAGTAGCTGTTAATATTTCTTATAAAAGCGGATTAATGCATTAAACTTATTGAATATTTTACCTATTAATAAATTTAATACAGTCTTTATTTAAGTAAAATTGAATTTAAATAAAAAATATATTAAAAATAAAAAAGGTCCTTAATCATTGTACCCTTTAAATCTGTCCATTTAAAAATTGCAGACCTCCTTTATTTACTCTGCACTGAAAATAATTTAAATACCAAAGTGCGTTGTGAGTCATTGCAAAAAAATTCATTTTAAAATTGATGATGACAATAAGTTTTTGAGGTGATCAAAAATTAACAGGTTTCCCGTTACTGATTTAACGGATATTGGGAAACTTTTTGTCTCCATTATAAATCAGCTTATACTTTAAAATATTCAGAATAAATTTTAAAACATTTTTTTAATTCTCAAGTATTAAATACCAGTGGCTCTTAGCCATCCTTTTATACGTACTTGTTAAGACCATAAATATTTCCTTATTTACCTGAACTAAGTGTAACTTTAACACATGGCTTAATTCCACTGAAATAACATTTATTTAATTTGCACTGGAATTTTTAAAAAGTAATTTTTTCACAAAAAGTGAAGGTCGTTCTTAAGTCTTACCACTAAATTTTAATTTTAAAAAAAGTTATGAATTCTGCATTATTTGCAGTATATTTGCGATAGTAAAAAATTACAAAAAAAAGAAATTATTAACAAATATTTAAACAAAAACATCAATTTAACAAATGCCATTTTTTGCTCTTCTCTCATTTTCAGGGACTTATGAACCAGCCAATTCACTGAAGTTGGGGTCACCAATTTTGTAACGATACACCGGCTGTCGCGAGCACACACATACCAATGGAGTTTTTGGCCAACCGACTTCGTTTAATTAGTGGTGCATCAGACACTACAACGCTCAAAATTTGCCAATAATCGTAAGTGCAAATTAACCCATCAAATAATCCCTCACAACATTCGCGACCACATCAAAAAAAAAACAATTGCAGCAAGCAACAAATGAATACCCCAAGGTCATTTCAAATATCAAAAAACTTAAGAAATCAAATACATACTGCAAAAAGTGTTGTGCGCTTTTTTATTTCATTTCGCTCGCCAAATGAGTAGTTAGTTATATAACTTTACAAATCATTAACTGTACTTACTTACTTATTAAATTGGTGGGTAAATGATTTGTGCGAAAAGTTCACATACGACAATACCATCGGTGGTGAACAAAAAAGAAACAAAACGCACCGCACAAAAATAAAAAGGAAGACAAAAACAAACACAACAAACAACTTGTCTGCTTCATTCATGGACAATTGCAGCATTTGCATAATCAGTGCTTTGGTATTCATTATTAGCGCACGCTGCATGCCATACTTGCCTTAACATAATACGCCGAAACGCTACAAGTAGTGGTTTTACGCTGTTAAGGAAGGCACACAACCACCACCATTGGAATTGAGACCCAATAATGTTACAGTACATAATCAAAATGGAACCAACTTTATTGCGTTTGTAGTTTATATGCGGCTGATTGCCTTCTATTGTCAATAACGGTTGTTTGCTTTGTCAGTCTGGTGCAATATTGCAGAATGTGCATTAAATTGATAATATAATTACTGTTAGCATTGAGCTGGAAAATGCACGCGCTCGCGTTGTGTTCTTTATGCATCCAAATCCAATGACGAAGTGCATAATGCAGCAATTAAGTAGACATTAATGTAGTTCAAGAAAAAATATGATTTAAAATATAAAATTTAACGATACATCGTAACGATTAACGTTACAATGGGGGGTTTAAACTTTAAAGTGTCATTTTGGCATTAAGTTAACATCTTGTGCACCATTTGGCGAATTATGCTCACGTCTAAATTTAGGGATTTTCTAAATTATTATTATTTATCGTCCTTTTTGACTCTCCCTTTTTGTTAAAGTCAGTAATTGACGTTAAGGATAAAATTGAGAATTCAAAAAAATGTAATCGCTGTTACTTTTCCATAATTGGGTATTTTTTAAATTTAATTTTCTTAGGACCTTGCGATTCATTTTCTAAAGTTCTATGTTAAAATCCTAAAAGTCGTTATAATTATTTACTGACTTAATAAGCCGGGAAGTACCCCAAATAATTTACCGTTTATATAATCGAGAGACCCCTTGACACAATAACTTAAATTATATTATTTTCATCTTCTTTATCTTCTTTTTGAAGATGAGACTCCTTGAAATATTTAAGTCTCTTTTGAGTGAAAATTTGTGATTTTGTTTTACTGAGAGGTCCTAAGCTTACGTCATCTATTGTTGTCGCTCTGATAATGCTTTTGAAACATCATAATTAATTGATTTTAACTAGTTATAAATTTTTGATGCCTTCGGCAAAGAACATTCTATCAACGATAGAGCTTATGACCCACAATTAATTAATCTAGGTCGAATTTTTATTAAAAGTGAAAGTAATAAGTAATCTTCAAAGTCCTGTTTGTTTATTTTTTCAAAAGTGTGTTTTTTTTTAACTTCACTTAGTCCTTTTTTAGACCCGTAGCGTTTTTGAGACCCGCAATATATTAAACCCAAATTTTTAATTTAGAATACTTCGCATTTAATTTTCTTTCCACACTTTTATATACTTAATTGGGACCTGAATTCTTTTTTATTCATGAATTAATAGTCTGATCTGTGTCATAAAGACATCTGAATTATGGAAACTTTCCACAAAATCTCTTAGGGATCATAATAGTAACAAATATAGGCTAAATTCATTTAAAGGACGCCAAATAAATAGCTTTATCGACGAGTATAAGGTCTGTAGATAAGTGAAAATAAGTGTATTCGACTAAAAAACCCACGAAACACAAAATGCAGTGCATACACTAAAGTTATGCAATTTTAAGATTTTATACACTCAAGCCCGCATAATATATTGGACGTATACAATCACATATAATTTGAGGTCCAGCGTTTTCCTGTATATCCACTAATTGTAACTGTTTCACAAATTTCCACTCAACAACAGTGCGCTGCTGCATAAAGATTATATATCCGACAATATCCAAATTGCGTAAGATATCGCATTTTTTTCATTCTCTTGCTTCTCGTTTTTGTGTCTCACTTTAAAATGAATGACGAATAGATTGGCAGAAACCAAAAAAAAAAACAACAACCGATACAAACAAATAAACAAACAAACAGATAGACAGAAAAAAAACGGAAAACTTAACCAAACTGAAAATTGAAACAATACACAGCCCAAAAAAAGATAAAGAGACGGAGAAAAAGCTCGCGCACATCTCCAGATGTTAAGCGGTTCATAATTGTATTATCGGGGAGTGAGTTATACTTTTATATGTGCGTTTTTATTTAAAGTGCACGAGGTAAGACAAACAGCAAAAAAAAAAACAATAAAAAAAATAACGCACACACAAAAAAAATTCCAATTCAAATTTGGAGCAGATTCGCGCGCGGTTGGCAATAAATGCCACGACGCTGAGCATTTAAAGCGCGATTGACGATGACCATTGACTGATTGAGTAGAGAAAGTGGAATTACATCAACAATAAATATTTCTCATCGGTCCAATTGCTGTGCGCTAGAGCTCCAAAGAGAAACGTTAAGGAAAAGCAGTGCGGCGCGGCCACGGCGGCATGCACGCAAGGAACAAAACATATAATTTGATTTTCAAATTATATTGAGCTTTTTATATAGGGGGAGGGAGTACTGACTGATTCCGTTGTTACCAACCCGCCGCGTATATGAGCAATTATTTTCGTGTGATATGCGGAATTTCAGGTGCTCAGCTGCTCGTATTAAGCCAAGGCAAAATAGTTATTTAGTTGGTTATAAAACTGCATTTCATTATGCACACACCGATGCTTCCCAGTTATTTCTTATCGCATTGTGGCCATTACTTAGTGTAGTTGAAGACGCTGCGGCTCATTGTTGTGGAGCACACTGCAAGGTTTTGGTTACCCAAAGCGATACGGTCACTTCGTCTCTCGTAACTTATATGTCTTTTGCATTTAACTGTGGTGTCCTCATTTAAGAATCATCCTCGCACACATAACTCTATCGCATTCATATTAAATGTCACTTTAACATAAACGTTTACTTATTAATACTTTTTTAAAAAATGTATAAAACTATTTCTTTACAGATGCGTCGCCGGTCTAGAATGAAAACCTTGAAGAGATTGTGGCTGTTGAGCCAAGGTAAAAATTCCTACAGATTTTATTTCCCTCACGACTTGACATTTAAATTTTATTTACATTTTTTTTGAAAATAAAGCGAGAATCTTCTCTACACTACGTGTTATAATTCTAAGTAATTCACTGACTGATGAAATAATTGTTTTTCCACTTACAGGTCGTTTTCACATCCTGTTCATTCTAACATTCCTCTGTCAACTCACAGCATCTAAAAAGCCTGGCGTAAGTATTTTCTCTTCAATTCATTTAACTGTGATTTTAATCTGCAATTGATTTATAAATATATATTAGTACCATCCCACTCAATGTGAGAACACCCTCGATTATTTTTTTGTAGAGTGACTTTTTAGCTGACTCATAAAAATTAAATCCGAATTATTAAAAATAATTAAACTCTCCGCTTTCAGTATTTAGATTTTGACAATTTACCGGAAACAAACTTCACATGTGCCGGAAAAGTAATTGGCGGTTACTACGCCGATCTGGAGACATCCTGTCAGATGTTTCACGTGTGCACAATTGGTGCAGAAAATGAGCCAATGGACATAAAATTCTTGTGTCTCAATGGTACCGTCTTTGATCAGGAGACACGCGTCTGTGAGCGAGTGGATGAGGTGGATTGCTCCAAGTCGGAGCGTTTCTACTACCTTAATCTGGAGTTGTATGGCAATACGATTGCGCCGGCCGCTGAAGGTATAATAAATGTGCTTAAGCCTGTCTAGTAATTACAAAATTGAGGACTTCCTTTCAACAAAAATTGCATTTAATATTCATTAATCAACCTTTAAATAAAGTGTCCTATTTCCAAAATTGCGATAAAACTCCTAAATGTTTGCAATCTTAGCCTTCGTGAAGGAATATATTTTGGCACACTTAAATTTTTATCAACTTCTACAGACTCGTCCGAAAACACCACGCAGAAACCAAAAATAACAACAAGTACAACCGCAAGGACTACAACAAAAACAACGGTTACACCGACAACGACTGCTTCCCTCTCAACAACCACCAAGTCAACGCCGACGACGACCCGTCGTACGTATTCTTCGCAGACAACGCGACCATCAGCACAACCAACACGCACACCATTATACAAGGCGTCACCAGGATCAACGATAAAGAAACTTCAGGCAGTGCCATCCAGCACAATATCTCCAAGTCAAACGAACTTTGTGTCCACTACACAAACTCCAAGCAATGGGGATGACGATGAGGAATACGAGTACGAAGATGATTATCCAACCACTGATGGCAAGGTGGTTCCATTTAATCATCATAATCAACGTAAGTGCAGCTGTTCTTTTATAATAACAACTAAAGAACATTGATTTTAATTCCGCTATACTTTTAATTCGCAGCTCCTTCCAATCAACCTAATAATAACAATAACAATAATAACAACAATAACAACAATATGAACTTGAACACATATGCTCTGAATCAGTTCCTGTTTCATAATAACAATGATGCTAAGGACGACGCTGCCTCACCCAACAGTCCCCAAAAGCCAGCCATCTCTTTCCAGCATCAACAATTCCAGAATGGTGACAAACATTCCGTGACCAATTCTCATGTGACCGTCACAACTCACAGCTCACAGACATCGACCGTACATCCGAAGTTGGTCAACAACAACCTTAACAGCAATCGCTTGAGTAATTCTCCAGTGAATAGCATCAAAAAGGAGCCAACACCACATGTCATCAATGGTTACAGCACGTCTGGACCATCTCAGTACAACTACTTTGACATTAATCAGGCATTGGCTCAATCCCTGAAGCGCATTCCACTGCAATTGCCACCAACTGGTGGCAATGGTAATAACCAGCAGCAGTACCAACAGTCAGGCGAACCAATCCGATTGAAGGCACAAGGCTTCACACTGCCACCCAGCCTTCCAAATGGCAATCATCCAACAGACCTAATTGGTTTTGATGGTTACCATCGTCATACCCCACAGGTGAGTACTGAAGATGCTACTAAAAGTGAAATAGATTCCTAAATAACATTTCTAGATATTCTATTTGCCACACAATAAGGTCTCCCTGCAGCTGCCCAACGAGCATGTGGGACGCGAACAAAAGGAAATCCTCGGATTTGAGGATAACGTTGCATTTCAGGAGGAGCGCAAAGATCTGAAACGTTCAGAGCAGGCAACACTGCAGCAACATCACAGTCAACAACCGACTGCTGCTGCCACCGAGCATCATGATCATCACAATGATGCAATCAAAGTTGAGATCACCACCACCATGGAGACGTTACGTCATGACGCTACGTCTGTGGTCATGTCAGAGCGAGCTGATGACGACGATGACCATCACAACCACAACAATCCGACTGATCAACAACGATTATTTAGCAACAAAGCGGCCGCTGATCATCAAGCCCAGCAAGAGGAGAAAGAGAAACAAGATCGTGCCAGCAGTAATGTTCAAGTGCTGTTAACACCACAAAATCGTTTCATTCCCACACTGCCCAAAGTGATAATAACGGCGTCCGCCTCTGTCAGTGATGGCACGGGCAAAAAGATCAACTACTCTGTGGGCAGTGTTCTTGGTAATACGAAAAAAATTCGCGCGCCACCCTCAACATACGACGAGTACAAGGAGGACGATGTTATCCTCGACCCGTTCTTCATTGATGTACCGAAAATTCATCCGCGCGGTAAGCGTGATCTCAAATTACAATTATGATTGCAACAATAACAATCAATGCGCAAACGCAACACCACTCGTCCTATTTAGCGCAGCAATTGTGAGCTCAATAACTAAGAATTGAATATTTAAAAAGATAGCGTTTAGAATATTCGAACACGCCAAGAACAAATACATTAATGCGTAATTAAATATTTAATGTACGTATAATTTAGCGAGATTAATTATTTTAATGTAAATATTTAAATAAAACAAAAAAAAACACAAACAAATGGAAAACGAAAAAAAACACAAAACACACATTCATATTATTATTATTTAAATGGAGTCTTCCTTTTTCTTTTCGCGCGCACTTGAATGTATGCACTCTTTATCTCCTTCTCAAAGATAAATTAGAATTAAAATGATTAGTCGCAATTTTATATTATATTATAATAATTATGAAAGATCCTTTTTTTAATTCATTGTTATTACAATTTTTTTGTAAAAAACTATTAATATACAAAACTGTTGAGTATCATGTATCATTTTGCGTATTTTTATTTTATTTTTAAGCATTCCCACATTATTTGTTTTCAACTACGATTTTCAGTCCTTAACCCTCAAACAGAATCAAAGTAACATAACGGAACGCGGCGCAGCAAGCAAGTTAAAATGTATGGAAATACATGAAAACGATTGCGATTAAAAACGCAAACGCAGTCCTTACGCAGAATGGAAGAAGTGTTGACCAACTTCTATCAACTTTTTAATCAAGCAGAATTAAAAAAGTTGTAAATAACATAATAATCGTTAGCAGACTATGTAGTTTGATTTTACAATGCATAATTAAAAATACAAAAAAATGGCAACTAAAGAGTTTAAAAACAAATTGTCACTCAAACGCAGAAATTATGTTTTGATTGTGTTCGGTTCCTGCGCATGTTGCGTTTTTTGAAACCTACGTCCCGTTATTGATTTTGTTCGGGGCATTAAGAAATTTTGATTTAGATTAGTACTTTAAATAACAACCAGACACTTTTATATTTTTAACGCCTTAATGTAGTCAATTTCAGATTTCATGAAAGAAGAAAAATGAAGAAAATTTTAATATAATAGTTAATGAAACTGGACCACGTTTCACTTTTTTGTTGTTTATTTTAAATAGGTTTGTATTGTTATGAACATTTCTAAGAAATCCATTCCGCTGAAAAATATTTCAAGGTCACGGATGTTCAGTTTCCAAAAACGTTTATTGTACTTACATTTTTTTTATTAAATATCGGTAAATAATAACATTGGCTGAATTGTTTACAAAATCTCTTTGATTTTCAAATAACCCGATTTGTTTACCCAAAATGTTAAAAAGAAATCCGCTACAATTCTTAAGGTGATAATTGACATTCTAACAGTTCCCGATCGCTCAACACGTTGACCCAATTTCATGATCAATTTCTGAAGCGTTAAGCCACTTGAACGGTGTTCATTGTATTCATTCCACTGAGGATGCAACACTCGTCTTAGTAAAATTATTTTTTAAATTTTAATTTCATTTATTGAATTATTTTGATTGGTTATTTTTAATTGAAATTAAAGTTTTAGTGAAAAAATGATTAAAAACAAATTATTTTTGTGTGTGCTTTTAAGTTGCTTAATCGTTAGGTGTGATTTCTGGATTTGGTTTACTCCGAGTACTGTGATACAAGTAGGTTGTTAGGTTCTTAAGTCTACGCGCCTGATTCCTAATTAATGATAGAAAAATTATTAAAATATTATTTCATCTAGATTACCGGAGCACTGTCCTTCCCATTAGATCTTCCCGAGAAGCGAAAAATGTTCGTCGATTTTGGCTACGTGGTATCATACAACTTGCCATCCTCGCCAGAACAAATCTACAATGCGGCCAGCATTGGTGGGTTCACACGCTCCCTAGATGGGGGTGATTTCAACGTAACGGTAGAAACGCAAAATTCAACCGAACTCACGCAATTACAACAGCAACAAGCTGACGAAATGCGATTCATTCGTGAGTTGAACAGCGATGCTGTGCAGGACAAGTACATGCGGGGAAATATCAGGAATGATGTGGGAGCGGGAGCGTTCTATCAGAATTGGAATGACATCATGATGGGCTTTGGATTTCACGAGACGTGCTTGTTGAAGAGTGTGTGCGAATTGGCTCGTCATCCGTTTCATTTTGATGATGACGAGGATTTGTTGAAGGAGGTGTTCTTTTTTGTGTTTACGTGAGTTCATTTATTAAAATTGGCAAGGAAATGTTTGAGACCTTAAATTGTTTGTGTTAATTTTAGTCCTTCAATGCATCAAGCCTTTGATGTGCATGAACATGAAGAACGTGACGCGTTTATGGCAGCCGAAGAAGTTGGAAAACGTGGTGGGAATTGTGATGTTGCTTTTTCAGCATGTGAGCAATCGTACCTGGAAATTGTAACGGGATTACATTACGATGATGATTGTGACGGTAATGAAATTGCCACGAGTTAATTAATTTAAATAAAAAGGCATTTAAAATTGTTTTGTTTTAGTTTTTTTTTAAATACTCTCTCCAAGTCTTTTGGTAGTTTTAATTTAATATCCGAAAAATTTGTTTTCTTTTATTGTTTGTTTATCGTTTTTTAAATTCTATAGTAAAAATAATTTGCCAACTTAAAAACAAATAAAGACCAAATTCAGAAGTTTTTCGTATTTCCGCCTATTTTGTACATTTCCAAATCTTCACCAACACAAATTGAAGGTCCCTAAACCTATCAATCTCTTTCCCATGAAACGTCAAATTTAAACCTGTTGCATATTTTGTGGCATACTTGCTCCTAATTAAAGAAAGGACCTTTTCAATAAAAACAACCAAAATACATTACATCATTTGTTCCATTTAGGATTTATAGTAAAAGGTATAGACAACATTTAAATAATATAAATGGTGAAAAAAAAAACAAATTTACAAAAGTTCATGTAATTCAGCGCTTCTCAAACTGGAAGGACGGAAAACTCCAACCAAGGACCCACAAAATAATAAAATACCGACACGAAACATTCATTTTTACGGCGAATTTACAGTGAAACAATTGTCAAAGTGATCACAACAAGATACGAGATTTTTTTTTAGAATTATCATTGAGACCCCACATTCATTATCAAAGACAAAATATTACAGCTAACACACAAAATATACAAAATATTTTTTAATTATTTACAAAAAGCAAACAAAAAAATTATTTGGTCATCCCTGAATACCTTCCCCCCTGATTGCGGTTCAGCCGTTACAAATGGAAAAGCTTGAGAAGCACACTGATTACATTGTTTTTATCATAATATTCAATTAGGTATATATTGCTCCATTGGTTTTGTAAAGAATATCTCTCCCGCTGCCCCGCAAAATACATTCCAAAAACAGAATTATTTTCGTGCAGCTGCAACAGCAGCTAACCTATTCTTCTTCAAAATGAAGTTAAGATTAAAATCCGTCTTAACTGCGTAGAAAACATTAGCACTAGGTGGCATCACAAGTTCTTTGTCGGGCAACACTTGTGCCAGTGTGTACATGTCCGGATCATCATCCAGACCAAGTTTTGTCATTGCGTTGCGGATGACTTGTGGCGTTCGCTCATTATTTCCCAACATCATACTTTTGTAGAGAACAATACCGTCCAGCTCCACTTTACTCGTCTCGTATGTCACCTTAATAATGTAAAAATCATGTGGCATTGTGTTCTGCACTAGTTGAGCATTGATCATGGATGTGTTGCCACCGGCGCCGCCTCCATTTGAGTGGCTGGAGGAAGAGTTGTTCTTGGAATTGGATGGCTTTTGTGGAATTTGTGGTGGCTTATTTTCACTGGAGCTGGACTCAAATGAAAGCGAGGAGACACTGCTCGCGGCTGAGAATGAATTGTCATTGGGTGCTCGAAGTCCTCGATCCAAAGAATTGTTTCTTGAGCTGCTGGAAAAAATTAATAAATTTAAATTTTTGACTAAAAAAAATATTTAAAATAGCATTACCTGGTAAATGAATTATTAATTTCATAATAAAACTGGGAACCAGCACCACTACTTGAGTTTGAAGCGGTTGAATCACTTTTTTTGTGACCAGGCCTACAAGAAAATCAAAAGGATTAATTGTTTATAAATTTGAATAAATTTTAACAGGTTATACCTTTTAACCACTTCTGGTTGTGGTTCTAATTTACAGGACAATTGATGCCCTTCCTTTTCATCCAGCACCATTAGACTAGCGAACCAGCGATTGAACAAATGATCCTCACTCAGTTGATACGCATTTGCAGCACCTTGCAACAGCTTTATTTGCGCCAGAATTTCAAATTCTTTGCGTTTCTTATCGAAATTAATAAGGCCATCAGCCACAGTATCCGGAATGGCTGTGTGAATCATTGTTAAGTCTGTTAAAAATGTTCCCAAATACGGAATTGTTCCATGGCTTATGTGAGTATTCTGGAATTGTGGAAGAAAATTGATTACTTTAACCGTAGCTCAGTTTTTTTGTTTAGGGTTCAGCTATTTGGTAAATTAGCTCAGCCTCAAACCAAAAAATTATCACCCATTATCAAAATTTACCTGTTTCTGAAAAATTCGCTGCAACTGCCGATCATTTTGTCCAGTTGTATCAGCAATCTTAGCGGTTCCTTCCCTCATAAGGACATCACGTTGTGTAAATTGATTATTTTCTTCAGAAAAAATTCGAGCCATTTCATTGAAAAGCTCCAACTAGAAAGAAAACGATCTTTTAAATAACAGTAATTAATGGATTAGATTATTCCAATCTACCTTATCCTTAGAAAGTGCCGCCCATGTTTTATGCAACCTATAAATAGCATTTGATTGCAACCCCGAAATGACAGCCTTAAGTGACGAAAAATTCTTCAACACCCTCAACTCTTGAGCAATCTCAATCCACGTGGACACAATGAGCGCCCTCTCCTGTGGCTTCAACAACGGCTCAATCAAAATACTTGATATGACACGAAAAGAGACGGCATTAAATTGCCGCACCGTATCCACAACAGTGCTCGCCTCGCCACGATCACGTCTCGCCCACGTCGTCCCCAAGCACTGATGCGGTATGAGCCGCCGAAACAGCTCCATGTCCATGCGCGTCAACTGTTCGGCAAAATGTTTCTCCGAAATGTGCGGAAATCGATAGGCATTCGTCAGATGCGAGGGTGGACCACGAAAGGCGGGCGTTAAACAAAAGTCCTCATACTGTTCGGTGGAGTATGTGGTGCGCTCCCACGCCGTCGTCTGCTGCTGATGCCATGTGTCAATTTTTCGTTTCACTTTGAGGAAAATCTCTGAATTGGGCAGGCGTTTGGCGGTGAATGCGTACATCGTTTGCAGTTGCGGCATTGACCAGTCTTCGGGATAACCGTCCAGCCACACGTGCAACGCTGAGACGAGCGTCTTTTTGTGCTGCTCGCGCGTTTGATCGATGTTGTGGGGATCGATTGTTTTCAGTTTTTCGTAACGATCGATTAGCAGACGCAACACGTCTTCGGGGGTGGCGAATGTACGGTAGGTTGCCAGGAAGACATTAATAAATGTGCTCTCCAGTTCACCGTCGTCCGTGGCCAATGCCTCCACCAGACGTGGTAGGGTGGCCGCCTTGACGAAACGGACCCGCACTGTCTCCCATTCCAGGTGTGAGATTTCGTCATCGGAATCACGCTGGAATGGAAAAATACGAAAAAGTTTGGTAAGGAATTAAGGATGTTCTAATAAGTTTGACTACAACTAAAATACTTACATTTGAGATTGTGGGTGTGGGTCGATGGTAACGCACTTTCTTAAGATACACCGTAAAGATTGCATCTGGTTCTGGTTCCTCACCCCAAAACCGCCACGTGGGCTATTCGGGACAAATTGAAAGGAGTTTTATTTATAACTGTAATTTACAAGCTGTACAAATTATACAAAACACCAAAACAAAGATTGTACCCATGACACGAAACTACAAAAAACATTTCCTTACACCAATTAAATACCACGTGTCCCTATTTACAATGTATGATTCAGGAAGCATCAAAACAAGAACAAATAAAATTTAAAAAATGATTGCCAAGGCTTAAAATGAATCATGGGATTTAATTACAAGTTTCACTGATGAATAGGAAATGTTGTGAAAAATACCACATTAGGATGTATTGAAATAATGTTAATGAGGACGATTTCTTGAAACCAATTACCACAACCGAATTAGTAGAGGGAACATTTAAAAAGTATTTTAAGGTTCCATGCTAAAATCCTTAGAACATTCAACAGATCGATCCTTTAAGGATTGAGGGCAATAAAATGTGTTTTTACAAAATTCAAAAAGTCACAAAAATATTTTCATAACCTCACTTCCACAGCTTCCAATAAGTAATAATATTTAAAAAAATATAATTAAAATATGTACAATATAATTCAGTTTTAAATAAATAATAAATCTTAAAAAATAATAAAAAATTAAATCAATTTTTGTTAATAAATTACATGCAATCGGGTAAAACAAAAAAAAAACATAAAAAATGTTTAAAGGTAATCAAATTACGGGCATTTTTTGTTACGGGTCTCAACAACCTTACAGGGCGGATTTTAGTTAAAACAATTATTTGAAGTGATTAATTTTATTACACTTTTTATACTCATTGTATTGGTATTTTGTTTTTTCTATTTCATCTGATTAATAATAACTACTAGGTAGCGTTTATCCCCCCACAAAATTAGAGTGCGATGCGATTTCTTGTGGGTCCCACACAAGTTGTAGCAGTTTCATAGTAGGAGCAGTTAGAGTAGAATTGTGCAACCAAACACCGTTATCGCCAGAGAAGAAGAAATTATTCATAATATTGTTTACAATTAATATTACACTTTTTACACATAGCCAAAATTATAACGAATTAAATCGAAAATAAAAGGGCTAGTCTTAATTGTTGTTTTTTTTTTGTAAAAGAGGATTTGAAAGATTTGGAAGAGTGCCTTTGCATTTACGTACCAAACTCTCACTAACATTTTGGTTCATTATACAGCCAGACTAGCAGCAGCATTTTTCATCTCTAAGCACCATTGTATTCCAGACATCCTTCCTTTATCCTTATATAATATGTTTTATATAACTAGGCACTCCTCGAGCAACAGGTTGTACTCTTTAGTATTTATTACTTCTATAGTTGGTAACCTTCTGAGTATTTGATTCCTAACAATGCATTTACCTAAATTTATAAATTTAGTTTAAATTTTAATTAGGTTCTAATGTAATTTGTTGGTATAAGTTCTGGTGCTTATTTGGGGGTACAAAGGGCAAGTTGAATTAATAAGGTCCTTAAAATAAAACTTAAACTTTATAACAAAAGATCTATCATAAATAATAAAAATTTAAATTTGATATTACAATAGAATACAACATTTAAAACGAAAGGGGCTTAAATAATTGAAATTTAATAATTTTTAAAGTCTCAATTTAAAGGGAGACAACAATTTATAATTGTATTATTAAACTAAATTGTCTACTAAATATTAATTGTTATGTTTAACGAGTAGAATACAGAAAAAAAAACAGTCCTTCACGAACGCTGAGTTTGACTACGTTCGGGCGTTTTAATTGTAAATTTTTTATACATAAAATGCCTTACGGAGCTTATTGTTTTAAATTAATTTTTAAATTATAGTCCCTTTTAATCATCTATACGAGAACAAAGAACATTCATGCTTCATATTTTTCAAAACGGTAAATTGGAGACATCGCTATAACGAAAAGGGGGAGTCATTTCAAAGATAATGTCAATATGCGTTATTGGTGTAACCCATTTTTCTATCGAATTTTATAAACAAACAAATACTGATAAGCAATCTTTGACGAATGGGGATATCCCCAACAATTTTGAAGGTGAGTAATTTTTCGTAAAAACGAGATTATCGTGGATTCATACTAAACAATTAAAAGTTCTTGAAATTTTCGATCACATTCCAAAAATTAGTTTCCATTCCGAGTAATTGATTTTAAATGAAGTGATAATACTTCTTAAATATTCAACAAAAATTATTAAACTAAAATTTTTTAAATGTTTCTTTACAAAGGCAATTGTGTAACACCTTCAATGCAAATCAATTACGATATGCTTTTGAACACATAATTTTAATGCATGTGCATAATTTTAATTGTGCGCTGCAGGCCTTTTAAATATCCGGTTTAATGTGTAGGTAGTACGTCATGCTCTTAATCATAGACTCTTAATATTACATATTTCGTAGATATTAAATTATGTAATTTGCATTCAAGATTGTTTAATTATAATTTAAATTGAGGATTCAGGCGCTTTCCCATAATGCTACCATCTGATATGTAGCCGGTCTGGGGTCAGTTTTTTTTACCAAACTTAATGTACAAAAATACTTTTTGAGCAGCCTAACCAGCAACAAATCACATGGTGACAGTGGTACCTCGTGGAAAAACCCCCAACTACATATCAAGGACGTTCTTAAAGTGGACGTGTGGAACAATTGGATTTGGGTATACTTAAGTGTTAGTTATTAAGTTCTAAAGTAAGTATTTTTTCTTAATTAAGACCTAGTTAGTTTTAAAATTAAAATAAAAAATTAAATGTTAAATCCTCCCGACGATGCGAAAAAGAATATAAGTGTGGCGATCATTTTGGTGAATTGGTTAAAAATTTCAACTTTTTAACGCTTTAAAAACATTTCACACACGCTGCTTTAAGATAAATATTACAAATCTTCTTTTTTTTAAAATCATTTCATTAAAATTGTCGTCCATTCATATTAACTTGTATTCAATCAAACGGAACCTACATAAGAAAAGAAAGTAACTAAAAGAAATTGCCTGCTAAATTTCATTTTTTCAAATTCAAAACAACAACATTCACAATCATTTTTCTATAAATGTTAGAAAACAAACACAACCTATATAAATGAGACTAAAATAAATTATCGACTCTATTATATAAAGTATATGCGGTGACAAATGCATAGAATAACAGCAGTGAAACACACACGCCTAGTTTAATCGAGTAAAGAGTGTTTGTTTGTTGCCATAAGTGTTTCTAGCTTTAAGTAATTGAATAGATAAAATGTGATTAATGTCACCATATGAGTAAATATACGAGGACGTATTAAAGTACAAAAATAGAAAATAATTGTAAAGAAATAAACTAGATCAATTCGCGACTTCAGAATTTAAGTTCAATAAATTCATTTCTATTACAATAAAAAATAAAATTGCTTTAATAAGACTTAAAAATTCAATTGTAAATCCTATTTTAAATTTATAACATTTCATCTCTTTTTGTTTTTTATTGAACTTAAGTTCTGATGTGACGATCAAATACACCGATCCCTCGATTTACACGGCAAAACGCGATCCCGACAAAATTACGCAAATTACAACCGTGTTAAAACATTAATAATTGAGGATTGGAATCATATTTTAAGTCGTGTACATCGAATTAAAAATAAATCAAAAAAATTGGTTATGAACTATAATTACTTTAAACGATCTTAAATGAGACAAGGATTGTATAGAAAATTTAAAGTGCTTAATTGAACAAAATGTTGAAACTTAAACATTTACCTTTCAATAAACATTGAAAAATTCAATGTTTTCTATTTGAAAAAAACGTTATAATTTAATAAATCATAAATATGCGTCTTACAATCTTTGTCAAAACATTCAAAATCTGAGCTCATTTTTATTTTGGGAACCGTTATAAAATAAAACCTTAAATTCAGATGCCACGTAAATTGAGGGATATGTGTAATGTTATAGTGAATAATAATAATACTAATAATTAAAAATTAACAACAATAATAATGATTCATATAATTATTTGTGTGTTTGCGTGTGTAAATAACAACAAAATTCCCTCCTTGTTTTGTTTTTCTGATAAAAAAAAAAACGTCACGTCGCATACAAAAATTTGTAGGTTAAGTACTCAATAATAATAATAAACTGCACAATACTTAGTATACTTAACACACAAACACGCACACAAACATAAAATTCATATAAAAGTTACTCGATGTACCAATTTCGGACACACGTTTGATTTGACATTTACCTCCAAAGTACACCAAAAAGTGGATTTGCCAACACAAAATTTGCGATCCACCTGGCAAAATTCGGGTATCATAAGCGTTCTCATCAAATTTCGCAATCCATTTCTTCCAACACTACCATTAATCGATTTGTTTGAGCATTCCGCATTCTCCTTGCGAGGCCATCCAAGCGACATTAGTTTTTGTGAATTCAATTTATGTGTAATTTAATTAAATTAGAAAGCAATTTTCTACTACTGGCGGCAGGCACACACACGCTTATTATAATAATAATAATAATTTGGAGGCAGTTGATAAACAAACAAAATAAAATAAAAAAAACCAAACACTTTTCAATACAAACTCCACACGCAGCAGCAGCGCGTTATGTATATTTTTAAATTTAAGATTTGATGATGATCACTTTCGCTTTAGCGCGACTTAATTTAATGATGTCGAAATGAATGCGAAATAAGTACGGAAAATAATATATACATGTACGGAGGATTAAGTAACAAATTGACACACACTGCACATAATTAAAATAAATTTACATATATGTATGCATAATTGAAAAAAAGTTTTATTAATTCGAATGAATGTAATTAATTAAAATATTGATGCTGCATGAACGCACACGTCATATTTAATTATTATGCCATTTTACGTACATTCCAATCACACAATTTTCATTTTTTAAATTTTTTTTAATTGCTGCATTTAAACACCAATACAACATTTAGCGTATTAACACATCGCTCATAGTGATCATCGTTTTTAAAAATTTCTTTATTTTTTGGTAACAGGATATGTCCAATAAGACACATAAATTTATGATATTATATCAAAGACTCAAGACACGTAATGTTAATTTTGCTCGACTAAAATTTCTCCCCTCAACGCACGTAACACTTTTTTTTACTAATTCAAACTACGGACGTGTAAAACACATTTAAAAATTGCTATGGACCTGCTTTTTCAGTTTTGCTATTGTTCGCGGAAGTGAATAATACAATTCGGATGCGTTTTTTAACACTAAAACAAACATTTACAATTACTTTTTTCTAGAATTTAATTTCCTTTTTTATCTAGATAAACGCGCACTGTCAACACAAAATTCATTAATGCAGGCAATTTAATTTTTCTTCCATATTGACATAGGATATACATTTTACATGTATCTATTGTCGATTTAAATTATAATCGATTTCATTTTAAAATTATATAGAATACATATGTATAAATGATTTTATATGTTGTATTTTTTCGAAATTAGCGATGCACCGGGTGAATTGAAATAACGGAAAATTAATACGGATAATTTTTCTTTTAAAATTGTCCTTTTATTTAAATTCAAGCTAATTTTTATAAAGCCCTTTTGTGATTTTTTAAAATAAATTAATTGTAATGACTGTGCGACTTTCTGAATAACAAAGTTATTTCAAATTAATTAAAATATTTAAAGAAAAGCTTTAATTTATAATGAAAATAAATTATTAAAAAAGAGCAAAAAAAACGACAAAAAAAAACTTGGAGCGTCGGTTTGCGTAAAAGTTGAAAGTTTTTCTTAAATTTTTTCGTTTCTGCGTAAGCACTGCGTTGGCGTTTTCTATTGTTTTCGTATTTCCATGCATTTTATTGCTTGCTGCTCTGCGTTCCGTTATGTTATTGTTGATTCTTCTCAAGGGGTAAGGTAATTTTAGATAATATTGTTCAATTAAATATTTTACTTAAGGCAAAGTATTTTATGATGTTGTGAAAATGATAAAGGATGAATGATAATGGCTCAACGTTAGCTGCTTTGCGAGTGGGTTTGTGCAGACAAGCGGACACGGAATACTTCGTCTGGGATGGGAGAAAGACGCGAGAACACTTAAAATACCAAACTGGTGAACCTAAGGCATAGGCGCACAATCGCACGTCCTGGGGCAAACTTCAATGTCAGACCAAAATCGTGTTGTACATGATGATGGTGTAAAGCTGAAAAAAAAATTAACAAAAGAATTCTTAAATTTAAAATAAATCAACAATTTACTTTTCACCATTATTTCATATTTTAAATTTTTATTACAAGTGATCCTAATATCGACATCTCAATTTTAAACCACGAAATTATAAACAAATCAAATTTGCACAAATTCGATGGCAAAGTGTCGAGGTAAGCAAGGACATAATTGTTTTATTTTTAAATTTTTACTTTTTTCTGTTGATAATGAGGAAAGGCGAAAAAATGCAAAAAAAAAATAATGATAAACATAATGGAGAGCACAACAACAATTTATCTATGTATGTAACTAAATAAAATAATAATAATTAATTAATTACGAATTATTACGCTTGTTTTTTTTTGTTTTGTTTTTTTTTTTTGTTTTTGAAATTAAACATTAAATGAAAATCAAAAAACAATAATAATTAGTTCTCTTACATAAGTTAATAATAATAATAATAATTAATAAATGTGATTGAATTAAATAATATTTCAAAAATATGGCGCAACAAAATAATAGAGCAATGCCACCATTGGCGCCAGCCACAACATAATCTGCATCAAAAATCGGTTCTGTGTGTGCTGCAGGCTCTCCTTCAGTTGTACCATCTCTTTTTTCAGCTGGTTATTCTCATTGGTCAAATGTTCACAATTCTCCTTGAACATGATCAACTCCTCTTCGCATTGCACCTGCTTGCTGTTAGTGATCGCCAGCTCGGTATCCATCTGTTCGTCCGGCTCCACAATTTGTTCCGCACAACTCGCCTTATGATTGGCTGTAGCAACGTCGACATTAGAATCATTTGCGGCCGACAATTGCGGCACCACCTCTTCAGTGATCGATTTGTGATTAGCAACTACATTGGGAGATGAGGACAAGGACGACGACGACACATCATCAATTACATTTACATCGGTTTGAACTGTTACATCGGCACTTGGTTGCATTATTGTACTGGACATTTTGTCCACAAGATGTTGCCGTGATTGTTGCAGTTGGGCGAGCTCCAACTTTAATGCGTCGGCCGTCTCTTTGGAGGCATCAACATCTTTGAGAAGATCTTCATTCACTTTTACCTTTTCCTGATATTGGTTGTATGTGGGACGTGTCTCCAGCTCCAGCTGAAGCGTTTGCACTTCAGATTGCACTGCAGAATACTGATGAAAAAATAGAGTCAATTTCAAATTGGCAAATCGCAATTAAAAATCTTACCTTTGCCTCAAGTGCATCATATTTTTGCTTGAAGTTTTCATCATCATCTGCCCGTTTGATACGCTGTTGTTGTTGCTGATGCTGAATTGATGTGATCGGGACGAGTGCCTTTAACAATTCGTTGTAAACACACTTCAGCTTCTGTATAATCTCTCGTATCATTTCGGCGTCCTTTTCATTCATGTGCGGTTTGCTGACATTTTGATTGCCATCATTGTTGCCGTCACCATCCAGCGCTGCTGAATCTGTGATCACGGGGTCACTACCAATTGTTGTTTCGTCATTGGTCATAGTTGACGTTGTGCTGCTGCTATCAATACTGTTGTCCAAGTGTGTTACGGATGAATCGGATGATGAGGATGACGATGAATTGTTGAGTTGTTCGATTTTTTGAAATTGTTTCTCGATATTCAGCAATTTGGCATGGATATCAGTGTAGGATAGCTTAATGTTGTTGATCTCGCTGTCATTTGTGTCGGAATCCTGTAAAAAAAAAGTGGATAATCGTTTTAAAATGATAAATTCTTTAACCCTAAGTGTTGATTCTTTTTTTCTTACATTGCAAATTGCACGAATGATATCCTCGGATCCTTCAGTTCCCTTTAAATCGGAATTCTTCAGCCAATCAATGATGGTCTGTTTGCGTTCAGTTTCTTCATCGCTGGAGTGCTTGGATTGTCCCTAATAAAAATATCCTTGTTAAAAAATTTCAACAAACAAGCAAAATGCATTCCAAAAAATACTTCATAAATCATCAGCTCAGCCACCAGTTGCTGCTTTTCCTTTTCAGTTGCATCAAGTTGATTTTTGATGTCCTCGCAGCCGATCGTCTGCAATTTGATGTGTGCGTAAAGGCTTTGAATTTCGCTTTCGTGCTCCCTACTACGAGATTCGGAGTGTGTGCATTTTTCAGACAGCTCATCACATTTGGCCTCCATGGCGAATAGGCGAGACGTGACCTCTTGCAAATTTTGTTGCGTCTTCATGATTTGATTACGCAACAGTGAGCACTCATCCTCACTGCTGCAGAGGGCGCGCTCAATTGCTGACAGCTTTGTGAGGGCGTCCATTCGCTCCTGGTACACTTTGCGAAGCGCTTCTTTGGCGGAGTTCTGGCAAATATTAGTGGTTTAATAAAAAAAAGATAAAACAAACTACATCAATTTAATTTCACTTACTTGATAAACCGATTTGTCATCATGTAACTTCAGGACATCCTCACGCAACTTATCTTCAGCACAATTCTTTTGGAAATACTGCAACTTATTCTCAAGTATATCAATGCGACTGAGTAGTCGATCCTCGTCAATCATTGCCTGCCAATTTTCACCCGAATTCTTTCGCGTCACTTCGATAATTTTGTGAAGATTCGCCAGCTTACTCTCGAGTATTTGCTCTCGTTGCACAGCCTCCTGAATGAATTGATTCAAACGATGCAAATATTCGTGCGGAATTTTTGCATTGCTAATGCCCATGTGGCGGCCCTTAGTCTCGCGTCCATCCGGCAGATACAACTTCAGCAATGCCACAATGCAGCCATGTGTCTCTTTGCGTGAGTTCTCCGTGACGTCGACACCAAATTGCACCACATCGCCGGAGCACACCTCAAACGGGTCCGATTGGACGCACGTCTGACTGAGTCGTTGGCTGTTGATAAATGTGCCATTGCTGCTTCCGGTGTCCTAATGGGAATAGACGAAGCGTTAGTTGAACGTATTGTTAATGGCGATTAATGGGAGATTACCTTAATGAAGAACTTCCCACCAGCATACCAAATCACCGCGTGATTTCGTGACAATACTTTGCAATCAAAAATTGCATTACTCTCAGTGACTCGATTTTTGGCAACAGCTCGTCCAACTTTAACGTCGGGTGAGCCATCAAGAAAGATTTTCCGATTCTGGAAATAAAAAAGGATTTTGGAAGATGGGATATTTAAGATTGATAGATTTTGGTAATAAATACAATTTCAACTAACCTGAAATGGATGTGAATTCGGCTGACAAATGAGAATCGCTTTGGGGCGTTGTGGTCCTGTTGCTACAGTACTGGCACCCTTTGCATTTGGTTGTCCCCCATTCTGTGTTACGCATGGCTGTGATTGTTGTGGCTGTTGTGCTTGCTGCTGCTGCTGCTGTTGCGGAAGTTGGGATGATTGCGACGATGATGTTTGCGATTGGTTCGTTGCGACATTATTCGCTTGTTGCTGTTGTGGCGGTTGGTTATTTGTAGCTGCTTGCAGCGGGGTAGCTGGAGTGACTGGGGTTGTTGTTGCGATTGTTGTGGGCTGTTGTGCAGACCAATCGGTTGATCTCAATGTGGCTGCTGCTGTCACATTCATCGAAGGTGTTATCGACTGAGTGGACATCTCTATTAATCCATTTGATGTAAGGAAGTTTTGCACGTCTTCCACATGTTCCAACCATCCGTTACTGACGACAACAACCATGACCTGGTAAAAATGGTCAGTCAAAATTAACAGTTTTTTATTAAGTATCTCAAAACTTTAAAACATTTAAGTGATTCATTATACTTAACAAGTACTTAACAAATATTAACTGATAAGATAAACGGAGTCTTTTGTGTTGGACCAATTTTATTGTTTTGTGTAAAGCAGATGTGCGCCGAGAACAATTATTGAGCTGAGCGATGATAAGAAAAAGTCGTGATATGAATTTGTAATTTTCATACGAGAAGGTTTTCTTGTTTGCTTATTTACGGAAGATTCAAAATACAGATTAAATGCGCAGGGGTTGTGAACATAATCCACCATTTTCTTAATTTCAAAACTTTATACTTAGTAACTAACAAAATTATTAAGACCGTGAAAGAATATATTATTGTATTTAATTTTACAGAACTACCATTTTAACAGTAAAAACTCTGAAATTTTAAGTAAGCTGTAAGCAGCCACATAATTGCTTCGAGAAACCCTGCCCTTAAGACAGATAAGAAGCTTCCCTTAAAGCACTTAATAAGGACAACAAATTGTCCATACATTCAGCAATAGTATCTTTACTTTCATTTTAATTATGCAGAAGTCAAATTCTTAAATGAAGGATAAAGTTATTTGACATGCAAAAGGAGACTACAAAGTTTGTTAACTATAAATGCAAACGTACTTTTAAAATTAATAAAATGTTTAAATGAAGTGACTTACTATACTACATTATATTAAAAATTCATGTCAACAATAAATATGTTTTTAACAGAATTACAATTGTATACAACAGAAAAAAAATCAGCTGATAAAGTTGACGTTTGTTAAGTATGTACATGACATTTTCTTAAGTACAACATTGTACCAAATTAAAAAGTGTAACAATCAATTAATATGAAATACCACAGCCCACACGAATTCCAAAAAAAGGTGGAAACACCTTAAGACCGTAGGAAATAAAGTAACAAAGGAAAATATTTACAATTTTATTGAACTTATTGATCAATGACCCGCAATTCATGACAAAAACGGTACAATTTGATACAATCGAATGATTTTATTATGCAAATTTGATTGCAAAACATTTGCTTTTATTAAATTTGCATGCAGTAACTGTACAAAGTTACTTACGCCCATTTAAAGGCAGCAATTAAATGTATGCAAATATTTTTTGAAACGCAATAAATTGTGTTTACAATGAATGAAACATGAAGCAAACTGTACGATCGTATACTCCGTTCTCTGCGAGTATTATTGTTTACTTTATATATTTCATATTACTTGCAAGACATAAAAATATAAGCTGCAGAATATGTATGCACACTAATATTAAAATTCAATTAGTGGCAAGTTAAACGGTCACGAACTATGTGGCCTAAACCGCAACACATCAAAACGGGTGGGGTCTCCGGGATCACAATAATAATTAATTGTGAAATATGCGCATGACAAGTTCGCTGTGTTAGAGACTGCGCAGTGCAGCCAGCACACAAACAAGATCATGGCTATTATTATCCAGAAACATACTGCACTTAATCTGGAAATGTTGTTTTGTATGGAAATAAATGCAATTTATTGTTTGATGCATCTTAAGGCAGAAAAATGTGCACACACAACCAAAGTATTGAGGCGTTGCACAAAAATTCAATTTATTTAAATTGCTTAGTTGCTTTTATTCTGTGTTTTTTACAATGGAACGCAGCAATAATGATGCACAATTTGTGTGTGACTTTTGCAGACATAATATTGTACTTAAGGAAGTTATATTTTGTAGAGTTAGGAATACGTTAAGTACGCAGCTTATGCACTGGAGTGTTAATGAGGGGGGGGGGGGGGTTGATATTATTTCTTCTGAAATATCACAAAAAACTGAAATAAATTGATCAGATGAAAATATCATTTTGAAAATGAAACTTAAACCAAACTTGGGGAATGGGGGATTTGACTTGGAATGCACTCAATTGCAGGACGTAATACATACTTGGAATATTTGTACTTAAAATGCGACAATACAATTAATATTATTTTGGACTTCATGCTTTTCAAAATAGCCCGGAGACCAAATGAATGCTATTACTTGAATCAACATTAAACTATTAAACAAAACAAACGAAAAATTAAAAGTAACTTAAAATAATCAATTGGCGTGTGGGAGGGACATCACCAGACTTGCGACTAACCTGGTTCAAAACAACATTTATTAAATTTGACTGTGTTTCCTGTTGGCTTGTGTTTTTCCTTTTCTGCTCAGTATAATGTGTTTTCCTACGTCCGTCTTATGCTTTTAAATATATTTTTTCTGTCTTCAATTTTTTTTTCTTTTTTTTTTTAGCGCAGCAAGTTTTTTTTCCAACCTATTACTTCACAGCTTCGCGTACACAACTTCCTTATATTATTATTACAACTTTGTAAGTGCACACTGCGCCTCCAATAAACTGACGATGGTGGTGTGGGTTATGTTTTCATTTCCCGTTATACATTAATCTACACAAAAAATCATAATCGCGTTCTAACTGTATGAAAACATAAATATTATTAACAATTAACACAACATCTACAATTGTATGGACAACAGAAGTTAGGAACAAAAAGGTGGACCTTAAACGAAGTGAAAAATATCTACGTTTTGCTGAACACAAAAATCAAATTCACACGGGAAAAAATATTTTACTACCAAAGAAAATGTCCATTGCGCGCACACACTCATACACACACGCACACCAACAGACGCATATGTAATTTATACAAGCCAGCCACTTACAAACACATGAAGCTTTCACTTTTCAACTTAATTATTTTAATCCAGCTTTTTTTCTTTTTTTGCTCACTTTACATAGGAACGTGTATTATCTAAAAATAAGACAATATAAATTTAATTCTCCTATCTCTGTTGTGATGCGTTGCGTTGCATATTGCAATGCACTTTAAATCGGAAGAGGGATCAGTGCATCGTTTGATGTGCAATTTGATAACACAGCCCTTGTTGCACGTATTTTCGACTCAAGCGAAATAAGAGGACAACGCGTCAGCACGAATTAAAAATATTTTTTAAATTTTCATAATTTTCATATTAGATTTGCCACACACATGCGCTAATATTTAACACACATGTTTAATTTGTGTACGTATGACGACTGAACGGCGGTAACGCATGTGCGTTAGCGATGGGTCTAATTTTGAATACTTTGTAAGCGTACGGACGTGCAACTGGAGTCGATGAATTATTTATTAAAAAGTATTAAGGCACATTTTATTTTTAATATTTTTTTTGACTCATAATTTATAGAATTTTTGGTATAAAAATAATTATTGAAGAGTTCTTTAAAATGAAGACTAAAAAATTAGTGGTATTACACATATGTTGAAGAGTTTAATTGCTTTAATGCATTAAATGTACAACCACAGAAAGATATAACTCAGCGTTTCCCAAAGTTTTTTCGACCACAGAAGCGACCGGCACAAGCTTTTAAAAAATTTTCGGACGTATTTTTATTTTGGAAGTCTTTAAATTTCTTTGTACTTAAAAAATGAAATTTTGAAAATGTCAAATTATTTCCACAAAACGGTGGCTTCGTTTCGGCACATCGAAAAAGGCAATGCAAAAAAAAAAAAAAAATTTAAAAAAAATATTTCATAAATAATCTGGGGAAAATCCTAGTGTAAGATAGACTTTATATAAACAATTTTTATACATATATGTCTCTGGTATTTTTAGTACTTTTTACCAATTGACAGCATGGCCTGTTGCGCAATATATATAGACACGGCTTGCGCGACGCGCGCGGTTTGTCATACTTCAAAGCAGCATCACAAAATATATAATTAAGTCAAGGAAGCTCAGAAGCAATAATTGTTGTGGATTTCCTAATTCCTTCTGTTTTTTTTTTAATTTTTACTAGCTATTATTATTTCAAAGCAGTCGAGATGCATTTGAGAGATGATGACATCCAAGAGTCCCCACTAAGGGACAATGATCCATCATTAGTGGTGGAGCCGCCAGCGATTCCGTCAACAACATCAATCATCCATCATCTTCTGCAAATCGCAAAGAAAAGACAATTTGAAAGAGGTTTGCTCATTAATATGCAATTATTGTATTTAAAAAAATAATTAATAATATTTTTATTTGTAGACCAATTTTCAGAATATATGGAGTACAAGCGACAGAAATTGTCGTTGGAGAAGGAGCAGCTGGACTATCAGAGAGAGCTTCTCGAACTACAAAAGGCGATGCTTGAAGTGCAGAAGGAGAACCTGAAAATCCAGAAGGTGAACCTTGAAGTCCAGAAGGAGTTGTTGGCATTAAAAAAAGCAAGAAAAAATAAACATGCAAAAATTTAAAGCGTTTTTTTTGTTACTCTAAAACATATTTAGTTTTAATTGTTATGTTGTATTTTGATTTTGGTGTATCCGGTACATCCCTTACATGGAGTAAGCATCGAAGACTCCATAGGAAACCCCGAATCTCGATTTAAAAATTTGTTCATGCGAGATCGAATTCTATATGAGCGCTGTCAACGGTGCGATTTGCCTTATTCCCGAATCATGCACAGATCCTGAGTACACTGTATTTGCTTAAATAATGTCTATAATTGTATAGCATGTAAACCAAGTATTAATGCCATCAAGAATTCTTTCCGGTCCATGAACGATATTCCATTTTCTATAATAGGAGGGGAGCATGGTTATATGGTATCCGTCAATTACCCACGCAGCGAATCTCACTGCAGCAAAATTTTAAGCCGATAAGCTTTTGCAATGTTCAATTTAGCCGTGGGCAACAACAGTTTTTAAATGGGGGTAATTAATGTAGTAATTTCTGCAATCACATCGGACATATAGTGGACACATTTAAAACTTTATTAAAAAATGGTTTCAAGAAGGAATTCAAATCAATTGTGTATGTATTTTGTTTTTCAAGCTGAAAATCATTGTTTTGCTTGTTTCAGTTTTATCATATTTCTATAACGTTTTATTTCTGCATAAAATACATTTCCAATCCAAATACTGCAAGAAATGGCGACTCAGGGTGATAGCGTATAATTATCGGGAAATATCTTAAAGGTCATATTTTTGGTGTATAAAAAAGGAATTTTTTTACAAAATTCCAAATTTAAAATCGTTTAAGAAATTTCATTCGCTTATATTGCTTTTTAAAACATAAACAAGAAATATGTATAATGCATCTTTCGAAAATTCGAATACAAACAGAAATATATATTTTCCAAATGCGCGTTATATTTTTAATTTCTCGGGCAGTCAAGTGTGGCCAATTCTTCAACTCTCTGACTTTTTGTTTGAAATTTTAATCGAGTATTAACTGTGGCTGAGCGAAAACACACGTAGCCGTCTGCCGTATATCAAGTTAACAGCTGTGCAGGTGTTGAAGTTTGTACAAATCACAGTTAATTAACAACGCACAAAACGCAACTTTATTTTAAATCGAACAAATAAATTTTAATTACCGCCTTTCCATAAAATACTTAAAAAAAAAACATTTTTAAATTGCTAAGAAAATACGAACGCAGGTAATCGAAATTCTTAACGCACCCAATTCTTTCACGGAATGTTGAGACTTGATTCTTTTTTGAGGTCAACGAACCGCTGAGACATGTCATACCTGCGTATGCTAATGCACGCATCCCGTTATAATCGTATCAGCATTATTAAAAAGTGTATGCTCAATAATTAATAAAAAAATGATTTTTTGATAAATGATAAAAAAAACTATTAAAAATTTGAATTGAAAATGAGTGGTGAAATAAAATCGAAGAAATTCAGCCAAAAAGTGCACCACCGGAAAAGTGCTGGCAGCACCGGTGATTGCAATGGCAATGCTAAAGGTAAGACGTTGCACGTGGATGGTGACAACATCGAGACTCTGGATGACCTCAAAAGTGCCAATACACACACGACCTCATTAATTACCAATAAAGCGGCGACTGGCACATTAACATCAGCGACGAAAAGTGTAAACCAAAATCAAAAAAATTTGAAAGTGGTACATGCAGAGAGCGGTCATAATTTTCCATCGTCCATAACATTTGAGGTGGACTTGTTGGCGGTGTGTTTGTTTGCTGTTGCATTTTGTACAAGAATTTATCGACTGGCTCAGCCTAATAATGTGGTGTAAGTTTTTTTTTTTTAATTTTTTTGCAATTAAAATGGTGTTTTTTGTTTCAAATTGTTTTCTAAATCTAATTAATAATATTTATATTTGCCTATTAACAGGCAAATAAAATTTAAATCAAAGCTATTTATGTATTTTGTATGATGATGAAAATTGCTGTCTTTTCAGAACTGTAAAATCGATATAACAAATCCTAATTACAGTTGAGTGATATTCGATAAACGCTTTTTGTCAAAAGTTGCAAAACGAAAGATGACTCCTGAGTGCTTAAGTCATCCAGTATTTTTAAAGTACATAATATTAAAAGTGCCGAAGATTAAAAATTACATCGTTAGATTAAATACCATAATCTTTCACATTAATAACGGCTACTTTATAAAAACAGTTCTTTAAAAAAAAATTCTTGCTAAAATAAAATAAAATTTGACTGTTAAATACATGCGAATTAAATTAAATTGTAGTTAATCAAGAAGTCAAACCTTTCGTAAGGTGTTATCGTTGATACAGTTTCCTAAAAATAATTCGCCTGAATTTATATTTTATTTATTGTCACTTTTCAAGTGTACATTCAGGCGGTTTAAAAAAATGTTTTGCACATGTTGGATTCACTTTAATTTATTTTATTGATTATTATTAAACTTTTTATTAACAATACGAGTAATTTAATAATGTTTTCCAGATTTGACGAGCTTCACTATGGAAAATATGTTTCCCTGTACATGAAAAATCTTTTTTTCTTTGATCAACATCCACCACTGGGAAAAATCCTAATTTCATCGGTTGCAAATTTAGTTGGCTACGATGGCAACTACACTTTTTCAAAAATCGGAAGTCCATACACTCCAGTAAGCCATATATTTAAACATAAGTTAAGTTTAAAATCCTTAATCCTCACATTTTTGTAGAACGTTCCAATATTTTGGCTCCGATTTGTACCTGCCCTGGCTGGCAGTCTCCTGTCGGTATGTGTCTACAAACTGTTGCTTCAAATGCGATTGCACAAGTTGACCGCACTTCTGGGTGGATCACTAATCATCCTGGATAACGCCTTGCTTACCCAATCAAGGTTTATCCTGATGGAGCCAATGCTTTTATTGGCGTCAACGGCAGCCATTCTGTTTTTGTTGAAGTTTCAAAACTCACAATATTTAACTGTACAGTGGTTGATGTACGGTGTTACAGCGGCTGTCCTATTTACGACGGCATTATGGTAATTGCTAAAAATCAATTTCTTTTTAAATTAAAGTATTAACATATTTTAAATTTACAGCATCAAATATGCAGCAATTTTCACATGTGGTCTCGGTTTCATTATCACATGCCGATATCTGTGGAGGTTATTGCCTGATTCCAGGATTTCCGACATTCAACTGTTGTTGCACACAATTGTCAGGATGTTCATATTTACGGTGATCCCAATTATCCTTTACTTGGGGGTGTTTTATGTTCATTTAAACACACTGTACAAGGCGGGACCCCACGACATCGTCATGACAAGCGCATTTCAGGTATTTATTAATTTAACCAAAATTTTCTTTTAAAATTAAACTAGCAATTAAATTAAATTACCAGGCCTCCCTTGAAGGCGGTTTGGCATCAATAACAAAAGGACAACCGCTTAAAGTGGTTCATGGCTCCCAAATTACACTCCGCCACACATTGGGACGCACCTGTTGGTTACATTCCCACGCACACGTCTATCCAGTGCGCTATCCTGACAAACGTGGCTCCAGCCATCAACAGCAAGTGACGTGCTACAGTTTTAAGGACGTCAATAATTGGTGGATTGTAAAGCGTCCCGATAAAGGGGATCTTGTTGTTTCCGACATTCCCGATGTGGTGCGTCACGGTGATGTGGTGCAACTAGTGCATGGCATTACAAGTCGTGCTCTTAATTCACATGACGTCGCCGCCGCAATGACACCATCCTGTCAGGAGGTGTCCTGTTACATTGATTACAATGTATCAATGTCGGCACAAATTTTGTGGAAGATCGATGTCATCAATCGGGAAACGGATCAGGATGAATGGCATGCAATTACGTCACAAGTGCGGTTGTTGCATGTGCCTTCGGGACATGCATTACGGTTTAGTGGCAAGCAATTACCCGAGTGGGGTTTTAATCAGCATGAGGTGGTGGCGGATAGGGTTGTGAATCAGGAGGACACCATTTGGAATGTGGAGGAGCATCGTTATACAAAAAGTAATGTTTTTTTATTTAAAATATTTTGAATTTATTATTTATATTACAAATTTTGCAGCTGAAGACCAAAAGGAGCGCGAAAGTCAATTGATAAAAGCTGAAATGATTCCCACCGAACCAACATTTTTGACGTTCTGGGACAAATTCCTAGAGCTACAAAACAAAATCTTATGGCATCCCACACAAATGCAGCCGCACATGTACAGCTCCGGCCCCCTGGAATGGCCGGTCATGAGCAAAGGTATCGCCTATTGGATTGACAAGGAGTCAAACGCACAAATTCACTTCCTTGGCAACATTGCCATCTGGTACAGTGGCACAGCCAGTTTGGTCATCTACGCCGCGCTGTACGTGTTCTATTTGCTGCGTCGCAGACGTCTTTGTTTCGATTTAAGCGACATTGAGTGGCAGCAGTTTGTAGGGGCCGGTGAATTGTTTGTGGTCGGCTACCTGATGCATTATTTGCCGTATTTCTTTTTCGAACGCACAATGTTTTTGCACAATTATCTTCCCGCATTTATTTTTAAGTTGTTGAACCTTTGTTTTGTGGTGGAGCATTTGCACTTTTTTTTACGCAATATTGTTAAGTCGCAGCGATTGGCGTACGGGTATTTGGTGGCACTGAGTGGGTGGTTTGCATTCGTCGTTTATGTTTTTGTGCGATTTTTAGCACTCAGTTATGGTTTCCAGAAGTTGACGCCTGAGGAAGTGGTGGATTTGAGGTGGAAAAGTACTTGGGATTTTATTTTGCACAAACAATTGCCTTAAATTTGACTTATTGCTGGATTATTTATTTGAAGTCCTTAAAATGTTTTTATCAAATGACAAATATTGAACGACCTTGAAATTTAATTTTACGGTTTCATCTGTAATTAAAGATAATTACTGATTATTGGATTCACAATCATTAAGCCGTCTTGTATTTTCGAGTCTCAATGTACTTACAGTTCATTTCGTTCCATGAAATGCAATTACATTTTTTTTTAAATACATAGCAATTAAATAAATAAATAAATAATTTAATCTAATAAATATTGAAAATAGTAAACAGGGTAGTTACAAGAAATATGTAAAACATACTGAAAATTAACTTTAGTCAAGATATGCAAATCAAAATACTCATCGTGACTGTTCGTATTATATATTTAAAAAAAAATACATTCCCTCTAAAGCAGTTTAATTGAAAAATATTATTGTTGTTAATTATTACAAGATTTTTTGTATTGTTTACTCATTAACATAATATTTAATTTAATCAAAAAATATATTTTACTTAAATTAAAGACGTTTAAGTGAAATTGTATTTAATTTCAAACAAATGTATAAGCTTTCTTAATTGCAATTTATATAAAATGTAATTTAATTACATTATAAGATATATTATAATAATTTAATTTATTTGTAAACCTAAAAAACAAATACATAATCAAATTTACACAATCTTCTAAACGATTCCTTTTTTTTGTATAATTCCTTAAAACTTTAATAAAGATGAAGGGAATAAATGCTTAAGGGCGCCTAGAGAAATCAATTTACTAGGTACATTATGTTTATCTAAATTGTTTAAGTCATACTTCCATCTTCCTTAAAGTCCAATAGCACCGTTAGACATTCTGATAATAATTTTATCAAAATTATTTTTATTATAAAACGTAATTGGTAAGATAACAACATCATTTATTGGTTCTTTGGTTCCGAGTCCTTCGAACAATGTGAAACCTAACCGGAAGCATCAGATGATTCATTGCATTCTTTTTTAGGAACCAGTAACATTGACCTTCTCCTTTTAGCCACTGAACTTCTTCGATTCATGTCACTTAAATGGTATTGAAATGTCACTGGAAGATCCACTGGCCGTGAAATTCGTTTTTTCCTCGTTATAAATATTTTAACAACAGCAGCGTTATTTTTTTTATTTGCATTATTTTTACGTTGATTCAATTTGAAGGATCCCCGAGCTCCTGTACCTTTTGTTTGTATTATAGTGCCATCCTGAACAGCACATAAAATATACTTTTTAATGTAAGTGTTCATCAACTTGACTGGCACATTATAACTGGTGGCGATAAAGTTTTTAATTGCGTATATTGATGATCCCCTTTTATTATTGAGACTGGAGATAGCTTCATTTACCATCTTCTTGTATGGTGGATGAGGATGGGGCATATTGACTTAAGCAATTTTTAGACTTAATTTTAGGAATTAACTTGGGCAAAAGTAGATAAAATGTTAAAACAAGCTTGAATAATTTTTGCTATAACGGTAAATATTGTGAATGTCATTTAAAGAATCACGCTAATTGTTTGACGCGAATTTGTTAATAAATTTCTAATTTTTCGAACACAAAAAGATTAAATTCGAAATCCGATTTAAAACCACCCAACCGGGTAGCTCTGTAAGACTAATAAAACCTATTAATTATATTTTTCAAAGTCCTAATCTTCAAATAAGGAGTATTATTATTACGACGATCTATTTGTTTTGTGCAAATCCTCCAGGAACGTACAAGAATTTCATATTCCAGCATGTCTTGCCGTGACGTATAGACACATCTTTAAGATTGCCATAAAAAGTTTTTCCTCAAAAAGATGAACAATTTTGCTGAACAAAAATGATTTTTGTAAAATGAAGTAGCATAAAAAGAGGATATTTCAGTTTGGTTTGAGCGATCCTCCAATTTCTGACAACATCGGGTTTAACGATTTTGGTCGCTATTTCTACGATGCCCTCTTTTCCGTTTAATAAAAAAATCATGCCCACCATCAGAAATATTACCTATTTTTAATTAATGGGTCTTTATGATTTTTGTGTATTTAAAAGTCCTAAAATAAATAAAATTCAGTTTTTGTTTTAATGATATTTACATAATATTTATGCATTTTATTGGAAGCTTTGAATTGTAAGTATAGAATGCATGCAGAAAATTATGCAACTTTAAGACTTAAATGTATTTAAATTTGTACTTAAACTCTAATTATGTCAAAAGACTTGAATACAATAGATTTCGTATATAAATTGACAATGCTAGGTATCGTTATTGATTAAAAATTTAAATACAAATTGGTTTTAATATAAAATTGGCGAGTATCTATAAATATGTTTAATTCACGAGTGTATCATTTGCATACGGAAGATAAAAGCAACCATTATTTAGTGTGAGATTGTGCACTTTTGATTTAATTTTGATTTCTTAATAAAATGTTTCTTAATATAATTGATTATATAAAATTGACTTACTATTTAATTGGATAGCATTTATTAAAATTAGACTTAACTAAAAGCAACTCAAGACGTAGCAAATCAGTATAGTAACGGTAAAATGGTCATGGTAAGTAATAAAAAATTATTTTAATCCATAACGATAGTAATCGTTATGTGATACATTTTTCTTGTTTTTATTTTTAAAAATGATTAAGTTTTATTAATCATTGATGGAACTGCATGATTATGTTGGTAAAAAAAACTGTTAAAATAAACAGTACGTTGATATCGTTAATTTAAGCATTTAAATATTTTCCAATTTCTCATTACATATTGTATATTTCAAACGCATTATATTTAAATACATAATAAAAATTATAAATAAAAACGTCATTCACAAGCTGCGCAGCATAAAATTACATAAAAATAACGGTCAGTCAATTTTTTCCTGATTCGGCATACTCACAAACAATTTGGCGCACAACAAATTGACGTGCTCCGACAATCGCGTTAGACACGCAATGGGTCGATGTATGGTTGCATAATACACGGGTATGCCCGCCAAAATAATAACAGTGCCGATACCCACCTCCACCGGTGACTGATAGCACGACGACACAACAAGAAAACTACAAATTGCCAAATAGATAAAGGGCAGCACGAGGCTCACTTTGATGGGCCGCTTCGCGTCCGGTTGCTTGTGGCGCAACCACAACAATCCCGAGATGGATATCAGCGTGAACAACGCCTCCACATAGGTGACATAGTTGATAAGGGCGTACACGTCGCGTATGAACAAATACACCAACGTAATAAGACACAAGAATATGAGCGATGGCACTGGGGTAAGGCACTTGATGTTAATGAGTGAAATGGCGGCGGGCAAATGACCGTTGCGGGCGCCCACAAAGAATAGGCGCGACGACGCGAAGATGGCACCATTCAGGGAGCCAAATGTTGAGCAGGCGACAAACAGCGGCATCACCCAGGCGAACATGCCAAGCATTTTGCCAGCAAATGTTACCTGCGGGAAATTTAACCGGTTTTAAATTCAATTTATTTTCTATTTTAATCGCATTTTAATTGTAATATCGATTTTTGTGTTACTTACAGCCACAGCTTCGGAAGATAAAATCTCGTCGGGTGAAAGTACAGCAAAGTACGCAATGTTTGTTATAACGTAAATCACAGTCACAACCGGCATACTTATGCAAATCGCCAATGGAAGATTTCTGCGAAGAATTGGAATTAGGTGGAATTGCATTTGAATTCAAAGTTTTTAATAACTCACTTGTATGGATTTTTAAGCTCTTCCGTAACAAAATTCAAATAATTCCATCCAGAGTATGAGAATAAACCGCTGTAGAATGCCAACGCTATCAAGCCGGGTGAAGTGGAAGACCCTGAAAACGGTTTCTCCATGTGTTGAGTGTTGCCTTGGAACAAATAGACGAAGCCGGCTGAAACAATCACTAGCAGTGCAAGCATTTTGGTGCCCGTGAAGAAATCCGTAACACGTGTCACCCATTTTACGTTGTAACAATTAATGACAGTTAGAAGGCCTGCAAACATTTAAATTATTAATTTTATTACATGCGTCTGATCGACTGGAAATAAATTTAAATTTAGGTAAAACTTCACAGTACAATCACACTTACACGTTATTGCCGCTGCCAAAAGGCGAACAGCTAAAATTGGAGCATCACATGTTGGCCAAAACGGCTGCAGCAAGTATTGAGCGAATGTTAATGCAGTTATTGCGTTTCCAGTTGGCACTAGGATTAGCAGTGCCACCCACAAGTAGAGAAACGCTGTAAGTGGGCCGAATGCAACGCCAATGTAAGCGTAGTCGCCTCCAGACTTTGGTATCATTGTGCCTATTGAGTGAATGTACAATTAAATCAATTTAATTACAGTCATTACTTTTCTTTACAGATTTGAAACATATTTTTATTGTTTTAATTTTTATGCTGTAAAAATATTGCATTATGTTTAAGTTATTCCAATGAAATTTCATGTAATTGCATTCAATGCATTTGTGTGGGTTGATGCACTGAATGCAATAATAAAAATGCCGTATCATCACAAAATTGAAATTTTACCCAGCGCGTGCATTGTCACTGATTGTGGTTCTGAAAATGTGAATATTATGGCAAAAAAAAAAGAATTGTTAGCACGCAGGGGAGAACAAAGCGCCTACATTGCATGGAAAACCAACCTTAACATTTTGAATTCGAAAATTTTACGTACTTTTTTATTTTTGAGCCAAAAAAGAAATTAACTTGAATTGGCATTTAAGATTTCAACGAAATTCGGGAACAAACGTCATTTTAAACAGAAGATTTTAATTTATAAATAAAAGCAATTAAATAATGTTGTACATTCATAACGAACTAATTAGAAAATAAATCTCATTAATTTAACCTTACAGTTTATTTCTAGCTACAAATTATGAACGGGGTGTTCCATCGAGAATCTGCGTCGTGTTCTACACAAAAGGCCACTACACTTACACGAAAGGCATTCGAATAATAAGTAAACAAAACATTAAATAACAAAAGCCGCGCATTAGATGTCAACCGGCGGCATTGGCCATAATACAGATTTAATTAAATTTATACGTACACATGTCTCAAAATTTGAATAATAAAGCCTTTTTTTCCACAACAAAGAGGATGATTATGATTGAATAGGCCAATTGAGCAACGCGGACGTCAACTCAAATCAAATGAAGACGTGCACGTCCAGGGAACTAACTGTACGCCGTACACGACCATCGCATTAAAGCTTAAAGAGCGCAACAGTGTCATAAAATACAAAGTGTGCAGATTTGTAAAATATATGAATTAATTTGATTAAATATGTGTAAAGGAATGTTGAGAAATGATGTGAGAACAAAATTATAGGTACAAAGTGTTTTAAAAGATATGAAGAAACATTACGATTTGGCAGGGAGTCCTACTCGAAATTTTATAAACGACAAAAAGTGTGATGGTACTCAAGAACTATTGTTTGTTGACCTTGAGATTCATTTTAATTTTCAATATTAGTTAATTGTTTGTTTCGTTAATCATAACTTGATAATTGTTTTTTTGGTTAAAATATCCAGTTTTGGACGAATTTGATATTTTTTTACAGTTTAAACTCTGTGGAAACTTGACCATTTCCGAAAACTGGGACATATTTTTCTAAACCACATATTTGTACTCTAGATATTAATAAAAAAAAAAAAGTTAGTAAAATTAGTAATTTTAGATTTCATATACTCCCGTATGGTAAATCATAAACAAATAACAAACGTAATCAGTCAACATTGACCCAGTAGTATTACAATTTACAACTAGCAATGACTATAAGCAGAAAGATGCATCTGAGGATTAGGGGAATTCGTATTTGTAAAAATACAACTGAATAAACAGCTACAGAGAATTACACGATAACGATAAGACATTTAAATTATTACCAGTATACCGTTTTATTTGATATTTTAAACGACCAATTTACATTAATTATGTACAGTTTAACCTCGCGGCATAATTTACATGAGCTTAGGCCTCTGGGTCGCTGATAAAGTCTGCACTACTTGAATCAACAAAATATTTACAGTTTTAGAAAATCAAATTGACTGTAGAAGCTTACAGTTATCCGTTATAAAATGATTGACAACCTATCATTTGAATAACAGTAATAAAGCAGGCACAACATAATTAATTTAGAGAAGAATTGCGTTACTTTTGGTACGATCATACTTAACACACACTTGGAACTATAAATGCTGATTGATGACAACCATTTTCCGGTATAAACAAAACCGACACAGAGCCGCAACCGTGCAAAAATTCGCATAATTATTAAGGTAACAGAATATAAAACGCACGTATGCATAAATTATGCTCAGACCCTACTATTCGCTTTTTTATTTTGCACATTCCCTCGTTCACAGAAACATCTACGGTATATTGCATCACTCAACATTTTAGGACTCGAATACAGGTAAAAATTTTGTGTTGCGCAAAACGGGTTCAAAATACAAACGTGCAAGGTCTCAATAATAATTCTCATCAGTATGTGAATTTAGTTTCTTGATGTTGTAGAAAAGCCAAGCCCTTAAAAATTACGTGTGCTTTTTGTTCCGTTTTTTTTTGGACCTTAGAGGTTCATGCGTTTGGGCGGGCAGGGCAGCTGCTGCAGCAAAAATGCATGAGTCGTGCAGACGAGTTTTCACTTCAAAACCGACAAAAGATAAATACAACGAGGAGGTGCTTATACGCAGTTTAAGTGTGCAACATCCAAGAGGTCAATGATCTAAAGGTACATCTTTTTTTGTGCAATCTTTATCGCCATAATTTACAACATCAGTTTGTTAGTAACTCTTTGAATTTTTCGACTTTACCTTTTCGTACCTTTTGAGTAGCTTTGTGGGTTTTTTGTCAAAAGAATTGTGAGCAAATATTTCGGGACTTATAATCGATACGATTTAAGATTGATTGCGTAGTGAATTGATAGGGTCTTAAGATATCAGGGATTTGAAAATATTATTAATCGATTTAGGGTCTTAATTCATAATACACATATGCATGTTGAAATTTTTATTTATTTTTTGTTGAAACCAGTTGAGACCCTTAATTTTTTAAGGTTTTTTAAAATGCATTTTATTATTCAGTATATTTTTCCCGCCAATTTTGTATGTTAAGAATCAAGACGAATTAAATGTTCGTCAGTTATTTGGTGTCTTTTTTATTTTTCATTTGAGACCTCTGATGAATCGTCGACTTAATAAATTAAACATTCGTCACCGGGTTTTTCAATTCTTTCGAATTGAATATTAGGGTCTAAAGCAATACTCATTGAGTGTCTTATCAAGTTTTTATCATGACGAACATTGAGGTCCCAATATAACGGTTATATTGTAATTTTTATAATCTTAAAAGATAAATGTAACATTTAACATATTACATAATTGACTCAACATATTAATCCACTTGAGGTCCTAAAATAATTTGATACTACAACTTATAACAAAAAACACAATTCACTTACCAAGTTCTGCATAACAAAGTGCACCAACCATACTCAAAACACCAGACAACACCCAAATTACAATCGCCTGCCCGATGGATCCGGAATATAACAGCACACCTTTCGGTGACACAAAAATACCAGCCCCCACAATGACCCCCACAATAATGGCGACACCATCCCAAACGCCAAGCTCTTTTTTCAATTTCACACCACTACCCGAAGAGTCTGACGCAGCCACATCTGTGCCACTCGCATTTCCGGCTTGACCCTCAAATGCTTGCTTCGGCGTCACATTATCACTAGCGGATACACGCGACATTTCGACCAAACAACCAATTTAAACTATAAATTATGTAAATTTGAATGGAAGTGGCTTAAGCTGAGAACAAAACGGTCACTTGAAAATTATTAAAATTGAGACCCACACACAAAATTAATGGGTACAAAAAAAATTAATTTTATTTTAAACGCTACAAAAATTTATTATTTTTAATTTAATTAGTTTAACCATGTTTTGATAAATTATCTTTTAAATATCCAGCACATGTGGGGACCGAAGGGGCTGGGGGGAGCGCTTCTATCACAATGTTATCACTAACAAGGCACACATTATACTACTACTACTAATTGTATTGTGTATTCAATGAACGTCCCAACCGCATGTGGCCAAATAAAACTATGGTTTTATTGTTCTTTTTTTTCGTCTTTTTTTTTGTCCAATTTCCACGTTTTATTTGAGGTGCCACGAAAATTCGATACTACCACGATTTACATTAAATTCCCTCAATTTGCAATAACAAATCGCATTCGTGGTAATTCGTCAATTCATTTCGGTTTCACAGTTACACTGATTTTGGCACACAGTTTTTAACGGATGGACACTATTTAATTGAACTTGTAATAACTGTTTAACACTTTGTGTAACGACCGTTTTGTTGTGGGGGCGGCCACTCACACGTCTGTACCAATTTAAATCTCGGTGATGATTAAAGAGTAAAAACTAAAGTACTCTTGGTTGTGCCACTTGAGCGGTCGGTGGTTGAGTGGTTGAATATTGAGTACAATTATTAGCACGTTCGTGATGCACAATTTTTGATGATGAGTTGGATTTGAT